>JAPSGF010000008.1:19800522-20048149 GCA_035772895.1 Perdix hodgsoniae
TGTCCTCCGCTGCTGCTTAACTGATGCGATGTTCCACCTTGCACAGGGACATCGATACACAGATAAGTCATGAAATTAACTTTAGCTTTGGCATTTATATTGGCATCAGTCTCTGGTAACCGCATTGGTGGTGTCATGAGCATGTCACAACGGGCATAACATTTGCTGTTTGGTCTGTTACACAGGCTTTGGTGTCCTGGTCGAGAAATGTATGTAATAAGAGCAGCTCCAACTGTCTGCTAGCATATACCATAGCCAGAATCCGCACGTCCTTCTCTGCAGGTCTGCTGTCATGGAGATCTTCCTTCATTTTTTATAAAATCCTGATATTGTCCTGACCCATATGCCGCTCATTGCATTTGTCTGTTTTGAATTTCTTTTTGTTTTTATGGGCCCTGTTCTCCAGTTTTTCTATGTCTGTCTTCTTGTCTTTTCTTCATTCCTGTGTATCGACTGTACTGCTCAGCTTGGTGTCATCCACAGTCTCACTGAGGACGCACTCGATGGCATTGTCTATGTCACTGATGAAGATTTTTAAGAGCTCTGGTCCCAAGACAGACCTCTGAAGGACACCCCCTGTTTCTAGCCTCCACCTTGACTCAGAACCATTACAACCCTTTTGCTGTGACCAGTCAACCAATTCCTAATCTACTTTTCTATCTGTTTTTCAAATCCGCACCTCTCCACTTTAGAGAGATGTATGTGGTGATGGACCTTTTCAAAGTTATCACTTGCTTTCTCTCACTGTAAGTATTTTTTATCCAGATCTTGGATAATATTTTTGGTTCTTTTCCATCATCTCCAATTTTATATGTACTCACAAGTGTGGAATCTGAGTTTCTCATAGCATAAGCTGTTCACAATGCCAAATTCAATTCTTCACTGCAGTTATTCAGTCTATCTTTCCCCATACTTTCATCTAGGAGTTCATGCTCGGTTTCTCACTATTACTATGTAAAAGTACTTTTATCTCTAATTCATTATCATGAAGCAGTCTGCCATTGTAACAATGAATACTGCTAAATAATCCATTAAAAAATGTTTTTGATATTGTGTTAGATGATGTTCATAATAGGTGTATGCATCTGACTAGTCATTTAGACTGGAGTTCAGTAAGTTTTTAGACAACAGTACAAATGGTTTGCTTTTGGGGTTGTCCTGTGTAGTGCCAAGAAGGACCAACTAGGACCAACTTGTAGGTTCTGTGCAACTCAGGATGTTCTATGATTCTGGGATTCTAAGATTTACTTTGTGAAACAGACTCATTCACTGAAAATAAGTCTGATTATTTAATGTGTTGGAAGATTACCTGAACTGTCTTCTAGAATTGTTCACAGATCATGAAGAAGTCATGCTTATCTATCTCAGACAATCTGAAACTTGTAAAGATTAATTTAATTCAATGAGGGACATTTCAAAATTAAGTGCTTACCTCAGTCAACAGAAGAATGGTGTGTGAACAGGTTCTTTCCGTTTTTCTTGTTTTGGAAAAAGCTTTGAAAACTGAACTGGGTTATTTGTTCTGGTTGAATCAATGAACTGTGGTGTCAGATGGAATGAAGCAAAAAAAGTCAAAGCTAGACTACACTGAATAGCATTTGCTATGGACCAAGTTATTATGTGGATTATTATACCTGATAACTAGTAGCTTCAGACCTACTCTAAAATGATTTCAAGTATAAATAATCCAGCTTATAGCTTGGTTGGGTATGTATGAAAAATGTACCTGAAGTCACTGAATGTCTTGATACAGTTTTTAGCTAAATTATGTATTCTAATGATAATTTTTGGATTAAAATAGCAGTGTTCTTTACTAAATCCTTGAGGATACAATATATTACTGTCATGTCTAATGGATTGACAGTTCAGGTTTAGATTCACTACTGCTAGAATCTTTGCAGGGTAAAGAAGTAGATGTCCAATAAACTTCTCACATTTTTGCTCTCTTGCACTTCCTACTCAAGGACATGCATGCTGTTTATCAGAAAAAGTTCAGTATTTGACAAGCACCCGTAAAAATATCTTCGGTACAGAAAAAGGGCTGCCAGTACTGAATGAAACCTTTGCAGAAGGGGCCACAGTATCAAAGCATAGGGACTGATTAAAAAAAAAGTCTTTAGAACTCATTTTGAGTAACCTGAAAAATCAATGAACCCTTACAGTGTTTGGCATAGCCAGTGTAATAATCAAAGCAATCAAATGTTTAGTCACAAGGTGACTTGTATTTCTCTAAATTAAAACAATAAAACAAAGTAGCAAATAAGTTTGTTCATTTGTGTATATATGCAAGTGTGTGTAGGACAGCTGTGGCATATGGGGTCATCAATAATTTTAATTACCAGACCTGTTATTCTGCCCCAGAAACAGTGCATTTTAAACAAAATTTACAAACAAAATCAATAAATTGGGCTGTTTTTATTAAACTGCCTAAACGAGGAATTTACAAATTGGCAGTTGAGTCATACAAAGACAAATTCAGTGATTCAAGGACTTAAGTCATATCAGCCTTGATTGATTCTCTCTAAAATCTGTACATCACTAGCACAGGCTTTACAAGAGAATGACTGAGACTTCAATAACGTTGTACATACTGGTAGATAAAATCCATCCAGAATGCATGTTCATGACACCACAGAGCACTGAGACTAAACAGTAAATCTCTGTTAAATTGAGATTCATCTCACGTTACTTTAAGACATCTAATGTTATGTTAGTTGAATTTGTTGACTGACATTTAGATGCCTAAGGTTATATCAAGTTAACTCCGTGATGCAAAATGCCCACAGCTTCATTCTAGGTAAAAGAGTAAAGAAATGTTCTGTTTTTGCTTTTATGGTTACAGAGTGGAAAATGGACATTTATCTGGTTTATAAACTATTCTCAGGGTTTCAGTTTCTTCTGGCCTATGAAAAATAGTGATATTCTGTGAGACAGGCATCTAATAAAATAGGAATTTTGGCTGCGGATCTCTATGACGTTGTGTCAGACTCAAGAAAAAAGAAAACAATCCATCTTCATCTAACAACAAGTCATGCCATGATTAGCAATCCTTAAGTGATGTAAAGGTTGATCAGCTTCTACTTACCAGTACTACCAACACTGATCATTGGGATATTTTCTGAGTTAGCTACTGGGAAACTAATGGAAGAAATAAAAATTCAGAGGCAGAAAAAAGAGTTCATAACCAGTCCTTCTCACACACACACACACACACACACACACACACAGAAAAAAAAAAAAGAAAAAAAAAAAAAGATTATTATGGAAATAAGGTTCTGGGCATAAAGAGAGAGTGAGGATATGTGAGGATATTAGAAAGCTTAACTGCCTGAAGGCCAAGCAGGATGCAGGAAGAATGATGTTTATCCTACTAACAACATGGCATCAAGATGCCTGAAGCACTGTAGTGAAGCTCCATTTTACCAGGCTAATTAGTCCTGAGAAATTCAATCCTAACCCTGATAAATGACTCCAGTCCCTAAGCCAGCTTGCCCAGATTCTCCAGTGTGGACATACCATACTTCTTTATCCCCAGAGAAGTTGGCATGTTAATTCCTCTGACTCAAGATGAAGTTTTATTTTGGGGGGCTCACAGTAAAGCATAAGATTATAGAAGAAAGTGTGTGCTCTGTTTTTCAACTCCGTTTTCTCAAATGTGCTGTTTAAGTGCTGAATAAAATAATTCACTTTAAGTAGCCTCTTGGTCAGATGCCTTTGGTCTAGGTGAGTCATTATAGCACACACAAGTATAGTGAGATCTGCAGTTTGGTAATCCAAACCCACTGAGATTTATTCCTTCCAGCACAAGGGGTCTCATTATCTTTTCATATTGTACGGTGAGATATCACTCCAGACCTGTGTCACAAAAGTATTTACATTCATAGACAGCCAGGTTGGGTAGAAATAAAGCAAAATCATATAAATCCTCTCCATCTTTAAATGCAGAAAACACTCCATTTCTTTTCTTTCTTTGTCAGTAATATGAGGGTAAGATTATGTTTTGCCTGGGATGTCTGCACACTTCATTGCATTTTCAGGGCCTTGCTGGACACCTTTAGCTGTTCATTTGAAGCTAAATTCCCAGATTTTCCACACTGTCTACAATTCTGATTACCTCGAGGAACACTCAAAACACCTAATGTGCACTAAGTGCAAAACTGCTGAAAACTAAATGAGGGGAAATTTAAATTAGATGTTAGATGTTGGGGGAAATTTTTCACTAAGAGGGTAGTGAGGCCCCAACCCAGGCTGCCCTGGGAAGTTGTGAATGCCTCAACCCTGGAGGTGTTCAAGGCCAAGTTGGATGGGCCTTGGGCAAACTGATCTGGTGAGTGGCAATCAGTCCACAGCAGGGGGCTGGAACTAGATTATATCTGAGGTCCATTCCAACCCAAGCATTCTATGATTACTTGGCTCGTACTCCAGTACATCCCTACATGCAGTCCTATCTGAGATAGCCTACATTTTGCAGCACCATATGCCAAAGACACACTTCCATGCCATGCCTCAATATGAGTGACCCCTAACCAATAATTATTTTCTGAAGGTCCACTGTTACTACCCCTTTGTAATCTAGGGTGCAATATATGTCTAGGCCTCTTCAGTCCTTTCCTTGTTCACAGAATGTAAAGAAAGTTATTCAAAACCACATGTGCCAGCCACATTTATCCATAAGAGACATGGCACAGGCTTTATAGTTGCTTTTTACTGAGATGTGCAGGTATTAGAGCACAAAGAATATTACATTTACTTTTTGTCTATGTGTTATATTCTTCTCATGGAGACTCAGAATAGGATCATGAATCTGTTAGTAAACCCCATGAGGTGGGGAGCGTTATTTCTTTACACTATGGCAGTGCTGACAGTGCTTACACTATGGCAGTGGCTTTGTACAGAAGCCACCCAAACTCAGAGGAAATGCTGAATATATTGCCTGCACAATGCCATGTAGTTTGACCTCTGTTATCTGAAAAAAATGTTTCATATGTGACCATATCATTCCTGAAGAACATTGTGATGTCCCAGCAGGTGAGCACTCAGGCTTACAAACACGAAAGCTGAGGCTGTACAGCTAAAATAGGTGATGCTTGTGAAAATTTAAAAAACAACGGAATGAGATTCTCTCTGTTTGTGGCATAGATTTTGGCAAAGGCCAACTAGAATTGCCAGGACATTTCTTTGGCAGTAGTGATAGCATAAATCATAGACTGCTCTTGATCTCATAGACAGGTTGCATTCAATCTTCCTGGTTTGAAGGCCAATATAATTTATTCATGTAGACATTTATCATTCTGTGTCAGTTGATCTCACAGATAGACAATGGTCATATGCACATTTAATTCAGCAGAACAGACATAATACCAAAGCTTAATGATGGTAGTCTTTGGCAATCTAGTCACGTTTTTGAGAGTATCAGATAAATGATGGTCATTCTCAAGATTCTCAGGCATCTGCCTGGGTACAGATAGAAGCAGAATAGAAGTATATAACACTTCTGTGCACAGAAATGTGGAAAATATGAACAGTAATGCTTATTTTGCCTTACAATGGGAACTTATGAAACTGAAAGTACAGAAAGAATTCAGAAAATTACAATACGGATGTTGAATATATGATTTATTCAACAGTATTACCCATTCAACATTACTGGCACTAATGCTACTAGAAAAAGATAAAAGTGTCTGAATAGACATGGTAAAAACTGAACCACTTAGAAATTAAAAATATATTCACAGAAAGCCCTAACAGAAGACAATTACATCCCAGACAACTTAGGCATTTATTTGAGCAAATCAAAAAATAGCCCACAAGTCAAGTAACAATTGAATTAAGATACCAATCACCATATCAATTAAGTTTTTAAAATTACATGACAAAGTTTAAAAGAACATTCCAGTATAATGTGAGAAATTATTCTTATTGCTAAATCTAATTACAAAGTGCTGTAAATCACTTGGTCTAGCCTTTAAGAAAAAAAAAAAAAAAACTATTTCAAACGCGTGATATTAAAAATTGAGAAGAGGCATGCAGCTTCCATGTGAATAGATTACAAAGCTGCCAGTGAAAGAAATTCTTCTGAAAATTGCAGTCTCTTTTCACAGCAGGATCATGAGATTGAGCCTAAACAAGGAGTGACCACACTGTCAGTTCAAGTGTTGAGGAAGGGCATCTTGCAGTGTTACTGGGGGAGGGACTGGTGGTCTCGACTGGGCTGAGATAAAGTCATTTGGCCAGAAGTAGAGTGCCCAAGGGAGGTGGGAAGGTACAGCAAAGGCTAGAAGCACCCCCAGGGCCCCAGTAATTTTGACCTCATCAATGCATTTCAGCTTGTGTTTTAATTGTAAGATTCAGATAAGCTGTTAAAATGTGACTAATTTTACCTTAAAGGCAGTTCATCTCAATATGAATTTCTGAAAACAATTTAAACGTTCCTCTTGAATACAGGCCATGTCTACTTGTATTGAACAACTAGTCAAGTATTTAAAGTACTAGACCAGTTCAAGATGGAATAAAAGAACTTCATTCATAATATGATTTTCTGCCCAACAATCCACTGCAATTGAATAGTAATGGCATTATTAATTTTTAGGACTTCAGCATTTTTGTAAATTAATTTGGCCTCTCTATGCTGGAAGGCAAAGGTCAGAGAGAGAGTCCTTAAATACTGATTAATTTTTTTAATGGATGGTGAGAGCCTTCAGTGCTGGAAAAGCACTTGCTGGTTGTACTGTATTCCAAACATCCCTGTGTCAATTTCACTTCTGAAGTCTGCTGCAGTTCTGAAATAGAATGAGACATTAAACTCTCTGAGATGAAGTACAGTGTATTCTATTTCCCTCAGACTGAATAAATTACCAAGCTAATAACATTACTGTTTTAGATTTCCATTAAAGAATAGTGTCAATCCCAAAGTTGTTGTTTTTTTAACTCATTCCAGTCCACACTGGCAAATCTGCATGTAATTGTGTCCTTGTTAACCTACAAGAAAGTGCTCCTTCACCCTTTTAGCTAGCAAATGCTTCGTACTGTTACTGGTAAGTCATTATCAATTTTGCTTGAATGATTTTATAAGATTTTTGGGTAGAAAAGTAGTCTTAAGGAAACAAATGTGATCTGTAATTTCAAGAACATCGTTATTCTCTACTTCCCAGTTTATAGTCTAGGATATTTGTCACATGAAAGCTAATGGCTTAATAAATTTATACCAGATTGGTGGACATTAGAAAATCACAGACTTGTCCATTTGCACACGTGTTGGTCATTATTATATCTCACAGGCTATCAGTGCATGTAATACCTTGCAGGTGCAAGAAGCAGTAGCTGTATTTTACTATCTGCACCTGATCCATAAGTTTAAGAAGCCCACTGTCTCTCAAGTGTAGTGCTCAGGGCACCCCATATAGATACATAGCACAAAGTAGATTTTATATGCTCAGAGGATAGCAAAACGTCTACATGGGCAGTTCTTTTTTGCATATTTCTACCTGGCTAGATTGATAAATACTAATTCTATGTCATTGTAGTGTCTTATAGGTAAGTAATTTGACATCATGAGTTTCAATAACAGAAGCTTAGTTCTTTGCCATGTAAGTAAATGGCAGTTTTCCATCAGCTAGCACTCACATGCTGTACCACTGAAGATAATATTACAGAGCTGGTCCCTTATACTGAAGCAAAATGGCACAGAACATATTTTGTCTAAGTTTTTAAACTCTTTCAGCCTCCAGTGCGGGATGTCCACATCCAAACTGCCTGTAGAGAATCACCTTTGAATGCTTCCCAGCTTGGCTTGGGAGGCATTTGACAGAACACTAGATGCCTCTGGCCAAAACCATATCAGAGACAATTCTTATAATACAATAGGAAAGATGGCTGAGTTGCAGCACACATGAACATAAATTGGCATTATTTTACTTAATAGCATGGATGTGGCAATAGTCTATTATGATGATAGCAGAACAGTTAAAGGTGGAAATAAAATTAACTATTCTTTACAAGGTTAAAATTTTTTGGGGGGGTCACAATTTGATTACTTATATACCATATGTAAAAAAAAGCCATGAAAGTTAAGGAATTCAACACATTTTATCTCAGCAGAGAATCAGGTCCAGGTCAGGTTACTGAAAAGTCCTTTTTCATCCTTAATTAACTGAATAAACAGGCATACCTGTTTTATCAGAAGAATCCCTTCCTTCTTTTCTCTTTCTTTTCCCTCCTCTCCCCTACTTATAATGCCTGCCTTCATCTGTTTCCAAGCCATCAATACTCACATGATGTAGATCATAAGTCAGATTTCACATAAGTCTAAGCTAGAAACAGCAGCTCTAAGCACTTCCTTCTGTCTATCAAGGGACATCAAAATCAAACTTGATTCTCTTGCTTTTATATCCCCTCAGCAAACTCTGCATGTCCAGTGTAATTCACTGACAGCCTCGCCCTCTTCACACAAGGTGAGAAAATTGTACATGAAAAGGTGAAAACCAAGTCAATAAAGAAATGCAGTAAGTAAATAAATAAATAGATAGATAGATAGATAGAACAACAGGGGAAAAAAAATAAAATAAAATAACAACAAACCCTGCTCTTAGCTGAAGCCTGTTGGCCTGAGCTGTTGAACTAGATGATTGCAAGAACTTCTCTCCAATGCAAGCGGGTTTGTGATTCTGTGACATATTAGTGGGGTTATGTTATTGAGGACTAAAAATCAATGCTTGATCTTGTGTGGTTATATAAATTTACACACTGAGAGTAGTTGTTAGAGGGCAAATGGATTCTACCTTGACAGATGAATATTCCACTGCTTACTCTGTGGCAGGAGCAGGAAGGATGAAAAGGAATGACAGAATGGCTTGCATTGGAATGGACCTCAAAGATCAGCTAGTTCCAAATCCCTTGCCATGGGCAGGATGCTGGCCATTAGATCAATAACTAGATCAGGTTGTGCAGAATCCCTCCCAGTCTAAATCTATCACGCAACACACAGTTTTCAGGACCTTTAATACACAGAGTTACCATCCTTCACTGTGTTCTGATTATTAAATTGTAGAAGAGAAAGATAAGAAATTACATGCCTGACGTTAGAGAAGAAATCTGAGTTTCTGTGTCCTTTCCCCTAGGAGCTTCTACCTATATTTCAGCTGAAGTCGTACCATTAACTTTCATTTGGGTGTCACTGTTAAGCTCAAGATCATGCTTAAGCCATATAGGAACAAAAGGTGACATCCTCTACAGCACCTAAATATAAGAAAGGAGTGAGAGCTTGATGCTAGACTTTACACAAGGATGTTGGCCACTAGGTTAGCAGTGGTGAAAAGTATCACAGAATGACCTGGGTTGAAAAGGACCACAATGATCATCGAGTTTCAACCCCCTGCTATGTGCAGGGCCACCAGCCACCAGACCAGGCTGCCCAGAGCCACATCCAGCCTGGCCTTGAATGCCTCCAGGGATGGGGCATCCACAGCCTCCTTGGGCAACCTGTTCCAGTGTGTCACCACCCTCTGAGTGAAAAACTTCCTCCTAATATCTAACCTAAACCTCCCCTGTCTCAGTTTAAAGCCATTTCCCCTTGTTCTATCTCTATCCACCCTTATAAACAGCTGTTCCCCTTCCTGTTTATATGCTCTATTTCAAGTACTTGAAAAAAAAGTCCTTGTGTCATCTGTATGAGAAATCTATTCTCTATTCAAACGACCCAGAATGCATACTTTGTGTTGTGCTGTTCAGAAGAACTGCTCCTTGCATCAGGTCATGAGGTCTCATGAGGTTCATTAAAGTATGTATCAGCCCCTTGTCTTCTAGTCCCTTGTTGGGGGATTAGACTACTATGTTTCCATGCAAAGATCAGAGGTGGATTTTAAAAAAAGAGCATTCTGAAAATTTTCTGCTCTAAAATTCTGGAAGAACACCAGAAAGATGGTTCCTCCTCTTATAAAGTGGGACAACAAAGACTGGATTTCACTGGAAGTGGATGCAGTTCAGTAGTGAGGAGTCATACCCATATGAAAGAGGCATGCAGAGCCCTCAGTAAAAGAAATGGATAAAAATAATTGAAGAACAGTATAGAGTAGTGTTTTTAACTGCTGAAAAACAAAAGATGTATTAATTGAAACACTCTGCTAGTTCCATGACAGCTCAAGAATTTCACATATTTGACCTAGGTAAGGTTCAATTTCTAACTATAGCATGAAGAAATTGAAAGGAAAATGCTAAATATTATTCATCTTATCTTTCTGAGACAGGATTTCACTCACATTTCTGAACTGCTTTAGTTATTCTTAAAGTTTATCCATCTTTATTCTTTTTGGATGCCAAACCTTGACCTACTTTTTCTGTTTTTTTTTTTGTTGTTGTTTGTTTGTTTTGTTTCTTGTTTTTAATGAGTCATGTCATTCTAGAAAGCACCTAAGAATAATCTGAAACAGGACACATTGCATTTGACCAAATGATTATCTCCTCCCTGCCTATTCCATTTTAAACAGAACCTGTTTGGAAAATGGAATTTGATTACAAAAGGAATCAATCTGTAATTCAGCAATAAGCACCCCTTTCATAATTTACGTTGCCCTGCTGTTTCACTCTAATTAATGTTCATCTGTATCTTATTCTTCCTGCAGCTTTGCCCTTCTAAATGAGTGAAAAATGATAGGAAACCTTTGGAAAGCAGTTTGCCATTACAAAATTATAGAAGAAATTGGACTGACTCTTTTAAAATCCCTAGTAATGGTCTCAAAGGTCTTAAGAAAATATTGTAATTCAATTTAGATAGGATTTTATTTTATCCAGGTGCAGCTGGATATCAGAATGGTAATGTAAATGCAACAATCTATTGCCAAGAGTGTAGGCGCTTTAATTTCTTTGCAGATGACATAAACCTGGATTTTCTGTTTAACTGGCAAGATAATCAGCATGCAACTGTGGGAAACAATCATTAATGTGATGAGATATGGAAACAAGACTCATGCATAGAGAGAGGATGGAAGCATGATCCTGGGGTGAAGGACTGGATTTGTGCTCTCAGCTTGATTCCTGACTGCTGCAGTCAGAGTTCTCTGTCTACAGAAAGAAAATACAGATATTCCCTTTTTCTCACCTTTTGCCTATTTGCAGTTGAAAAAGCTAAACAGAAGGATCACCTTTCGTCTATTGCACATTTAAAATCTAGGGTATGGGACTTAACTTGCCGTGCAAATTCATGAATATAAACATATGAAACAGGCTGCCCAGAGAGGTGATGGATCACCATCCTTGGAGATGTTCAAAGAATGTTTAGATGTTGTACTAAGGGGCATGGTTTAGTGGGGAAATACCGGTAGTAGGTGTATGGTTGAACTAAATGATGCTAAAGGTATTTTCCAACCTTGGCTATTCTATGATTCTGCACTTGAAAAACTCGGGACAGGCAAAACCAAAATTCTTAGGAATGCATAAGTTCCAGAAGAAATTCTATAACATTTGCTTCCTCACCAGAAGGAATGATAGAGTTTGATTAGGTATCCATATACGTATTAGCCTTGGAAGTTCATTCTACTGCAATAGTTTTTTTCTTCACAGATAAACTACAGTATACGTACAGCCGATTCAGGTGTTTTAAGTCAATGAGTGTAATCTACACATGATTTTTGCATATCTGAACCACGTGCACCAATTCCTAGATAACATTTTAGAAAGTCTATGTAGATTCATTTGTATTAATTACTGCATTTCACAAATCAGGTCCAAATGTACCCATTATAAGAAAAGTTTTCCAGTGTTCTTGTTTTTCACATGAGAAAATAATTTGGCTGCAAAAGTAATTTATTTGAATCTTCGAAGTTTAATTTATGGCATACACATGAGGTTTTTCCAAAGTAACATTATCCCAACACTGAATTTTAATAAGATGGAGCACAGTGATGACTTCTATTTTTGATTGTAATTCAGATAATTACGATTACTTTAACATTTTAGACAAAACACTGATAAGACCAGCAATATATATGGAAATGGGTTTTGAGTTTTTGCTGAATTTATTTCTTCTAGGTAACAGCAATGCTCAAATTTTCAAAGCTCACTTGCTTCATATCACGGAGCACATTAAAATTATGTTTCCATTTCACTTTTCGTAAATGAATTAACCTTATTTAATTTCAGCAGTTTGTAGATGGCCTTGGAGGGCAGTCATCACTCCCCAGGTCTCATGTAGCAGAAAGGCTTTACTATAGCTCTAACAAATCTGCACAGTGAGAGTAAATAGGTAAATACAGGAAGAATTAACATTATCTGAAGGACATGGTTAAGTGCTTAGATGTTAATGTGAGTGAATGGGCTTTCTGGGTTCTTCACCCTAGTTCACCACCCACTTTTTGTGTGAGATATGTAAGCATGCCATTTAAGCCTACTTTTAAGCTCTGTTTTTTTGCAGGTTGTGTTGTAGCTGTGTCAAGCAGAGTCAGGCTCCAGAACTCATGATACAGTGGTGCTGCATAGGTTTCACACTGGTCACTAAGGCTATTATTCCCTCCATGGCTCTGCTTTGGACCACTCTGACTGGTGCCATCTGAGATGGATCTGTTCAGCAGATTTGATGTGAGCCCATCTGTACAATCTGGCTTTGATCAATCACTGCCCTCTTGCACTTAGCAGCACTGGCATTCCAAGTGGAGGTCCTTCGAAGTCCAAGATGAATAGCATGAACAGTGACTATCAAGGATGATTTGTTTTTTCTTGTGCTGATTTAAATGGATGATAGCACTTAGTTACTCCATGTATCCCAGAGAAGAAGACTAAAGGAAGATTCTCAAACACAAATGTCAGCTGCTAACTTAACCCTTGAAGTGCATAAGATCCATATGGATCTCAGGCTACCTTCTAAGCATTCTCTGCAAATGGTCACTCCTTAACTTGTCATGATGCTGAACATATCAAAACTTATCCTGGACAAAACACTGTACAAATGCCTGATTTGACCTGTCTCTGTACTGTTAATCTTTAGCATTACTGCTGACTGCATGACTGCCAGACAAAATGCTGCACACACAAGAGTAAATCATATCCTTTTTTTAAGTATTTTTAATATTTTTAGTCAAGAATCACTGCATTCACCCAGAATAAGTCAGGCTTAGATTCAAGTAAATCACATACCTGAGGAAACCTGCAGCTCAGTGCTCAGCTGTAGAATATACTGGTGAAAGATTTTCTCATTATTTCAGTGAGAATCTTATAAAACGCAAAATACTTACTGAACTAAGTCACTGAAGATCACTGTATAGGAATGTTCACTTAGACACACTATTTAACATACAGGTATGGGTGTGATGTGTTATTTGTGATGCAGAAAACGCAACAGCAATCCACAAGGTGATCATTAGCAGGATAAACTTGGCATCGGTACCTCAGAGGCCTTCTTGGCACATCACTGTGGCATTGCAATAAATGCAATGTAGAAACAAGCTCTGTAGGCAGACTTTGACTTATAACCTCCAAACATGGCCTGAGGAGCTGTGATGCCTTGTTTCCTTGAGCTCACCCCGCAAACAATTGCTACTGACTTTGTGTGCAGATAGAATGATTCTTCAGTTCTTATCGTCATTTGATTTATTTTAACAGTATCCACTATCTGCTGGGGACACTTAAAATGATACTGAGAAATTGGAAATGGAAACTGGATGACATGAAAGCATGCATCTTTTCCATCTAAATGTTAAAATCTCACAAGGCTATGGAAAATATGGTTGCTCAACTTCTTTCTATGCCCACTGAAGGAGTAATCTGACTATATCCAGCACAGCAGGAGGAATGGATGGACAGATTTATACAGACATTAAGACAGTTCACTATTTGCAGTCTTAGCAGTGACACATTCTATAGGCACTAAAATGAGAGCTGCCTCTTTAATTCATTCCTACCTTGCTCTGGATCTCCTTTGTGGGAAAGTCATAGAGTTTTGCTGTACATCATATTATACAAGTTGTAGTTACTGTGAGGTTTCCCTGACACTTGATCTTCCCTGGATTTTTTGAGATATGAGTTGTCTTTACGAGTGTACACATACAGTGTTTAGCAGAGCGGGGCTAAGTGCTACCATAATACATCTCATTAACAATAGCAACTGCCTATGCCTTCTGTTGTGTAGAATAATGATCCTTCCTCCATAAGTAGTAACTACCCAAAAGGCAAAACTTCAAACTCTGCTGGTCTTCCACCTGGGAAATTTTACAATATGAAAGTAATGTAGTAACTCACTTAGATGAAAATAAATCTTTGCTTTCAAAGGCTGTTTTCATTGTAGGTTTAATTTTAAAGTCTTCTAAGTTTATGCCATTTAAATTTGAACATTTTAGAAGGAAGAATTATGTCCAAATTTTTAAAACCCACTTTGTCTATCTATTTGACTTAAGAATCCAATTTGTTACCTGACTTCATTGTTAGTATGCTAATTACTTTGACAATATCTTTGAACGTTGCTTGGAGGATTTGGTTTTATTCAAAAGCAGATATGTTTTTGCCTTAATGCTTTATATTTCTTTGGGGAGTTTTTAACCAGAGCATAATTTATGTTCTGTTTGAAATCACATTTCTTAATTTTTTTCTCAGCTAAACCACAGCAGGGACCATACTGCTTACATACAATGAAACAAAACCAGAAAGAGGTTTACAAGAGTACATATGCATTAAAGCACATAGATAGAATTTCTTTTAAGAAAGATTCTGGAAGAAGGAAGAGAACTTCTATTTTGCATTCAGCATCCCATAAGATTTGCCCTGCCTGGAACAAAAGGCTAAAAGGAGCCACGAGTCTGAATTATTTGGGTAAAAAGCCTTGTATTCAGATATCACTAGAGGTTATAACAGATTAAAAATGTCACATTCAAGAAGTGATTGTAATCACCAAATCTTGATGGCTAGGAACTGATTCCTACCCATCATGAAGCATGGAATGAGAAATCCATGCTTTCCTTCCCAGATCACAATTCAGATGAGGGTAACAGGCTTTCTCTCCATATAATGTAGTTCCTATAAATTACAGACTTTTTATTTTCCCTGGATGATTTTGCTGCATATGTTTCCAGTTTCGACCTGCTTGTTTTTCTAGAACCACTCACTAACCTTGGGTACTTCAGCGGTATTAGCCCCATACCGTGCCACTTAGTCATTCTCCATGTCTGTGTCAGTTAATTGGAAGTGCCCACAAACCCTGAAATTAATCAATCTGGTAACACAGATCTAGCAAGACTGGAACAGGGGCATGAAGATGGCCTGTCAGCTTGAGCAATGAAATACAAGGAAAAACTGAGGGAGGTGTGTTTGTACAGCCTGGAGAAGGCTTATGGGAGATCTTATTGCTTTCTTATTGAGGAACGTCACAGCTACTTAATGAGAGGGTGCAGCACAGATGGAGCCAAGCTCTTCCCAGAAGAGAACAGAAATAGCACTAAAGGCAATGAACACATTCTGAAACACCAGAAATACTGATTAGCTAGAAGGGGAAAAAAAATCACCATGAAGATGGTCACATTTTTGAAAAGGGCCCAAAGAGGGTGTGAAATGTCCATCCCTGGAGATATTTGAGCTCTAATTGGAAACTGCTGTGAGCAAAATGCCTTGCTTTGAGCAGGAGAGCTTAACTAGAGATCTCCAGAGTCCCCTTCCAGCCAGTTATTCTGTGATTCAGTGACTGCATGATCACCTGCCCTTGAAACACTGCAAGAGTTCTTTCACTGTTGGACAGCAAAAAGTTGAGACACCTTACTTACATTTGCATGAATACACTAAGTAAACCATGTGCCAGTAAACACTCATTTAGCATTCAAACTCATCTGATATTTGGACCTACTATTGATGCTGCCCCTAACAAAGCATATGAAGTATATAACTGAAAACTCTACAGGAAATAAGCTGAATGCACAGTTTGACTTACTGCCACATGAAAAAATTATCCTAAATAGAGTCATTCTAATTGCCAGGGATTCCTCTTCCCAGACATTCAGCCCTACCTCTCTACTAAATATTGAGATGAATAAACTAAATGCTAAAAACAAAGATATACAGGCTCAGTAACTCTAAGACAAGAATTGTACAACATGTACACCATGACATTTGTGTACACACAATTGTACCACATGACACAAACATAAAGTAATACACAAAACAGTCATGAAATGAGATGCTTCAGCAGATAAATTCTTCAAGAACTTGTTAAAAAAAAAATGATGTTGTTTATCTGAATACATATTCATGTGCTTTATAAAGGAAGGAAAATGTAAAGTGATGTGCTTCAGTGCATAATTTATGACAAGAAGAGCTGCAATGAAAAAGAAAGCTGCACTCCCGTAAATACAACAGCCAACCAAAGTTGTGTGCTACATGTTGGACACTTATCTAGGGGCTGACTGAAAAATAAAATGCAGACAGCTGCTTAGCTGAGTTTCACAGTGACAGAAACAACCACACATAAATTGGCTGCATTCAGTGTGGGTTTACCAAGAGAGAAAGTGATCAGATTCACTGGGACTTTTGACTTCCAAAGGAAGAAGAAATCTGGAAGCATCAGTTCACCAAATAAATGAGAAAGAAGCAAACCTGAGACAGATACTGTATCACTGATTAAATCAACAGATTAACTACTTTCTGTCAGGAGAATGTCACTAATAGCCAAACCAGCATACTACTTTGCAGTTATGTATTTTCCTTTTTTTGTCCTCTCTTTCAAAGGTGAGGGAGTGGTAGGTCATATTCCTGCATGTCTCTTATGTCCTCCTGCAAGGTCTTGTTGATTTTAATCTTCTACCCGCGCGGTAGCCATACAGTCTGCTGGACTTGGATCAATGTCCATTCTCCTTTCCTGCCCCACTCTTTAAATGGAAATTCAAGAGCAGACATAAGGTGACTTTATGGAGTTCTTTGGGGGGGAAGAGACTGAGAAGAGCTTGAGATCCCAAGTGCTAGGGAGATTATGGTTCCCTGCACTCAGAGGAAATCTAAGCTGTGTATTACCAAGAGTAATCCTCTCAATATGATCTATGATTATAGTAAGAGAAAGTACAGACAGAAAGGAGTGCTTAACATGAAAACTTTCAAGTGTGTTTTTGTCCTCAAATGGTTGAAAGCTGTCTGCAGATCTAAAAATTGCAAAAATTGCATGAGACAAATATAAAAAAATTGGCATTTTCCTAAATGACAGAAATACCTGTAACTACACTGCAGCTCAATTTGTTCCATTTATCTTTGTAGATCCTTGTTAGGTATATCTAAAATAAGTTTATCTTCCTAGACCAAATTTCTCAGCTGGCCTCACTGCTGCTTCACAAAACAATGGTGTGAGTTTAAGCACAGCTTAGGAGGAATTTTCAATGCATCCTAGTATTCATCTTTCTTTCAGTCATTGTCTGTTTTCCATTTTCCTATTTTCTTTGTTTCCTCATTTATGCTCAGCTGGTCTTTCACACTGTTCCTCTTTTGGCATCATTACCACTATTATTTTCCAGTATCTAACTTCCCCTACCAGCCCTCATCTGGGCCATTTGCTTTGCCCTTTATTTTATTCTTGTCTTCTGGACTGGTCTTGCAATAAGAGATGACTGCACGGCAGGGGATTCTTTCATCTTGTTGTTCAGCCAATAACAGAAATGTTGTGCTGACTCTCCGGGTGTAGATTTTCTCTCTCCATTAAAAAACAGACAAAAGTAAAACACAACAGCTTTCCCCAGGTAAACATCAGAGCTCTGTCCACTTCCAGGACACTCCTCATAGATTGTTGGGATGGGTCTTCTCCAAACTTTGCAATCAAAACTCCCAGTTCACCAGTAAGGACTTTATTGTTGTGCTGTTCATGCATCATTTCATTTTATCTATAGCTATTTCATATTCTGCAGATTTAATGATGTATCCTTCCTTTATAAAACACATCAATACATATTCAAGTAAAAACCACCAGAATTTCACTTTTTTTAGCAAGTTCCAGAAAACTTTAATCTATGTATTTAATCAGACTCAAATTATTCAGGATTTATTTAAGATTTTCAAAGGAAATTCCAAGTGGCTGATACAGGCTAAACCCTAATTATTGAAAAAGAAAGATATTTTGTCTATTAGATATTTGTTTATTATTTTTATATGATTTTAGATATTTTTATATGATATTAGATATTTATTTATTCTTTTGATTGCATCAAAAACTTGCTAGCTATAGAAATCCAGTATTTCCTTATATTTATTACTAGTGGATTTAGAAGGCAGAATAGAGATTGCCTGAATGTTCTCTGTCTCTCTTTTCTGACAGATTGCCTATCAAGTAGATAAAATTTCAAGAAATGTGTGAAATAATCTTTCAAGTCAAATGAAAAGGCTCTGGCTTCCTAGATCTGACATCTTAAAGCTTGAGTTGAGGGAGCAACAGTAGATGCTTTCCTTTCTTAAAATTTTTTGCTTACTATGTTTTATATTTTCCTTATAATTTGGAAGATGCTTGTTTTCTTTTTTTTTTTTTCTTTTGGTTTCCTTGATTTATGGAGTTACATTTTCTTTCATTTTTGCCTGCATATGAAATAGTATACCCTGACCTGGCCAGACAAAAAGGAATTTGTATTTGATGAGAAATTCAAGGTGATTGACATTCAATTCTGTGTTGTAAATTTTCTCTCCTGCAAAACAGAATGATTCCACTTACCTGGTTCCTAACAAAATCATCCAAGGAGCTTGCATTAGCCTCACCTGCAAGACAGCTGTTTGACTCTCCCACTAGTTGGCTTCCCACCAATCCTTCTAGGCAGACAGCCAAATAGAAAAATCACCTGAGAGCAACCTGCCAGGTGGATGTGAGAACAGTCACTCATAAGCCAAGGGAGAGAAACGTCATGTTGGGCAGAGAATATGACAGGCCAGGGAATCAACTGGCTAAATACTTGAAAATCCAAATTTTAAAGTAACTGAAATCTGAACCAACTGCAGGCAGGAGTCCTGAAAGAAATGTCTAAGATCCTCAGAATTCTGAAGGTTGCTAAAAATAAATCTTAAGACACATTAATACAGGATAAGGTTTATTTCTCAGTGATATTCAGCGAGTAAAAAGGGATTATCTAAGTAACTACAGGCCTGTTAATCTGATATGACTCTCCAGCAGAGACGTCCCAAAGCTGATATGAGATTCATGTAATGAAAATTAAAGGTAGAATTATAATTAACACTAGTCAATATAGTTTTATAAGAACAGCTCATGAAGCTAATTTGATTTTCTTGTGTGATTTAATCATATATATGCACTCAATAATATATGAGTACTTACATTTATTAAGATGTTTGCCTTGATACCATGTGATATTCAGATGAAAAAATGAACTCTACACATTATCAGTGGGGCATATATTAAATGGCTCAAGAACATGCTGACTGATCTCTAAGAGAGAAGTCAGAAAAAAAAAAAAAACATCATCATCAAATGCAGACGTTCCTGAAAAGATTCTGCTGGATTTGTATTATGAGAAGCATACCTACAAATTAATATATCTCTAAGGTTGGCAAACAGTGACTTGGAGAGGGTTGATAGGATGGGTTGCACACACACTGTGAATTCCTAGAAGTTTGAGAGGAAAAAAGGAAACATATTTCCTTGTATAAAGAAGGAAGAAATCAATAGGAGAGACAACTGATGTTACCATAGGCTTACTGGCTTAGATAGGTTGTTGTAAGAGAATACATGTAGGCCATTCCTTTCTCTAAGTAATTTAACAGCTAAGATAAAGATATGTTAGCTACAGAAGAGCAACAGGGAATAGCTTTGTAACATAAGGAGTGATGCCTTGGCAGTATTTTTAGCTACTGACCAAGTTATCAGTCATTAAGAGCTTTCTGACATATCTGGAAGATTAGATTAGATATATAAATGATTGGGCACAGAGTTTTTTAATAGCAAGGCTGATTACCAGAAACAATGGTGGCTTCTCCATCCTCTAGCATTCTTCTATAAATAATGGATGCCTCCTTTCAGGAAAATATGATTGTCTCTTCAATTAATCTTCACTCACAAGGTATAACGTGAGAGTAAGTCAGAGAAATATGACGACTTGAGTAAGCAGCAGTTGAAACTGAAGAATACAATATTATTCTCAGTCTTTCAAATTCATGGAAATGTCTAAAACATCATTAATGGATGAGTAGTTCTCATGAAGAAATCTGCAAAAATTCCACCTCAGTTACTGGGGGTAGCTCATGTAAACTACATGAGTCATATCTGCACAGCACAGCACAAAAAACGAAAGTACTTAGAAGTTGTTTACCTAGGATACCTAGGTATAGATGTAGGGATAGATAACAGTATGTCAGGCCAGCCCTTAGAACATAATAGTTCCACTGGATCTTCAAAGATCATCTACTCCAACTGCCTGACCTCAGTAGGGTTAGCCAAAGATTAAAACATATTCATAATGGCATTGTCCAAATGCCTCTTGAACAGTGACAGGCATGAAGCATCAACATGAAGCATCTCATCCAGAAAGCCTGTTTCAGAGTTTGACCACTCTTATGGTAAAGAGATTTTTCCCAATATCCATTCTGAACCTGCCCTGGTACAGCTGTGAGGGATTGAGGTTTGAATAAATGTATCAACTGTTTGTGTTTTACAATAGATTTTGATACTCTGGTATGGAAATATCTTGCAATCTGTTAGAAAGTCATTCTAGTTAGATTATTTACAGCTGTAGGACACTAATATTCAAAATTTCCTCTTCAGCTAATAACCTTCATCTGATTCTGTTTCTTTCTGCCCTATTAAGGCTCTGTGTTTAAGAATTCTCTGCAGTTCTCAGATTAACACGACTCAGCGTATTACTAATAAAACAATCTTTCTCCTTTGCCCTTTCTAAGTTGATGTTTATGCAAATTACATCTACAGAGTTGGTCTTTGGATTAAAATTCCCCACTGATGGATAGGTAATTCTCTGTGGCAAATAATGTCTCCCTTACACAGATGCTTGAAAACTGGTTCAATTTTCTTGATCATCGGTAATGATGACATCTGCTAGCCTGATTTTATCCAAGCACTGTGCAAGGATTTCGTTATTTTACAGCATTTACACATCTGATCATTGCTGACTGTTCCCACTGCTTGAGAGTACATCACTGCTATGGCTTTGAATATACCAGCTGGATGTTATAAAGAAAGGCTAAATTTTGTGCCTTCTGTACCTTCTCTAGGGTGGTGTAAGTTAATCAACAGATAGCCAAAAGCCACAGAGATGGAAATGTAGCATGGAAGCTCCCTGTTCCAGGGATACTGGAACAAGTATCATGGGATACTTTACTGTGAACTCAATAGGCCTTTGCAAAGGCTGCTCTCTGCAGTCAGTAAAATATTACGCCTGTAACCATAAAGGATCATTTAACCTACAATCATAACAAAGAAAAAAAAAGGGGTCTTGAAAATTATGGTTCATTCTGTGATTGAGACTCTGCTAGGTGAAAAATAATCCACCTCAAACACACTTAAAGATGCCTAGACTTCCTCCTAAATTGGGGAAAATCAATACCCAAATTTTCGAAACCATATAACACATATGATCAGCAATGAAATCATTCCTATGGGAACACTACAAGGTTCACCATTTTTCAAAGAGGAACACTGCAAATGGCCCTTTCCATGGAGTGTGTAATGATTGCCTTCAACCATATTAAAATAAATGTGAGAAAAACCTTCTAATGCTAGCGATCTTTCTCCCCTTTAATGGCAGAATAGCCCAAGTGAGTAGGATGGCTCCCAAAATATGTTGTCTTTTAGAAATACTCTGGGAATTTAATTACTTACAATATCTTCAAATAGTATTCCTTGCTGTTTACTCAGTGTGGCTCTGATACCAAAGCAGCTGGTACTAGCAGCTTACAAAATGACAGACGTGAGATTTCAGTATTGTGCTTTGTACAAAGAACCCAGCTGCTTGTCACAGGTTTTTCACCTATGTCTTATTCCTTTCAGACCTTCAGCCCAATACAAGAAAGAAGCCATCCAAAAGGTATTAAGTCTAATGTCTAGATTGAAGCACTCTTATTATTAATTCTGGAAGCAGTATTTTCATCATTATCTGATACTATGGCATTTTCTGTAGTGGAAAGAATGAACTTTGCTATATTAAACAAATTAACTGACTTTTGAAACCAGGCAATATACCTTTTAAAATAAGAGAGAATTTACAGCTATGGTGAAGAAGCACACAATGATGGGAAGCCTGGAGCCTGGAGCTCTTTCTCAGATCTGCCAGTGAATCATGCAAGTCAGTAAGAACATTTTTTAGTTTTAGCATTTGTAGACCAGATTATATGTCCTTAGTTAGGAACCTTCACTACAAACTATTCAGAAGTCACACAGAATCACACAGAATCACACAGAATGACCCGGGTTGGAAGGGACCTCAAGGATCATGTAGTTCCAAACCCCCTGCCTAGCAGGGCCACCAAACATACACCTTTACTAGATCAGGTTGCCCAGAGCCCTGTCCAACCTGGTCTTGAACACCTCCAAGGACGGGGCATCCACAACCTCCCTGGGCAGCCTATTCCAGGACCCAACCACTCTCCTAGTAAAGAACTTCCCCCTAACATCCAACCTAAATCTTCCCCCTTTCAACTTAAAACCATTTCCCCTAGTCCTGCTATTATCAGCCCTTTCGAAGAGTTTACTCCCCTCCTGGGAGTAAGTTCCCTTCAGGTATTGAAAGGCTGCAATGAGGTCACCCCGCAACCTTCTCTTCTCCAGGCTGAACAAACCCAACTCCCTCAGCCTGTCCTCATAGGGGAGGTGCTCCAGCCCCCTGATCATCTTCGTGGCCCTCCTCTGGACCCTTTCCAAAATCTCCATGTCTTTTTTGTGCTGAGGGCTCCACACCTGGACACAGTACTCCAGATGGGGCCTCACAAAGGCAGAGTAGAGAGGGACAATCACCTCCCTATCCCTGCTGACCACCCCTCTCCTGATGGAGCCCAGGATCCCATTTGCTTTCCGGGCTGCCAGAGCGCACTGCTGGCTCATGTTAAGTTTCTCATCTATCAGGACCCCTAGATCTTTCTCTGCCGAGCTGCTCTCAAGGACAACTCCTCCCAGCCTGTACAGGTGCCTGGGGTTCTTCCGGCCCAAGTGCAAAACCTTGCACTTTGCCGTGTTGAACCTCATCAGGTTTACCCGAGCCCAGCTTTCCAGCCTGTCAAGGTCCCTCTGAATGGCATCTGTTCCCTCCGCCGTATCGACTGCACCACTCAGCTTGGCGTCATCAGCAAACTTGCTGAGGGTGCACTCCATTCCCTCATCGATGTCATTAATAAAGATGTTAAAGAGCACCGGTCCCAAGACAGACCCTTGAGGGACACCGCTCGTTACCGGCCTCCACCTGGACATAGAGCCATTGACCACCACCCTCTGTCTGCGGGCTTTCAACCAATTGCTTATCCATCTAGTTGTCCACCCATCAAATCCACTTCCCTCCAATTTGGAGATGAGGATGTGATGGGGGACCATGTCAAAGGCCTTGCTCAGGTCCAGGTAAATGACATCAGTCGCCTTCCCTTCGTCCACCAACGCCGTCACTCCATCATAGAAGGCCACAAGATTAGTTAAGCATGACCTTCCCCTGGTGAAGCCATGCAGGCTTGTTGCATGCCGCGGGAGAAATGCCTCATGCTATCATGGTCAGCAAGTCTCGTTTATTACAAATTTCGTGTACATTTTATATATGCCATAATCAAGCTCATACATATGCTGGTTACAAGCGTCCTTACTGGTTATTTAACCATTTACGTTACTATTGCTAAGCGACCACCTTATCTCCTCCTGCATTCTTCTGTTCCTTATCTTAGTTTTACAACTGCCTGAGGTACTAGTTTCGGCCGGATCTGCATCCTTTTGTTGTAAAACCTCTGTCTTCAAGGTCATGCTGACCTTGAGGCCTAGATCTTAACTAAGTGTATTGTATCATGTCCCTTCTCTTGCAGCCATTCGGCTGTTAGGCTCTCCACACAGGCTGTCTAGGATCACGTGCTCGTTCTTTATGTGATCAAGCATGTTGTCCAGGAGGATCTGTTCCATAATCTTCCCAGGCACGGAGGTGAGACTCACCAGCCTGTAGTTACCCGGGTCCTCCCTGCTCCCCTTCTTGTAAATGGGAGTGACGTGACCCTTCCTCCAATCATCCAGGACCTCACCTGACAGCCACGACTTCTCAAATATGATGGAGAGCGGCTCAGCAACCACCTCAGCCAGCTCCTTCAGGACCCTGGGATGCACGCCATCTGGCCCCATAGACTTATACTCATTCAGTCTAAGGAGGCACTCTCGGACTTGCTCTACCCTTACAGTGGGGAGGGATTTACCTCCTTGGTCCCCACATAGAGGTATGGGGGTGCAAGACTTAGGGACGTGATAGAGACTAGAATCCTGGCCACCAGTGAAGACCGAGGTGAAGAACTCATTCAGCACCTCAGCTTTCTCTTCATCTGTTGAAGCCATTTCTCCTTTTAAATTTACCAAAGTAGGTACGCCCGTTTTGGCCTGTCTCTTCTGGCCAATGTACCTGTAGAAGTTTTTCTTATTGTTTTTCACATCCCTTGCCAAGCTCAGTTCTGCCTGCGCCTTGGCTTCCCTGATCCTACGTCTGCAAGTCCGGACGGCATCCCTGTACTCTTCCCAGGTGACACAGCCTTGTTTCCAGAGCTTGTACACCCCTTTCTTCGCCCTCAGTTCTCTCAGCAGGTCCTTGCTGAGCCATGCCGGTTTCCTACCTCGCCTGCCCACTTTCTTATTCAGAGGAATGGAGACCTCTTGTGCTTCCAGGAGGGCATCCTTGAAGAGCAGCCAGCTCTCCTCAACGTCCTTGTCTTTGAGGGCAGCGCGCCAGGGGATCTTGGCCAGCATTCCATTGAGTAGCTTGAAGTCTGCTCTTCTAAAGTTCAGCGTCCTGGTCCTGCTCTTTGCCAGGCCCACATCGCTTGAGATCACAAACTCAACCAGGGCATGATCGCTGGATCCCAGGCATCCTCCAACCTTGACGCCTTTGATGATCTCCTCAGCGTTGGTGAGCAGCAGGTCCAGCAACGCTTGACCTCTGGTCGGTCTGTCCAATACCTGAACCAGAAAGCTATCATCAATGGATTCCAAGAGCCTTCTGGAGCTCTTGCAGCTCGCCGTGTAGTTTTTCCAACAAATGTCTGGATGGTTGAAGTCCCCCACCAGGACAAGAGCCCGTGAGCCAGACGCCTCACGCATCTGGAGCAAGAAAGCCTCATCAGCAGCCTCCCCTTGATCAGGTGGCCTGTAGTATACACCTAATACCAGCTGACCTTTATTAGTCCCATCTCTAATCCTAACCCACAGGCTCTCAACCTGTTCTTGACTGTTTCTCATGGGGAGCTCCTCACAGTTTATCCAGTCTCTGACATAGAGAGCGACTCCCCCACCCTTCCTACCTCGCCTATCTCTCCTAAATAGTCTATAGCTGTCGATGGCAGTATCCCAATTGTGGGAGTCATCCCACCATGTTTCTGTGATAGCAACAATGTCATAACTTTCAGAGTGCATCACAGTTTCCAGTTCCTCCTGCTTATTACTCAGGCTCCGTGCATTAGTATAAAGGCACTTCAGCTGGGCTGTCCGTCTCACCACCTTCATAAGCGATCCAGGATCCGCTAGAAAAGCAGCATCCCCAGCATCCCCCTGCCCTACTCCCTCCTTTTGCACTCTGCCATCATTGCCCATGGAGTTTGGTACAATCCCTCGAATGAACCGTTCAACCCCAGTAGCCCTTATTTTGCCCCCTTCCCCCTTCATTCCTAGTTTAAAGACCTGTCAATGAGTCCCGCTAATTCTTCAGCTAATACCCTCTTACCCCTCAGGGACAGGCTGCTTGCATCAGCAGCCATCATGCCAGGTGCAGTGTAGATTGCCCCATGGTCAAAAAAGCCAAAATTCTTGTGTCTGCACCAGCTCTTAAGCCATCTATTTAAGAGTTGGGTTTTTTGGATCCTCCCTGTACCTTTTCCTGACACCACGGGCGTAGAAGAAAAGATCACCTGCACCCCGGCTCCTTCAAGTATTCGCCCCATTCCCCTGAAGTCTTTCTTGATGGACCTCAGGCTTTCCTTGCCAACTTCCTCGCTGCCAGCCTGAATTATTAAAAGTGGATAGTAATCTGAAGGCTGAATCAACCTAGAAATTTTCTTTGAAATGTCCCTGACCCGTGCCCCAGGAAGGCAGCACACTTCTCTGCGGGTAGGGTCGGGCCGGCATATAGGGCCTTCTGTTCCTTGCAGAATGACAAGTCAATGACATATGTGTCTTTTCTGCATGATTCCCACAGGTGCTACAGAATCTACAGCATTTCACATATTCACTTCAACACCAGAAAAAGGAAGAATCCATAAAATCCTCCAGGAACTCTGGCATGCCATGTATACTTAGGAGTGCTTATTACCTGTAAATTGCACATAACTGTATGCATACAAACATATATGTAAAGAATTTCTCAAAATGAATTTATAAAGCAATTGTAGAAAAATTAGTCACTTTTCAAAATGGAAAAAGAAGAGAGAGAACAAGAAAAGTTTCCACCAGAAGAAAATATTCACAATGAAAAACAAGTTGCTCAATGAGATGCACAGTGTGCAGAATTATTTCTGTACAGTTATCATGGTTTAGCCATAGTAAGGTTTTAAAACTTAAAATAACTATACCTAGGGAAATTTAACATTATATTCCAAGAAAGTCCTGTGATTCGGGAATACAGGATCTCATGTATTGCCCTTACTGTGAATGTAATCATAATTAGAAAACAAAAGGAATGTGGGGAGGACATTTCACTAATGGAGACCTTTGGAGGTACTGAATAATGGTGCAACATGAGAGCCCATAGCTTTGCTTTCATTCTGAGAAGATAAATGAGACATCAGTCTCTTTGGAAATAAGGCAGAATCTCATATCAAAGGTTTAATGTGCTATGCAAGTTCCTACAAAACTATTTTGTATTCACATTACTATGAAGACTAGGGACCACAAAGGAAAATAAAAGCTGTGGAATGTAATAAGGAAAAGTTTTTCTCCTAAAATAGGATGTATTTTTATTTCCATAACTAGAGAATTTCCAGGCAAATGAGAAGAACATACCTCGTGCAACTGGGCAATACAGATGCACATATACATAAACATAACCATGACAGAAAGTGTCTGCATACCAAAAGCTTAAATTAATAAAGAAGCAGACAGACAACTTTTTTTGCCTTTTCTTCACCTTTTCTAAATTCTGCTGTTCACTCTAAAGAACAGCAATACAAACACAGCTTTCAAGTGTTTAAAGCCACATTGAAGAAGAACTTGTTAAGTTCTGGTCCTGTTGCCTAGTTCACAACTTAATGTTTCACTCTCATTCCTGCTGAAATGTACAAATTTTCTTCACCTTCAAAGTGAAATGGACCACACCTTTCATTAAAAAGGTATTTGATTGCACACAGTGTCATCCTGCTTACAAGGAAATGTCATATTACAATAAAGTGTTCATTAATATTAATATAAAGAACTGTACTCATGAAAATTGATGGTAGGCTATTTATCTTTTTTTAAAGTAATTTAGAAGCTAGAAATAAGGAAGCAAGCTATCAGTACACGATGACCCTCCACTTCATGAAGCATCAGACAGTACCCATCATCTAGGTCCAAGAGAGCTGAACAAATCCCGTGTAATTTGTTCTGCTCCCTGCTTCCAGATTGATTTCATAATAGTAGTGCAGGGAGGAAGGATTACATCACCTCCATTTGCACTTTCAAGTTCAAGAAATCATAGAATCATAGAATTGTTTGAGTCGGAAGAGACCTTTGAAGGCCACCTAGTCAAACTCCTCGGCAATGGATAAGGACACCTACAGCTCCGTGAGGTTGCTTAGCGCCCCATCCAGACTCACCTTGAATGTCTCCAAGGACAGGGCACATACCATCTCTCTGGGCAACCTATGCCAGTACCTAACTACCCTAATCATAAAAACCTTGTTCCTAATATCCAGTCTAAATCTCCCCTTTCTTAGTTTGAAACATTTCCTCTTGTCATTATGAACTCACACTTGGGGAACACTGACTTAGAGATTATCTGCACCCAAGTTCTCTATAACCATTAAAAAATGTAAATGTAAATATTTGCTGATTTACCAAAGGTTTTTTGTTAAACCATAGATTCCAGTAATGAAAAAATAAACAACCAGCAACTGTATTTATGAGTCCATTAAAGGAACCATCTTAGGAAACTGCAGTTAAAGTCTGTTTATCATTACTGCTGTATACTGCTTCCAGAAGCTTAACTTTAATGAGCTATAAAAAGGAAAACAAGCTATTTCTAATCAATTCTCACAATTTAAATAATAATTAACAAATAAATCTAGCAACTATAAAAGGAAATACTAAGGAGAAGATAGAGCTTCAGTCAGGAAAGGACGGCATATGACTGACACTGTACAAGAATACACAATTCCAAACAGCATCAAGATCTAAGCTTCTAGAGCCCATGGAGCTATATCACAGCCATGACAGCTCTTTGGATGTAAAGTGCCAGTTAATGACCTACTGCTGTGGAGATATCTGGACAGAGCAATGCCAGTGTGTACTTGAGAGTAAAAAGTGAAAAAAAGAATCTGGGTCTGGTTTCTAGGAGGGCACAGATGAAGCTATGAGGGTGATTAGTTTCTGGGAATACAATTCTGTTCCTAGACGGACTCCTGAACAGCGGTGACCCTGCACCAGGGGGTTGAAACTCAATGATCATTGTGGTCCTTTTCAACCCATCCCATTCTATGATTCTACGAGTCTGTGAGTTGCAGGAGTTTTGGACTTGATGGCCTTCAGAGGTCCTTTCCAATTCTAACAATTCCATGATTCTAAGACTCCGTTAGTCTTCATGGTATACACTATCTTCTTGCTCCTGCCCAGATGGTTGAACCATTCCTAATCAACACAAAGAATTTCCCCTAATTTTTTTCATTCTCTGGAATGAAATTTTGAGAATGGAATGTGGAGTACATAAAAATTCCCTCTATTTTGGATTGTCACATCTGAGGAAATCCAGGTCCTTCAAGGCAAAGCCAGAATTTTAAACATGCTTTCTTCTCTGTGTGAGCCACAAGATGTTTGCTGAAAATTGATTTAGAAGCCAAGCCTATTTATATATGTTTTTTAAGGTGATGATTATATTATTATGGTATCTTTTGGCTTGATCTGCTGCAATGCTTTGCTCTCACTTCCCAACAGAAGATTGCAAGAATGGCTATGCTGGGGAGTACGAATGTCCATCTAGCCCAATATTTTCTCTACTGATGTGGTCAAAAGCAGATAGCTAGGAAAAACACAGTAATAAAATTAATGAGGGGCACATACAATGATATTTCCCCGATGCACTCTCCCCGCCTCCAGCACTCTGTGGCTCGGACACATTTTGTGTTTAATAGCCCTTGAATGAATAGTTCTCCCATAAATTTGTCTGGTTGCTTTTTGAGTGTATGTAAACTTTTGACTTCCAGTATATCCTATGACAGTAAGTTCTGTAGTTCAAATATGTGTTGTGAGTTCATAAACTGACACTTGATAATTTTACTTGATATCCTCTCATACCTGTGGGAAATGATGAACATTATTTTCATAGTCACCTTCTGGAAGTTAGAAAGTTCAATAACATTTGCAGTCAGCTTAGTCTTAGCATTAATATTCCTTGGCCAGGACAGGTTCTTGTACAGTGTCCAGAAACAGATATTGCCTTTTGCAAAACGTGGCCTTATTAATAACAAAGATGTTAATTGACTTCAACTGATATGGAATAAAAGGAAAATTAGAAGAAAAAAATAAAACACGAGGGAGTACATTTACTTTTCAGACCTCAGATGCAGCTTGATCAATGTATAGAGAATATAAAAATAGGTGTTTGAACCTTGCAGTGTTATTTAAGTGTAAAATCCAAGCAGACTCTTGGACCATTTCTATTCCACAGGGGTAATTACTCATATGAAACTGAGCACACAGGCAATACTTCAGATATTCTCCTCTCTTCAGCAATTCCCATTATCATCTTAGGCATATCCTGGTACAGCATGCAGATTTTAAGATCGTCATGTTCCTCATCAGTTGTCAAAGTTTGCCTCTGTTTGTGAATCTGAACCTTAATCTAGTTTGACTCGTGTAAATTTTACTGCATGCCTGCTTGTCTCTTTCAGTACATAAATATTTGCAAAAATGTGACCTTAGGTCTTGGCCCAACTCCACTCTTACACAAAACAGTGTTGATCAACCCAGACAATTTACATATTCTCCAAAAATACTCAGAAAAGAATCTTTTTTTTTACCTCCTTTGAAGCTGTTTCTGAATACTGAACACTTTCAGCTTCAAATTATTGCTGAAGCATTAACAGCTACAGCTCTGATTTATATTTTTATTCATAATAAAGGAAAGAGATAATGTAACAGGCTTGGAAGGAACATAAAATAAATGAACATGTTAGCATTAAAAACAGATTAAATAAGTCACAGTACATAAAATTAGTTTATCTGGCTTTGTACACTGGACTGAAGCCCATATGGGACAGCTCAGCTTTCCAGGGAAAACCTCATAGTGCTGAAAGTTTAAACTTGCACTGTTCTGTGTGAGGTGAGGCTCTGTACCATTCAAAAATTGATTTTGTACCTGAATGATGTGGGTACTCAGTAGGCAAGATATATCTTTCTTTGCATTGATGAGTCTTTAAAATGTATGCAGCTGGAGAACTCCAGAAGTTGCTACTTACACTGAATATTAAGCTACAAAAGAAGAGGACAATGCAAATTTCAGTTACAAGTGAGGTTTCAAAGGCAAGACATTTACATCAGGTCATCATATGGGTAGTGAAAAACCATTAACTACCACTTACTTAGCAGTGTTCCTTTTCAGCTGCGTCATCTCATTCCTGCTACGCACAGTGTGGAATTTTTCACTTTGATTGTCAGTTGTTAGTTCTAAGTTGTTAAGAAACAGACTTATGTCTATAACTGTTATGTTAGCTTTTGATTCCAAGAATAAGTGGTAGCGAAGAGCCTAACTCCTAAAGGAGTTACGGACTAACATGCCTTTGCAGATCTGTTATAGTTCCTTTAGACTCCAACAAAATAAAAGGAAAACATGTATTTAGCCCAACTACTCAAATGTTTGAGTTCTTTGACAATCAAAACTTCGAGGTAATTTAAGAAATTAGCAATTTTGCTGGTTAGATACATAGTACATCACCCCTGAGGAACGAAAAACAGTGCTGCCAGCTTCACATGTTGATCACGCAGTTTTGAACTGATGGTCATTAGGAATTATGTGAGTGTCCTATTGCTTGGCTAAGACTCTTTGGGTACCCTACTACTTGCTTCTGAATATGCTGTAAAATACCACAAATTTTATATGAGATAGAGGGCAGGGGTGAATGGTTTCAGACTAAAAGAGAGTAAATTTAGATTGGATATAAGGAAAAGTTTTTTACAAGAAGAGCAGTGAGGCACAGGCACAGAGAGGGAAGTGGTAGATGCCCCAACCTGGAGACATCCAAGGTCAGGCTGGATGGGGCTCTGAGCACTTAGTCTAGCTGTAGGTGTCACTGTTCATTGCAGGGGAGGTGGACTAGATGACCTTTAAGGGTCTCTTTCCTACTCAAACAATTATAAGATTCTATGATAAGCCAATTTTTTTTTTCCCTTTTCCTCTATTGGCATGCTGCATAAATGAGCGGAATGCAAGGGGTTGCTGCATGTCTTTTGTTAATGCAAACAAATTTGATATCAGTGTTTGAATTGATTTTATATTTTTTTTTATTCCCCCAAATTTATAGAAAGTTGATTTTTTTATTTGTTCATTTATTTATTTGGCAGCTCCAGTTTCTTTCAGCTCTGTTTTGTCCGATGTTATGAAATCTGTGACTTCACAATAAATCCAGTCTACTTGCTCCAAACAGATGTTACAGTTATACTGATACATTAACAGCACCAGAAATTGTCCCCAGGGACTGGAATTCAATCATCTATACAGGTAGGTTTCTTCAGCTTTTGGCCCCAGCCCAATTAGTTCTTACCTGAGCAATTCCTGGGAATTAAGTTAGCATCCATCAGGGATCATTCTCAATAGGCAGTATGGATGCAGGCACCCTGCAATGGAAGCTAAGAAGTATTAATGTTATTTACTCGAGTCAGTTCATGACAGTTTTCCTTATCACCAGAAAATAACCCTAGGCACTTAGAGGTAGGCACAGAGTTTGAGTACTTGAGACAAAGATTAATTACCTTGTTGTAGTAAATTTTAGATGCACAGAGGATTTGCATTCTCTGAACAGGAGACAGCTTTTCACCTAGCCTGGGAAATAGCACAACGTTTCATTAAATATATAATAATAAATACCTCTGTGCTGGTAAGGTCTCACCTGGAGTACTGAGTCCGGATGGTGGAGTCCTCAGTACAGGAGAAACAGAGAGCTGTTGCAGCAGGTCCAAAGGAGGATCACAGAAATGATCCAAGGGATGGAACACCTCTCCTACAAGGACAGGCTGAGAGAGCTGGGGCTGCTCAGCACAGAGTAGAGAAGGCTCCAAGGTGACATGATAGCAGCTTTTCAGTAAATAAAGGGGAGCTACAGGAAAGAAGGGGACAGACTCTTTAGCAGAGTCAGCAGTGATAGGACAAGAGGGAAGGTTTCAAGCTCAAAGTGAGTAGATTTAGGTTATATATAAGGACTAAGTATTTCAAAGTTAGGGTAAAGAGGCACTGGAACAGGTTGCCTAGAGATGTGATGGATGCCCCATCCTTTAAGTCTTTCAAAATCAGCATGGACTGAGAGCTCTGAGCATCTGATGGAGCTGTAGGTGCCCCTGATCATTTCAGGGGAGTTGGACTGGATGACCTTTAAAGCTCCCTTCCAACTCTAAGGATTCTATAATTCTAATATCATATCTATAACTAGATGATATTAGAAGCCCCTTCCAAGCAAAGCCATTCTATTGGTCCTGTGATATCAGTGTCTCACTCCCTGCCACTCTCTAAGAATTCCTATTTAAGGTGATAATAGCCTGTGCAGATACATAGTTAAGCAGGACATACAGTAACTGACAAACGGTATGTACTTGTAAGTTATTCAGAGGATGGTATACCTGAGAAGAAACACTGCAATATTTCTCCAGTTTTGCCTAAAATGTGTTGGCTTGATGGGTTTCATGGTTTGCCTGTTCAGTTTCAATTAATAGATTTCAGTTTCTCTAGTTCTTAGGGTATCTGTACATTTTCTTTAAAATCACAACCCTTAGAAATCCTTAATCAAGCTCTGACCAATTTCAGAGCTGATTGTTTTCCAGCTCTTGTGATTTCAGAGGCTAAAAAATGAAAATGCAATTTTTGTGGTCTTCAAAGCCTTAAAAAAGTAGCAAGGACTTTTATGCTACATGATGGTGATTCTTAATGAAGCTCAAGACTGGAGATGGGAGAGGAAAAGTGGTGTGATTTGTGAATGCCCAGACTGGATGTTATTGCAACCTAGTCATAAGTGTACGATGTGGCTGGGCTTATATGCCACTATTAATTTATATTCTAGCAGTAGTTTATATGCTGGCACTGTAGCATAGTTCAGAATAGAGCTGCTAACCTCCCTGGAAAATGGCTTCCTCTGATCTCTGACACTTTTTCCTGATTAAAGAATGTTTTTCATTTTTATGACCACATGAGAAGGAACTCCAAAACATTTTTAAGAAAGAGTGTTTTTTTACAGCAAGTCCCCAAAGTAGGTTCTCTTTGCTTTCATGCCGCAATAGCCATTCCTTAATTACCTAGGTTAACATGTGAATAAGAAATGTTGATAAACAGCTGGCAAGACAAATAGACAAAATTGCCATTGTGTAAGCAGTTTATCTGCTATGGCATCATTCCTCATAAATGTCTCTTTGCACATTCCAGATAGCTCTTGATAAAACACTCCTGTTTACTGCTGCACTACAACTAGCTGACTGATGGTGTAATAACCACGAAAGCTGAGTGTATGCTTGATTAGTAAGGATCCTTTCCTAAGCTATCCTACAAATTCTTTTAGTTCTTATTATGACATATTACAGTGTTCACTGAGTACTAGTTCTCTGTGTGTATGTATACATACATGTACGTAACCTCGGACCACCATCTTAAAAAACCTATAGCAGCTGTTACATCAGACACCTGTAATTACACCATTTATTTTCCTTGTTTGCTGGGACAACACCATGCTGGCTGCTATGACCTCTCTGCAAGCTGCAAGCCGTACTGGAGCTACCTTCCATGCCCTTTTGGCTATCATTGATCTAACCTGCAAAGGCTATAGGAGCATAGCCGCTGTTGAGACAAATACAGAATTGCCCTAACCTTGGCATCTTCCCATCTGTGAGGAGGAGTCATCAGCAATCTCTGTGCTGTACCCTTCCTTAATATAATATAAGAAAGCTGGGGTTGTTCAGCCTGGAGAAGAGAAAGCTCCAGGGAGACCTGAGAGCAGACTAAAGGGGGCTGTAAGAAAGAAGATAGACTCATTAGCAGGGTTTGTGGTGATAGGAGAAGAGGAATGATTTCAAGCTAAAAGAGAGAGATTGAGACTGGAGATAAGGAAGAAATCTTTCACTATAAAGCTGGTGAGGCACTGGAGCAGGTTGCCCAGAGAGGCGTTGGATGTCTCATCCCCGGGGTCATTTGTGATCAGGCTGGACCAGGCTCTGAGCACCTGATGGAGCTGTTTGTGTCCTTGTTTACTGCAGGGAAGTTTGACTAGATGACCTTTAAGGCTCCCGTCCAACTCAAACAATTCTATGATTCTATGATTCTATGATTCTATGAATATCTTTAAACACAACCTTCAGCCTATTCCCAGCACTGCACCTGCCTACAATCCCAGTTACAGGGATGCAGGCTGGAGGGGAAGGTGTTGAGCAGAATAAGCATTTTAGAGCAGTTTAGAGCAATACCATTTTTCACACTTTCAAAGTGAAGTTTTTACAGTCTTCTCAGAAATACCTGGCTTTCTTCAATGGACAGTGATGTTGTTTCATCATTACTTTTCATTCCTGTAATAATTTGCATCTTAAAGGTTCAGTGCCTCACTAAGTTCCATACAATTCAAAATCATGAATATTCTCAATTCATAAAACCCATTCATCTTTTTGCTTTTTGGGTTTATGAAATTTGTGCAGGAATATATACATCCGGTCTTGGTCTGGTTACTTATTTCTAAGTGCCAAGCTTAAAAAGGTCTTTAATTCTTGAGACTAACCATTTTTCTTCTTCTTTGCTTCATCCGCATTTTATGAACTTCTGTCTCAATTTTTATTTGAAGATAAAGATTTTTTATGATTTCATCTTTTTGATGTAGGCTCTATCAAGCCTAAATATTTCCCTAGTTTCTAATAATGGGAAACCTTTCTTCTCTATAACTTTTCTGCTATCATACACTGGGAGACCTATTCTGTCATATTACCCTTTTAGTCCTACACAAGCTATCAGTGAAGTAAAGTTCAGAATGCAGTATGAATTTTTGGTTGGTATTTGGTCTTTTGTTATTAACGATTTAAGCTGATTTCTAAGTCATCTCCCTTACCTTGTATTATTCAGATCATCTGCATCACTATATTTTCCTAGCACTCTCCAGTTTGTCATCTGTTGGTATTTTCTTTCTCTTCACCAACCAGAAGCCCTCTAGGGTGATTATTTTCTGTTCCTGAAAGAACAGGCCATGTTTCTGTTTCCTTAATATCCTCCATTTTGCTCCCTCTAAGCTCGAAAGAAAATATTCTTGTTTTGAGGTCAACAGAATGCCCTCACTGTATGTTCAAATACTTTACAGGAAGCATTAAAGCTGTGTTGTGGTTTTAAAAGTTGTTTCCAATAACAGCGTTTTATGCATACAGAAAAACATTATTTCAACTGGAATTCTTGAACATTTTGCACCTTGCAGAACATGCAGCATATCAGGGCAAACAAAAAGGATTTCATAATTAAATCTGATCCTTTTAAACAGAGCATTTTTGTACTGCAGTGTTCCCATTACTACATACTCGTATGTATGCCATATGCAAAATAAAATCCAGTTGCTTTAATAGGAAACTGATTTTGATGCAGCCAAGGCTTTCCTGTGTTTGGCAAACCACTGCTTGAATTTAGCAGGCACAGAGAATAGTAAATTCTCAGTAACTTTTGCAGAGTTATACCAATTTACACCAGCTGAAAATATTTCCAGTGCCTTCTGGGGAATAAGAGACCTATGTAGAGTTCTTCTCTGACCTTTCAAGGGAGGGTATTATTAAAGATTTATTCCTTCCAGAATTCTAATTGGTTTCTTTTGGTGACCTTTCTGGATAATGGTGATGTTTTTCTCAGACTTTACAATGCTCTCAGGTAGGGAATTCTTTTGCTGCACTAACACAGCAATGGAATTCTAATCTGCATCCAAACTCCATCCCCTCCTCCTTTCTCAAGAATTTCTTCCTACAGTCTTAAAACAGAGGATTTGCACTGTTGTCAAACTTTTGCAATTCTTTTTGAATAAGTATTGATCTCTCATTTCATGCATCAGGAAGAATAAACAAACAAATAAATAAACAAATAACTGTGGCTATGGGGACATCCTGATCAAAAACTGATCCAAAAAAAAAAAGCATCTAATGACACAGAAAAATCCTATGAAGATCTACAAAAGCATCTGACCAGAAGATATAAGGCAAGTGATCAGCAGCCTGACTGCTTCTGGCTACACCTTGTTCTTGTTCTTCATGCCTGGGAGCTAGCTCAGCCTCTGTCTCACATCTGTTATAGCTACGGGGTGCAGGTCCCAAAGTGAATAAAGTTCACAAGGATTTCTCCAACGGTGAACAATTTTTCTTCAGATTGGAGCCAGGGTACACCAGAGAGTATCTATAGCATGGATTACTGGGGAGCAATTCTGAAGTAGGTCAGCTTTATTATTCAGATGTACCTTCTTGTGAAACTTCTCACTGTTCATTATGGAGATGTCCTCTTATACTTAGGTGATATCCAGAAAGATTCATACTTACACCTTTGTTGTTCCAATCAATAAAAGCTGAGCTCCCCAACCTTGGAGCTAGCACGCACTTTGCTTTCCATGAGTCCGGGCCTTATGTAAGCTAAAATTATAAGGTTATCTTTTCACAATTAGTATTTGACTCTGTAAAACCTTTCTTATTATGGCTTATCACTGCCTGCACAAAAGCAAAGATGGAGATAAAAAGAAGTGTGGATTTCTCTTTGTTAAGCATGTGAAAAATAAGTTTTGCACTTAATCAACAAGTCTGAAAAATCTCATTCTCTTCAGCACTGTTGTCACCTTCTAAAGCAAAATACTTGTCTCTCCCCTTATCAGCTAAAAGTGTGAGAATGTATTTCCCTTTATTACATGCAACGGCACCACAGGGTAATAGACTTAAATTACTGAGTGAAAGTGAAAGGCCAATGGGATAGGAATGAGAATGGGTTTGGAGTATGAGCTGTGCATGGCACAGATGACATTCCCTTTCTCCAGGATCCTGGATGAATACACCAAACACAACATCACCTTCTGTGTGCCAGTGGTGGAGAATGAGCTGTTGGCTGGGCAGATCAAAACCTAACACTTCAGTAACTGGGCTTCATGGCCTATCAGCAGTACGGAGTCATCACACAGGACCTGGGCACCATGCAGGCCAACAGCTTGCACAGCAACGTTGGATGACAACCAACTACATCTCCTATTCTGAGCAAAGTGGTGGGTGCAAAGATGGACACAGAATGGTCTGTTGGTGTACTCAGCCCCCCAGTACCTTGGGGATATTCAGGAAAATTTCTTCCCTAAAAGAGTAGTCAGGAAATGTGGAGATGTGGCACTTGGGAACATGGTTTATTTGACAGGGTGAGATGGGCTTGGTTGGCTGGACTTGGGGATCTTGGAGATGTTTTCCAGCCTTAATGAATCTACAAGTGGATGTGGTAGTGCTGGGTCAGTGGTTGGACTCGATGACCTTGAATCCTCCAGCCTTGAGGATTCTATGATTTTGATTCTGTCATTCTGTGATTCTGTGACAATTCCTTATTTTTCTACTATTATAAATAAACAAACAAACAAACAAACAAATAAATAAATAAATAAATAAATAAATAACCATTTTTTTTAACATTCCATTTTCCTGCCAAATAAACCAACATTTTTCTCCAGCTGAAATTTAAATAAAAAGTTGGGTATTACAGACTATGGGATTTTTATATAAAACATTTGATTTATCTTCTTTTGTTCCTCTCACACTGATTTACAGTCTATTTGGAAAACATTTTTATTGACATTTTATGAACATGATTTCATTCCATATCATTCTACCATGACCCTATGGCATGTTAGCAAGAAGAAAATCTCTAAACAAAATTTAAAGTTCTGTGCCTTTGTATATTACCTCTCATTTTTACCATTCATTTCAGCTGTAAAATATGTGGCCTTCTGCCAGCATTATTGTGCCAGCTTCCTGTATGAATGTTAAGCAGGCAACAATGATGCACTATAATTACAGTGCTTGAAATGATTGGAAATAAATTGGCTCTCCAATTATAGATGCATGAAAGAGGCTCCAGTATATCACAGTCAGTCCATTAATTTCTAAAGTAGTTCAGGCGATCTCACTATTTTAGTGACATTGGTTATTCACTGCTGCAATGAATCACAGCAAACAGTGGGGCCTTGAAATTAACAAGTTGAAGGACATTCGAAAACAAAAGACCTTAAACCATTCCATGTTACTTTGTGCCCTGAAGAGAAAATAAGCTGTAAAAACAATATTGAAACCTATTTGCTGCATTTTGAGAAGAAAAACAAAAATGCTTATGTATATTTTGGTCTCACCCACTGTCTTCAGTGTATTTACACAATATTCTGACAGAGCACAGAAATAATGCTATGGAAATCTGCACAGTAAGCACAGTCACATTTCTAAAGTGTGCTACAAATATTTTAATGGGAAAGCCAGGACTGTAAATGTAAATACTGCATGTTACATTTCCTTATCTCAGCAGGCTCTGTCTCTCAGGATAACACATTATTAACTTGGTATTTGTAAACCTGTCCAAGTGAAATGAAAATTGGGGCCTGTGACAAACATTCATGTTGGACTCAACTTGTACAGTGCAGAAATTTAACTTCTTAAATATTTTCTGTGCATGTATGCATCCCAATTGTCTCCAGGGTAATGGCCCTGTGGTTGTTCTCTTTCTACTCTGTCTATAGACAAGTGGGGGAGTGAAGAAAAACACCTGAGCTTCAGACCTCAGTGTGCTTCACCCTATGTAAAATCCAGTCTCTTCAATCTTACAGAGATAAGATTATCTAAGAACGCAGATGCTTTAAGTCTCTGTGGCTCCTCCATTTGGATCTGGATAATTGAAGAAGCTGGTCACAGCATGACAACTTCCTTTCAGCAGCGTAATGACTCTAGGCGTAGAACTTGAAGACCAATATCTGAATACCACAAACACTTACAAATCTAAAGCTTTTAATGGTGATTTAAAACTAGAGTAATTATTTCTAAAAAATTAAACTTCAAAGAATGACTGAAAGTCTAAAGCTACTCATTACTGCCAAGTCATCAGAGCCTGAAATTACAATTTAAATGTTAGTAATTCACCATTGCTCTTTTAAGGATTTGCAATTATGTCACTCCAGATTCATAAACAAGCACTGACACAAAAAATATATATACACCTCAGGTACTCTAGATTACATTCTTGACAGAACAAAAGAATTGAGCAATAAACTTCTTTCTTATGTATATGTGCCTTATCCCAGTACTGTGAAGTATATGTCATAATAATAGTACATCTTTAGTATGCAGGCTTAAAAAACTCATTTTGAAAATATTATTGCTAGTTCTTCTGCTCCATTTTCCATGCCAAGATAAAGGTAACTATGAGGGCTGTTAAAGGACACCCATTTAGGTGACACAGCTCCTGAAAAATCCAGGCAATCAAGACAGAGATTTTAAATTCAGGTAGCTGTAGTTCATAGATCGTTTTAGTGGCCCTTCTATGGAATCACTCCACATCTCTTTCATGCCAAGGGCCCTACAACTGAACACAGCTGTCCAGGTGGGGTATCACAAGAAGGGGACAATCACCTCCTTGCCCTGCTGTCCTATCTTCTTTTGATGCAATGTCCCTGATTCCACTGCCTATGCATTTCCTTCTTACACTTCAGCTTGGCAAGCAGGTCCACGCTGGTTTCCTGCCTTCCCTGCTTGATTTTTTACTTGTAGGAATTTAGAGTTCTTGTGTTGTATGAAATGTGTCCTTAGAGAGCTGCCAGCTCCAATGCTTCCTTTATCTCCAAAGACAATTCCCCAGGGGATCTCTCCTGCAAAGTTTACAACAGCTGGAATTTCACTCTCCTGAAATTCAGCTTCCTTACTTTTCTCTTTGCCAGATCCACATTCCTTGATAACATAAACTGAATCAGGGCATGGTAGCTACAGCCCAGACAGTCTCCATTCTTAACCTGGTCCATGATCTCATCTGCATTGGTTAGCAGCAGGCCCAGAAATGCTTCTCATCTGGCTGGGCTATTGGTTACATGGATTAAGAAGTTATGATAAGATGTAACTTGATTATATAACACCCCCCTATCTATTTTATAAACTGAAAAATAGTGGGGAAAAAATCACCATTTTTGGTTACTTTCCCACTCTGATAAAAATTCAATATGAAGTCTCAGTTTTGAACACCTTCTCAACATGAAAGTTAAATAGAATCAGTTCTCATAAAAGGTCTGATTTAACATTTCAGCACTGAAACAAATTTCACTCTCTTCTTGTTCTGTCTCTGTAGCAGACCACCAAAAAAAAAAACAATAAAACCTACATGCAGCATCCCTACCTATGTGCATTGATTAAGGCCTTTGGTCTCTCTTCAGATTTGAAAAAAAAATAATTCCCTTTAAGGCTTGTTTCTGCCTTATAAGAAGGAGAAGACAGAAAGATCCAATGGGAGGTGAAATGAATCATCAACTCCACAACCCCTTAAAATGTACAAATCAAACACAAACATTAAAGTGCTGCTCAGTAAATTATTTGGTACATGTATTCGGGGATGATGCAGTCTGTTCCCCAAATCAAATAGATTTGATTTAGAAGCAGCAAGAGACAAGTTAATGATGAATTAAGGAGTCTCGTATGCATTATTTTTCACAGACCAAAGTGCCGTCATGGGAAATACTAAAAAGTTATTCTGTGATCTGAAATTGAGTGAATTTTTTATGATCAGCTTGATCCAAATCCTTCAATCTGAATTCTTCGATAATGGTTTCATAATATTGGTTTTTTCTTATCAAATTAAAATTTGCCTATTTTTTTATTTTTTAGCCAGAAGAATTAAATTTAATTTTTTGCCTATTGCTATTATTGTGCTATTAAATTGCAAGTCTTTTTCTGATTTACTTCAAGAAATTTATATTTCATTTTCAAAAATATAGCCTGAAAAAACTCAAGTGTAGATCAAGTTCAAAATCAATGACACCTTTCCAACATTTACAGAAAAATGTTTTAATGTATATCTAAAAATATATTTCTAAAAATATATCTTTTTTTTTTAATACACTTTGTAACTCTGATCACTCAATGTAGGACAAGCACGACTTCTTGTAAACTTTGCAATGTGGAAGAAATATAAGGAAAAATGCATTCCAAACTAATAAAAAATATAGCAATAATAGTAAAAATAATAGTAAAATGTATAGTAATAATAAGTAATGTCTAGGAACAAAGTTTTATGGAAAAAGAACTTTTCAAACAAATTTGCATGACATCTTTGATTAAATTCTAGCAAATGAAACAGTATTAATCTAACTATATTGGATGTTTACCTCAGAAAAAACAAATATGCAAAGCACTGTGAAAAGCCAAACAAATTCCAAACTGTCTGGTAGTTTTAAAGGGCAAGCTTTCAGCAAAGAATCACCTGAATGGGGTTCTGCAAGATCAGTTTTTGTTTTGTTTTCTAGAAATAATTTCACAATATTTTTAAAGAAACTTTAAAACCACTGCTCATAATATTGAGTGTCTTAAAACACAATGAAACAGGATGTTCAAGTGAGGACTGCCTCAGAGTATTTTAATGCAGCTACATGCTAAGTTATAAATAAAAAAAAAATGAGAAATGCTGTGCTCATAGGAATGGAAGACATTATATTGAAAAGTTAAGAAAATCTAGGATGTACCAAGAGAGTAATAAAGACATCAGTGTCTTTGAAAATCTGTCTACAGATTTGAACTCTTCAAAATCTGTTCTTCTTCAGAAAGATTGAATTGAGCACTGCACCTAAGCTCTCATAGAAGTCAACACAATGTCCATTGTCAAATTTGTCGAGAATTAGATCAAGTCCAAGAAAGTACTTCACGTTTATTGAAGTGCTGTACAAATATTAACTAATTAGACCTCTAACATTAGAAACATCTTTGAGAGGAAAAAAATGAAAACATCACCTTCTTAACAGTCACTCCTTCCTCCAACATCTCACACTAAACCTAAAATCTCATGAGTAAAATTGAAAAGCTTTTTAATTTTAACATTTCATTCTCTGTCCCATCAACTCGGATCAATGTGTTTGGAGGAGGTCACTGTCAAACTGCTGACTTTTTAGATGTACAATTTAAGCTTAATTAAAGGCTTGATGGAACTCACTCTGTAAAATGAATTCATTCAAATAGAACATGATTTAAGATCATTCACTAAGGACCTTTTCTTCTTCCATAGAAAATAATTTTTTACTTCATCTTACAATAGAAATTAAACTTCATAAAAGAGATGTAGGGCTTGTTCCAAGATGCGGGGATTTATATAAAATGTACAAGTTGATACTATCCATTCCCCTTAAAGAGATTATGACTGTTGTGTTTTAACCCAGCAGGTGGCTCAGCACCACACACTCATTTACCCACTCCCCTGCTTCCCAGTGGGAGGGGGAGAGAAAAGAAAAATAAAACTCCTGGGCTGAGATAAAACAATTCTCTAAGATGTAGAACAGGGAAAGGATAACAGTTAAGTCTGTGTATATATATATGAATGTATATAACAAGTGATGCACGAACAGTTGTGCATCTACAGCTCACCACAACCTAACCAACAGAAGAGCAAGAGATGAACTCCTATCCCTTCAAAACTCCTTCTGCATGATATCATGTGGTATGGAATATCCCCTTGGCCAGTTTAAGTCAGCTGTTCTAATTCTGTTCCCTTCCAGCTCCTTGGGCCCTTCACCAAATTGGCCTTGGCTCTGTAAAACACAGCCCAGCAGCGACTATAAACACAGGTGCATTATGCATAGGTGCAAGTTTTTCTCCTAGAAACAAAACATATCAGATATTCTGAAGAAAACAATTCCATCCCAATTGAAACTAAGAAAATGATTTACATTTCTAACAAATTTGAAGAAGTTTAGCATACTAATGCTATCTTAAAATACCCTGCAATCTAATCTAAATCTGGCGATTTCGGTTCTGTGTCATTTTTATTTCTTAAAAGTCCAGAAATTTCATTCTTTCTTTCCCTTTCCTTCTCTTTTCCCTTTCTCTTTCCTTTCCCTTTCACTTCCTTCTCTTTTCCACTTGGAAGATCTTGACTTATAGCATTTAAATAGCATTTAAATCTGCTGCCAAACACCATTAGTGTTCCTGTTTGCTTACCTCCCTGGAAAACCATCTTACAGACTTTTATTATTCAGCACTCATGACCAAATTTCCTGACCCATCATATTTTTTTTTTTTTCACCAGATTGCTTATTTTGACTTCTGAGAAGTATTCTGTGCTGATTTGAGAATTTATTTCTGATTTTGTATTGAGGACTCATATTCAAGCATGCAAACAATGTATGTAATCGCAACATATGACAAACCTGTACTTCCTGGATAAGTTATATTGCCACAAAAAAAAAAGAAAAAAAAAAAAAAAAAAAAAAAAGCTAATCAGTGGGACCAGAGGAATTTTGGGATCTTTTCAGTACGAGGAGATAAGAAGTTATTGATGTCTAGGAAATAATCTTGTGATACGTTGAATAATGTTGAGGACGTGAGCAGATTTCTCATTGGTGAGGGACCCGGAAATTTAAAAATGTGAAACCCTTCTATGCTAACTAGTTCATTGAAGGTCGTTCAGCTGATGGCAGTCAAGCTCATAGTATTCATCCACTAATGGACAGAGGCAACGTGCAGACAGCAAAAGGAGTACAATTTATACTTGCCTTGCATGAACATGGTATTTTCTACAAGTCACTTATTTAAATTGGCCATATCTATATTATTCATAGGCACCTGGTTTGCACTTATCAATATTCAACAATTTTTACTAAGAGTACAGACTTCCAAGGGTACTCCAGTTTCCTAACAACATATGCATAGTGTTTGCGCAACACTGAATGTACAAGAAAATGCTTGATTCCCCCATGTGAGCAATGTAGAAGGGAACCTCCATTTCAGACCTTATTTCCTGCTCACTCCTTTGATTTCTGAGTGCTTATTATCCTGAGTTTTGCCTTGCTTGTGATGCAGCATTAGCAGTTCTTTCCTCTGTGTGACATTCATGGTCCTCATTGAACTCTTGTGCAATACAGCTTTAAAGCCTATGTAGCATTGCTTCCATGAAAAAATGTTAAAATATCCCACAATAAATGCTCTTCTCTCACTTCCTGGGAAAGGAAAAGCATAGCTTACTGCTAACTACAAATATTGCAGTAAGCAACCTGTGAAAAGCATTACTAGACTGGAATAAATGAGATCCCCCTTGTTCTCCCAGTCTGGACACATTTTTATTTTTATTTTTTTTAATTCAGGAAGAGTATGAAATCTATATCTGGAGTCTATAGATCTGGTTCTTCTCAAAAAAGGCAAATTCTGTTTCCAAGTTTGTATGCACACACTTAATTAGAGAAATGTACACACTGAATGAGAAAATTAAATTAATGGTTGATATGTTTGCAGCAAATTAAGTGAGAAGGAGAAAAGAGTTGCTCAAGAGTGTGCTATCCAAATATTTTTCTACAGATTGTACAGAATCTTCTACTTTTCATTTAAACTGAATTACCTCTGTTTTCCTTCTTCTCTTCCTTTTCAAAAGTTAGGATATGATACAGAGTCCTTCCAAGGATTTTCAAAGATGCCAAGATCATTACTTCACCATTTGAGTACCTTAACTGAAAGCTGCCATCATTCTCTAAGAGATTTAATAAGTAACTGGACATCACTCAATTGGATATCATTCATTGGATATCCATTGGTTATCAAATACGGATACAATCTTCCATTTTGGTAAATGTCTGCATTTTTTAGCCAAAGTACTTTAGCAAAGAAAGACTGAAGAAAATCTGCTTGCATTCTACCTCATCACTGTGCAGCTACTGAATACAGGACTACTATTGTACTTCTGCAAATGCTGAAGCTAAAGCCTTACTTCATGAATGTAGCTCCCATCTTTCGCCTGAATCAAATCTCAGTACTAAACATTTTGAAGCTATAAGAACAATAGGACTTTTTTAGATGAAATCTATTTATACACTATTTCTGAGTGCGCAGCTACCATTAGTAACATATAGTAATGAAGATCTGGAAGAGTTATGGGACAATGATTTATAGCCTCTGATTCTTTATACTACCCCATAATACTTCCCATAAGGTCATTCCAAATGTTTATCTATGACTGCTTATTTGTTCCTTTCAAAAGTTTATGAAGCCCTTAATCTGGAGGTCAGTAAACAAAGATGACAGCTGTAAGTGAGTTCAAATGCAGTGTAACAGAGAGTTAATTTTCATTGCCCTGTCTCTAGATTAATCAGCTGAGGACAAAGATGAATTAAACAATGTACAAACAGACTGATATAGCAATGCAGAAGCTATTTTTATCTGTCTTCTACATCACAGAACAACACATGCAATGAACTGAGTTCCTGAATTTCAGATATACAGCCACCCACATTGTATCCAGAGACGATGAAAGAAACAATACCTATAATACAGATGCTAAAAAAAGAAGAAAGAAAAAAAAAAAGAGAAAAGAAAAAAAAGAAAGAGAGAATTAAACAGATTTGCAGCACAGTATTTATTAGAGTTCCAAATGCCATCACAAATCTAAACTAATTTAATCTGATACACCTTCCAATCTCAAAAAAAAAAAACTCAGTCAAGTGTAAAATAGCCTCTTTGGCTGAAGGATCATGCGTAGGCTGAGGGCCTACTGTGCTCTGTAACTGCTGAAGCTATCAAACTCCTTCGGTATAAGCCATTCAGCAGCTTTTTAAACACCTAGTAAAGCCAGAAAAACAGAGAAACCAGCAATGTGGGGAGAGGTAGCAACTATGGATTTTCAGAGTTTCGAAGTTTAACTGATCCTGTAAGTTTAACATCAGTTGAGACTTCCTAACAATATCACAAACCATGTCAGTTATAGAGATTGTGAGGAAAAAATAAGTGGGGTAAAACTTCTGGCCTTTGATTGAAACAATCAAAACCTAGAAATTCCCTTGAGAGATACCACAAAATCTATATTTTCTCCTCATAACAGGGCAGGTTGTGCTTCATGAGAAGCTGATGATCAGAGTGCATAGAGGAAATGAAGTTCAGTCAGAGACCTCGAACATAAGAGAAGAATGAGAACATGAGATGTTTAAATAATAACCTTCATTATGCATACACTGATAGCAAAGATAGGCAAGAAATGAGGTTAGAAATGTGATATGTTTCAAAACAATTTTTTCCTACTATTTTTTCATACTATTCACTGAAAAGAAGTTCTGGTGTAAAACTTCTTATCCAACTTTAGCTAAGATACAAAATCATCTTGTCCATTCCTACAGGAGTTTGTGACTCCTGAAATCAAATCTGTCTACTTCACTCAAGTCTGATACAGTACAATGTCAGGTCAGGTCAAAGTAATCAAAGAAAGCATGGTGGCATAGAGGGAATAAAATGACTATGGTCAATGTGGATAAATGGCTTCTACTAGATATAACCCCACCTTTTTTGCATAGGCCAGCCTTGCACGTTTTCTCTCTGCAACTCCTCCTCCAAGTCACAGAGGTTTAGGAGATTAAACTAAGTCAGACAGGAGAAAAGCATTGAGCTGACAAACTAAGATATTTTCTGGAGAAAGTACTGAGGACCTCCTGAACAAGGACAATAATCTTACTGTCTGTCAGGGCAGGAGACCAAACAGTGATTCAGTGGCCAGCACAGGAGACCCAGGAGGGAAAAACTGGCACAGACCAGAGGCCTGTAGACCAGAACTTCAAAAGTAACCAAATCTCACCATATGCTGACTCCTGGTTCTTAGTGGAGCTCAAGTTGGCATCATTTTGCATCAGCCCTCAATGGATGTTTCGTCCAATCTTCATTGTCCTAGAGGTCCACAGCATTTTGCTTGTGGGGGAGAAATGTCCATTTCCTCCTTAGGTACATCACAGTCAGTGGGTACAGCACCTAACATCTACTGAACAGCTTTGACTTTTGGTATAAACAAGTATAGGGAGGAAATCAATTACATGAGTCCAATGCATATTACCCAGGTTTCCCATACAAGCAAATATCCTGGTATCACATTTTGAAGCACTGTGTATGCCTCCACAGCTCTACCTTGTGAGTTTACGTTAAGCAGTTTTGGGTTTTTTTGTGTGTGTTTATTGATGAACATAATTAAAGGGGAACTGACAAAAATGTTTGCTGTTATTTAAGTTCTGCTTCCACAGAAGCAAGTTTGAGACATGAAAAAAAAAAAAAAAAAAAAAAAAAAAAACCAACAAAAAAAGAATTTTATGGAAATGGCTGTGTCATTTTCCAGAATTTTTACAAGCTGTGATTGAGATGAGAGTATCTGTATATCAACTAAAAGGATCTGTTGAGCTGTAGTAACATGAAAGCAACTACCTAAAGAAATAGACTCCAACCTGCAGAAAGATCTATCACTCAAGTAGAAAAAAGTATTCCTAAATTCAATGACAGAAACTCTGATTTCAAAGCACCTTTTTTCCTCTGGTAAAGGGGACAGCTTTTACCATTTTGACTGCAGATTTCATACACTCTCGTCAAGGTAGAGTAACTGGGAAGTGTTCCTGAAGACAGTGCAGAAATGAGATACGTTCATACATTAGGACAATGCAGTGCGGTGTGTATACACATTTCAGGCTTCTTTTAAGCCCAGAAATGGATATATTTCAGCAGTATTAAATTATTTTACATATATCCAGAGCAGCTGGGGATGCCCCCTCCCTGGATGCATTCAAGGCCAGGCTGGATGAGCAATTTGAGCAACTTCATCTAGTTGCAGGTGTCTTTGCCCATGGCAGGGGAACTGGAACAAGATGATTTCTAAGACCCCTTCCAACCCAAACTATTCCACGATTCCATGATATTTTACTTATAGCCTTGGAATGTCTGCTGAAGACAGAACCCTCAGGTCATCTTCTCTGCTTCCTGTAGTGAAAGGAACAGAAGTATCCAACCTGTAAATACTAGGTTTCATGGCTAGCATTACTGCCAAAACTTTGGGCTTTTTAAGAATGGAATGGCCTACGTGGACCTGGATTTGCAGACACAAGATGAGTTACGCTTATCTCAAAGGAGGAAGAGGGTCCTTTGGAAAAGTTAGCAGGGAGAGCTCACTTGAAATGTTAATATCATGGAATCATAGAAGGGTTTGAGTTTGAAGGCACCCTAAAAGGTCATCTAGTCCAACTTCCCTGCAATGAACAGGGACACCAACTACTCAGCCAGGTGCTCAGAGCCCCCTCCAGACTAACCTTGAGCGTCTCCAGGGGTAGGGAATCCATCACCTCTCTGGACAGCCTGTGCCAGTGCTTCACTACTTCCATTGTAAAAAACTGTTTCTTTATATCCCCATACTTCCTTTTCCGTTTAATAGGAAATTAGGAATTATCCCCTATTATTAATGGTCCCTTCTGAACAACTTGTAGCAGTCAGTAGCCACATGCAACCCATCATGTTTCAGTGACAGCATGTACATCATGGTTTTCTACTGGCATGGTGGCTTCCAGCTCCTCTTCTTTGTTTCCCAAGCTGTGTGTTTTGTTGTTCAGGCAAGTCAGCTGTGCAGCCAGCCTTGTCACCCTGCAGAATAACCCCTTGATTCACAGAATCACAGAATTATAGCAGTGGGAAGGGACCTCTGGGGATCATCTACTCCAATTCCCTGACAAGTCATGTTTATACAGAACTTCCTGTATTCCAGTTTGTGATTGTTACCCCTCGTGCTGTCACTGGGTGCCACCAAAAGAACATGGCACCATCCATTTGACTCCATCCCTTTAGATATTTATAAGCATCAATACAATCCGTTCTTGGTCTTCTCTGGGCTGAACAGTCCCAGGTCTCTCAACCTCTCCTTGTACAGGATATGCTCCAAAGATTACTTTGAAGTATTTCCCTGGAGTTTCCTTGTTGCCATCTCCTATTGCCTCAGTGGTCTCTGGCTCAATGTAAAATTTTTTGATGGGAGGGCTGCATCAAAAGAAGAGGAGCTAGCTGATTGAGGGAGGAGATCCTGCCCCTCTGTTCTTCACTGGTGAAACCTCACCTACAATACTGCATCTAGATGAGGAGTCCAGTACAGAAGAGACACAGACATGTTGAACTGTGTCCAGAGGAGAGCCACAAAAATGTTCCAGGGGATGGAACACCTCTCCCAAGGGGACAGGCTGAGAGAGCTGGGGCTGTTCAACCTAGAGAAGGGAAGACTTCAAGGTGACCTGATAGTGACCTTTCAGTATCTAAATGGGGACTATAAGATAGAAGGGGATGGACTCTGTAGCAGGGTCAGTGGTGATAGGATAAGGGCAGTAGTTTCAAAGTAAAAAAGATTTAGACTGGATATTAGAAAAAAGTTTTTTACAGGAGGGGGTGGTGAGGCACTGGATCAGGTTACTCGGAGAGGTGGTGGGTGCCCCATCCCTGAAGACACTCAAAGTCAGGCTGGACAGGGCTCTGAGCACCCTGGTCTAGATGCAGGCGTCTCTCTTCATTACAGGGGAGTTGGAACAAATAACCTTTAAAAGTCATTTCCAACTCAATTCAATGATTCTATGATTGAGCACTTTCTTTACTGCTTCCTCTGTCACTTGGTAACTGCTGTGGGGATTTTGTTTTTGTTTTTTGAGAGAAGAAAATGTTCTTTTCTCATGACCTGTTTTTTATAAAGTGGAAAGAATTTCAGCAAACAAACAAAAAGCCCTTGAGAGGTGAAGTACCAACTAATGCCTATTTTGATTTTGAAAATCTCTACACTGACTTTTCTCTAGTCTATTACCAAAGGTACAAAAGCATGATTTAAATCTACTCTGTTGGACAGAATTATTCTTTCTTTAAAGCTGGACTTTTCCCCTTTTGTAAATCCTTCTTTACTAGTGTAAATTAATTATCTATAGAAAGGAATAAGAGGAGTGATGTTCCTATTTTGCAGCATGACATAATCACAATGGAACTAGAAATTGAAAGAATAAATCTTGTAATGAACAGTGACATGCTTTATACATATATATAAGTAATACAGAAAAGATATTAACATTCCCCAGTTTTTAATAAGTTCCTGATCCTGATCCAATCGAGCATTCAGAAGCCCAGTTGTGATCTAATAACCTTCCAGAAATAGCACAAAATAAAATTCTGATGTTATTAACTTCCCCATGGGCAAAGTAGCATGCCCAGATTTTTCCATCCTATGGAGCTAACTCAAAGATTTTAAATATTACCATGTTACAATATTACTAGCCCACAAGACTAGTACTGCTACAAGCATATGACCCACACAGGTAATAGTATCATATTCAGGGAAACTATTAAATCATTTCCATGTGGTCCAAGCTGTTTTTTCACTACAAAAACAAGCTAAGAACAAATTGCTATCTCCCCTTTTAGTGGTAATCGTGGAACTAAACAGGAAAGATTGAGCACAGAGCATTTATTTTCCTGCCTCAAGACCAAAAATCTAGAGAGACCACACTGCAGAATCAGCTGGGGCAATTTTATTCCCCTTCATGACCTGAAAAGAGCATAAAAACTAACCCACAACCAGAACATGCAATTCACTGAGCAGAAACTCCCAAAGTCCAAAAAGCATTGAGCATCTTTTGAGACTAACACTGAAGGTGAATTTCAGGCTTCCGCTATGAGTAACACTTCCTTTCATTCACAGCATCACTCCAGCTACAAATTCGATCCAGCTCATTACCTGGCTGATATGAAGCCATGTGTTAGCCTGACATCATCCTTCAGCCCTCACACTTCCACCACACAGCCTAATCCCCAACTCCACTCCATATTGGTTATGTAAGAAGTTAAATAACCAGCTGATTTACAGCTGATGCATAAAAAATTGCTGGTGGAATTTCCATTCCTCATGTCTTCAGTCATCACAAAGGGTAAAAAAATATATTATTACATCATCTCTATCTTTCTCATATCTGCAATCCCATTGCTATAACTGTACTACCAAATACAATGGACAGAGATCACTGTCTGACCACGGAGATGAATGTCAGTGATTAACCTCCTGTCCGGATAGATCTACAGGGCATAAGAGCTTAGACCTTTTCTGGACTCCTAAGCTGATCCTAAGGCATCAGATATCATTAATGTTCTGCACTATGTCACATCAAAGTGTCCAAAACAAAATGAGCCTTTGTTAGAGCATATCACAATAGTGTGAACTGTTTTGAATGTTGAAGGTATCCTGAAAAGTATATAAACCCTGAAAAGTATTATAAAATTCCTTTCCTTTAAGAACAGAGCAAACATAGCAAAAACAAATTCAGGGAATACGTGCTGGTCAGTACTAAATCCTTAGACGTGCCTGAAACTCTTGAACTAGTTAGAATGGCTAAACCTGTACCACAGGCTTCCTCTGTTTAGCAGAACAGCCTATCAAGTTGCATAGCTCTAACCCTGGACATGGCCCTATTTTAATCACAGTTGAAGACTCTTGGCTTCCACTGCAATCCAATTTATAGCTACTGTGAAAGACAGTGCTAAAGGGACAGGGAGAAAAGGGAATTATTACATGTGTGGATATTGCCCTTAGCAAAATTGTAAAAAAATATCCTGCAGCTCTTCCCACATCTGCAGATAAATACGTCAAATTGTTAAACTCACTATGTAATTCTGCTCCTTAAGCACTGTTCCCCTATAAATTTTAATGCACTTCTTTTATATTGAAGGTATTATTTGGTATAAGTGATAAAGTGACACATTTGGTAGCTTTGTAAAAACACATTTAAAGAATCCTGGCTGTCATAAAATAACCAAGCTGTCAGATCGCAAAGTCAAAGTGGAGCAAGGTGGTTAACTGAAATGCAACTCCCATGAAGAATTTGCTTGTCACTGTATATGTGGAGGCATCTGCTGCAAATACAGGCTCTCAAGTCAGCAGACACTTTGATCGCAGGATGATTTATATCAGCCATCAAATGTCTGAGTGTTAACCACACATCTGTCACTGGGATAATGTGGCATAAAAGAGAATTTAATTGCTTTTGGATTATAAATAAAATGAACATTGCAGGAATAAATTACAAGATCACTGTTAATTTGTCGATTGTGCTATCAAGGGCAAGAAAAACTATTGGGCATAAAAAAAAAACAAAGTTATTTTTTGCTCCTAGGAGGTGTAGTTAGGAACGTTTAAATAATAAATGGCAACAATCTCCTATTGGTAGGTACATACAGTCTGAATAAAGAAGGCAGGACTGATGGATCTGGTACTTCTGTCTCATATTTAATCACTTCTTGTAGGTGCTAGTGGAGGAAACAGTCTGAGATAAAGGGCTCATGAAAGTCAGCTTTAAAGATATCTTTAATATTTAGATCACCTCCTCCTGTTTTCTTCCTCTCACCTTTTACTTAACATCGATTTCTTGTAAGAGAACCATTTCTAAGAGAAAATAAGCTGCCCAATCATCACCTTGCATTGATGCCTAATTTTTGTGCTATGTGCTATTAAGTCATGGTTGTATAGCATACCAGGATGATACAAACAACATAAGAAATGCACCTGTAGTACCTATATAGCCAGTGGATAGGGATCTGAACTCAGCTGGACTGCAGTGGTTGTATTCAGATAAAAAGTGGGCATTTAGACATGTAGATAAAAATTAGGTCTGGGGTTGTCCTGGAGCCACTTGGTCAGGTTACAGTAACCCATCCCCTATCATCCCATGTTTGTATGCCCCTTCAATTTAAGCAATTTGTGAGAGCCACTTTTTATAGAGATAGTTTAGAATCATTAGGTCCAGATTTTGGTTTCATACAAAAATGTTGTTGTAGCAGCATAATAGAAATAGGAACAACACAAAAAGCCTTCCCTGCATTTTACATATGGACTGATGAAGTGTACAGAGTAGGTCCTAAGTTAAAATAAACATTAATTCTTGAGCCTTTAGCATGTGCCACTTATTACCTCGTACCATGGCATAATTTAGAAGCATAGTTTAATTCACATACAGTTTGAGAGAGGGAAGTAAATAATACTCACTGTGTATGTGTGAGTATGCTCTGGTGGAGGCAGGTTATTGGTCTAGTCCAAGGTGAGTTACTGGCTGTGAGAGATTTCTCTTCCCAATTTAATCCATTCTTGCTGATCAGCAGTGAGTGGTAACTAAGTTTAGGACCTAATTCTTCTTGCAAACTGGCTTAAGTGACACAGAATCAGCAGAGAGCTGTCAAAGACTGCCTCAGGGAATACCTCCGTGCAGAAGGTGCATCATTTGGTATTATAAGAGTGCAAGGGGTCTACACCTTCTTTTACAAATGTCTGCCTAGTATGTGTGACAAGGAATATATGCTACTTGCTCAGGTTGGTTTATTTTAATTCTCACACATTAGCTGAGCAAGCTGCTTTAATTTCTATCCAGGACCTTAGCTATACCAAAATAAGTGGAAAGCAAAAAGCAGTCTTTGAACTTTCTAAATCTTACTCTTTTTGAATTTTAATGGACTATTTGAAATATGCAATTACATGGTTCTTTCTTTCTTATTCGTCTTTAAATAGTAAACTCCCAGTACAAAACATGGGTATGAACTTTATCTGGATCAGTATCACCATAGGCTAGTTACTGAGTTTGGACATAAGGCTAGGTTCAGTAAGCAGAACTCCTTTATCACCTCCAGAGGAACTATTTCTGTAAAGATAAGTCAGTGCTGCAAGGAGTAAGGAAGTAAGTGAATGAAAAGACTTTTAGAAATGAAGGATCAGAGACAATCAGGTAAGGAGAAAATGCATTTAGGAACAGTTATTTTAACAAGAGAGAACAAACTTAAAGGAAGACCTTAGGAAATGTCAGGCAACTGAGGTTGCTACTGGGGAACTGCTGGGCTCTGCAAAGAGCTGAAAATACTGTGAGAAAATAAGGAGACCACAGAACCAGAAAATGATGATGAAGAGATCCAGGGACAAGAGCAAAGATGAGATGCCCCATCCCTGGAGACAGTCCTGCTCAGGCTGGATGGGGATTTGAGCAAACTGATTAGCTGTAGGTGTCCCTGTTCAATGCAGGGGAGTTGGACTAGATGAGCTATGAGTTGGTCTTTTACAATTCAAACAATTCTATGATAAGAACAAATGTCTACTGTCAGTCTTGCCTTCCCAAAGCCTCTTCACATAAACATATACAACCATAAATAAATAAGGTTTAAACTGCAAAAGGGGTTCACTCTAATGAGAAATACTCTGCCGAGGAATGTATTACCTTGGAACTACTGGACTTCCCGCTATTAAAAATCTTTCAAAAGTCAGGAAAAAAAAATTCCCTAGAGCAATGTAGCATAACCACTCCTCTCTGGATCAGGGGAAGAGACAAAGTGGTTTACCGAGGTCCTTCCTGATCCTTTGCTAAACAAATGGACTATGTATGTTTTCCTGAGTGACCGTTTTCCTAATGCTGGTTCCAATTTCTCTACTGAATGACAAAGGTGAGAAAATAGCCTGTGACACTTTGTTTCATTCTTTGCTTTAATGCAATACTCCTAATGTTTTTCACAGATACTCCTTGCTTTTAGAGCAAAGTAACATAGTTCAATATTTAGACAAACGAAAAAAAATCGTCTTGCAGTGTTGAAATGTCAGTAGCCCCTCTGGCTTCACATGATTTTAAATTTGGGGAGGGAATGCATTTACTCATTTATTTTACTCACTGCCCTTAATGAATGATAATGATGTGATGCATTACCAGCTGGGTTGATAGCAAGTGCTTAGCAAGACTGATATCCCAAGCTATTCAAATACAATAGGAGAAAACATTTGCAGTCCTTCATTTTGAAGGGTGAGTGGAAAACAAAATCCTAGTGATCTCTATCACCTTTACTTGACTAGTAACAGAAATGTGAAATATTGCAGTTAAAAAAAAAATAAAATAAAGCAGCATTTTTTAAGAAGTCCTTTCATGTCTCTTTTTCCTCTCCTCATAATATTCAATCATGATAGCCCAATTTGCAGCCATTTCTCATTCTTCTTGTAAGACTTCTATACATCAAAGCTATTTGGGTATCACCTGGAAATACAGACTGACAGGTATCATGCATTTATGATTGGACTCTTCGAAGGATGTGCAAAATCATACTAAAAGTTGTTACACATAACAGCCTCAGCCTCACCAAGGAATGTGCAACTGTCATTCTATCATGTTTGGTATTATGTCTACACCATCAGACAAAGCTGGAAAAGAAGTTAAGGTTCCTTTTGTGCTGCTACCATTTCTGTATTCAAAGGAGAAAGACGGAATACAGCATAGTGAAAAAAATGCTGAGCTGAGAGCTAGAAAACCTGAAGTAGCTGGAAAAATCTGTCAATGAAAAGAGAAATGAAAACTAGACCTGGTTTTAAAAATTATCACAACCCACATGTCTCTGAGGCAGGATGCAGTACCTATCTCTGATTTCTGAAAATGCAGTAGTGCACTGTTAAGTGTGTTTGCTAGCATGCTACATGAGGCCCACAAGGCCTCCAGGGAAGGCTCTATTGTCTAGAACAGGATTCACCTACCCAGTGCATTCCAAGTGGGCATCTAAATGAGAACTAGGTACCCTAGTCTGTCTTCAGAGCCATCTATGGAGTAAAATTAAGGGCCTAAAATTAAACAGTCTTGCCACCAAGAGGTCTCAGACGGTCATGTTTTCAAGAATGACGATAAGTAGTGTCCCTCTACTTTGAGGGTGTACGAGATACATCTGAGCTTTCAGGCACAGATTTGAGAATTTATTTCTTAAACTTTGGTAACTGAAACACCTTAGTCCTACACCATAAATGTCAAAAATCTAAGTCTAATCTAAAGTCTAGATCTAAGACAGATTTTCTGATTAATATCATACATTTTCTCTCAATTAAATGAAAAATAAAGTGTTCCTGTTACAACCTTTTGTATTTCTGATATGTTATCACTGCCTGAGTGTAAAGTGTTAAACAATTGAGTCCTCTGTACTTGTCTCTGTTTCTATAGCCAGACATTAGCAGAACAGCCTGTAGCAATAGTGATCTCTCATAAGTGGATAGGGATCTTGATATGGAAGTTCCAGGCTGAGTTCTTAAACTGGAAGCCTACACATCTCTCAGTATAACAATAACGTGCTTTGGGATGGCTTCAGACCACAAGCAAAGATCTTCCAAGGGAGATATGGTACAGTGATATTAAAACAGAATGTTCTGTTCCAAGAGTATCCTTGGTCAGTTCAGAATCAATTTTGTGCCACTCACGCTAAACACCTCTAGGAAAAAAACACAAGGCCTCATCCATGCAGCCAGTTCCAGAAGTTTAATGTGTATTGAATTTTGCCTCAGTCAAACACCCTACAGGGAATAATTAACCCCTGAGATCAGAATACTTGCACTTGGTCCTTACTTAAGGTTCTCCTCTAACTCCCCATCTTGTGACCCTTTTAATTGCTGCATTTTAGCAACAGAGCCACAAGTGAACATTAAGGTTAAATACAGAGCACAAATTCAAGATTTTAAACTGTGTTCAACTTGAAATATATGGTGTGATGACTAGCAACACTTTTTGAGTTAAGTCTATTCTTAAATTCTTCTCTAAATTACAGTAGAAACACATGAATATGGTGATTAAAGACCTTGAAAAGGAAGATACATGATAAGAATGCATAAATATTTTACAATTACTTAGCACTTCTGTAGCATTTTATGTCTTCAAACCACCACACAGCACTAACAAAATATGCAGAGAACATGTCTTCAATGAAGCTGCATTCACATAGATATTACAACTGTGACCCTCCAAGCATACTGCATAAGTTACTGCATTCCCATCTCATGCTTCCTCAGGCAAGAGACTTTAATGGGCATCATGCAGTAGAAGAAACTAGGGACAAATCTGCCTTGTGCTACATAGGGCTCCAGGAATTCAGTGAGGGAAAGTTATGATTTAACATGGCTATGCTTTAATAATGTGGCAGACTAAGCAGTTTATCAGGTGTTTGTTTTGCTAAAGATCCTTGAAAGAAAATCCTGCTAATATCCTTTCAGCTATAAATATTATATCAATTTATCAGATGAGAATGTGGCCTCCTGCTGTTTCCCTATTCTATTTTTTCTCTCTTTTCTTTTATTTTATTTTGAGGTGCTCATGACAGTGTTGAAGGAGGGTATGCAAAAAAATTAGACATGTTTTGATACGTGGGACAGACTTAATATGACAGAAGTCTTGCTTACTTTGCTTGCTGGTATGAAAACATCATCCAAATTGGGCAAGGCTTATTTTGATCATGAGCTCAACCTTCATTTGAAAATGTAAGCAATGCCAGGATTGTAAAGTGTATGGGAACTATTGAATCATGGCCTGAACCTCTGACTGATCACCTGAGACAAGCAATGAGTCAGCCGTGGGAGCACAGGTGAAGACAATTCACCTGTGTGAACAGAAGGGGTGGAGCCTGGCTCCACCTCTCCTAAACCCCATTTAAGGGCTAACTGCCACTGAGGAATGGTCTTTCTCTGGAGACTGCTTCTCAGAGTCTTTTCCTGCAAGCCTAGGACATGGCTAAGCTTTTCCATTCATTAATGATTTTCCCTTTACAATGTGATAATCTTTCCAGTATAACTTCTGTGTGTACTTGTTGATTATACATCTGTATACTCGTTGATTGCTTGTAAAGCCAGAAGAAACTAATACGGTCTCCTAGTGTTCTCTCTGGAGCAAACAAATCCTAGAATGTTAATCCTTTTCTTGAAAGTGAGAACCCTGCAATTTCATTAGTTCGAAGACTTTAGAAAGACATATATTCCTGAGTTAAAGACAGTTATTTGTGATTTACCATGCTTTTTAGGGGGTTCTGAAGGCTACTCAGTTCTATTGGCAAGATCAGTTTTGCATCATATTTCCTGTTTAATATTTGTCATCTCTGCTGCTAGTTGTTCTACAAATGTGGGAAGTGTTAAAAAACTAAAGTGTACACATACAGTTTTGATTTGCAACTGTTTTGTTCTTAACTTTTCAAAGTAACTTTCAATGCAGTATTACTCATCACAGTACTCCTGTATGGGTTAGCATAGCTCTTACACAGATATCTGCCTTGCTGCTTGTTTTTTGTTGTTGGTTTTTGTTTTTTTTTTTCTCATGAGTATAAGAACACTTCAGTTGCTTTTGTTATGACACTAGAAGTGCAGAACTTCTTTCAGGATTGACTGTATACTTCAATTCTGGTAAAGGAAAGATGTTTCTTATTTTTGCTTATAGCACTTTAGAAAAGCCAGACAAGTTTATTCACTTTTTTTTTAACTTCATGATGAAGGCAGGGGAGTTGAATTTCATGATAAAGAGAGATAGAAATCTATGCCTCACCCTAATCTCAGCAATCTCAAATTAAGAAGGCTGCTTCAGACAAGCTTTAGAAAAAAAAAGTCTCTCCCTAGAAAACACTGTGAGCAACTTTTCTATTTTCTCAGACAAGACAGAAGGCAGAAAGAAGTCACTAAGAACAATCATAAGTTGTACACAAAGATGCAATGCTACTGCTATCAAAGCAAAAATGATAGGCCATTAAATTCTCAAAGTAGAAAGATCTCATTCTGGTGACAGCTGCCCTATTGTGTAATGTGCTGATGAAGACATCATTAAGTGTAATTAAACAAAAAGCCTAAAACAGAAGGACTTTTTTCTTTTCAAGATGAAAACCTTTGGTGTACATGCAAAAATGATCATCCATCATGGCCATCCTCCCTTTTCCCCCCTCAGAAAACAAACAGATGTCCAGCTGACAAGGAGTATGAAGAGTGTTACAATCTCCTTTAATCCCATCCTTCTCCATCGTGTTCTGCTTTGCATGTGTTTCCACAGCTGATTCTTCCACTCTTCATGCATCCTATGATTTTCTTTCTCTTCTAGTCTCAAAAATGGTTCCTCCGTTCTTATCTTTTAACTGTATCCTCCTCCATTATCTCTTATATTCCCCCTTTTCAGCTGGCTTCTGGACATGTCCTTCCCTAATATTGGATGCATAGCTTTTCTGCTCTCAGAACAGGTGGGATTACTTAGATTCCTAGTGCTGGCCAAGGTAGGATCCAAACAATTTCTTTCAGGATGTTTTTTTTTCTACTGTTCTCTGTCCTTCCTGCTTTGCCCGAGGCTCTACAGCTACTATTAATCTTCTGGCAGCACTTTCAGGTACCCTACACTAACTACACTACCTTTGGATCTGCTGTGAGATGCTTGCTGGCTTTCGTTCTCCCAAGATCCACCTCAGTGAAGAGCATGACAGTTTCCCTGACGACCTACATGTAAGTACTAGATGGGGAATGAGAGACAGGAGGAATAAATTGACATAAAATATGTTAAGAGTGGATAATATGATTAAGTTGTTTGTTTTTTTTCACCGTGAGGACAATCATGCAGCGGAACAGGGGCCTGGAAAGGCTGGGGGGATCATAGTATTATAGGTTGGGAAAGACCACTAAGATCATCAAGTCCAACAACCAATCCATTACCACCACGCTCACCATCCATGTCCAACAGTGCCACATCTCTACATTTCTTGAATACCTTCAGAGACAGTAACTCTACCACTGAGAGCAGCCTGTCCCAATGCCTCATCACTAGATTTCTGACCTCAACAGGTTTCAGGATTCAACTACGCATACTCCTCAGCAACGTGGTCTGATCTCACTACTAACCCAGCCTCAAACAGGAGGTTGGACAAGAGACCTCCTGAGTTTCATTCTAATTTTAGTTATCCTATGATCCTATGAAAATGTCCTCCACTGATCAGTTCTTCATTCAGAATAATAACAGAAGGCACTTCTAATTATCTTGGCTAATGACCAGTATAACTATGGGATAATAATGACAAAATAGCAGCTAGATATGCTCTGCTTTTTGGGCTTTCATTCATTTCTTCTGTGCAGTGAGCAGCTCCTGATGTTCTCTGGGCACAAAGGTGACAGGTTTTCTAAATTTAAATACTCTTTCTGAGTTAAAATGAGATGAGGTAAAGCTCAAAATATTTTTGTTGCATTTTAATATGAAAATGTTTCCACTGAGACCAACTGAAGTTACACTGGACACATAGTTTAAGTAGGACAAAATGTGATCTTAGGCTTACAAGGATTCACATGGGGACAAGATATTACCCATTTCCTCCAAAGGTTTGGTCACTCAAAATACTGCAATGCATGCTCAGATTTTCCTTTCCAATGGGGAGGAACCCATGCTAGTGGGACTGAGCAACATGTTTGAGGGAGATTTGTAACTGGTTTGCAACATAAAGTGTTGCACTAGACTTTACCAATCACCTCAGTCAGGAACAAAACATAATGAGCTTAATCACCACTTTACAGTTTCAGAGCTGTACCAACACCTTGCACAAGTAGAGGATGTCACATGGCACCCTTTCACAATTCTGGCCTGCTACACTGGAAAACTGAAATAACAAATCTTCTACTGAGTCTGGTCTGCTTCACAGAAAGCTAAGTCAGGAGGAAAGGCTTGCTCCAAACCTCTCAACCTGCTGCTGACTTCTCTCTACTTCCTTCTGCTCTGCTCTTGCTACAAACACACCACAGCCTCAGTGACAAGTAGAACAAAATAAAACAACCTTCCGAAAACAAAACCAAAAAGTGCTGGCGCAATTATGATAATATGCAAAATGTTCCATTTCTCTCAAAAATCTTGGGTTTTCTTTTTCAATTTTTCCTTTTGGATAAGGCTTGACTTGAAGCCAAACAGAACATGCCAAAAAGGCAAATTCTTTGTGTGGCCCTAACTTAAACTTTTCCTTCAAGATCATTTCCAACCATTTTCATTTTGAATTAAAAATTTGTTTTGAATTTTAGAACAACAGGAACATTCCAGCAGTTGGGAAACTTAATGTTAAAAAATGAGCATGAAATAGATGGTAACAAAGATTTTACCAGTGAGTGTGCTTTGATAAATCCAGCATAAGCAGATGATCCAAACCTTTAGTAAGTTTTAGTACATTTTACATTGAATAACCCAGATAATTTAGGTTAGAAAGAGCATCCAGAGGTAATCCAGTTCAACCCCTTCTTAAAATAGGACCAGTTAGGTCAGGTCGCTTAGAACCTTGTCTAACTGACTTTTGATAATCCCAAAAGATGAAGACAAAGAACGTTTTAAGTCCCTCTTCCACTATTTGATTATGCTGTTGCCAAGAAAAAAAAAATAACAAATCCAGAATCTCTCATGTTTCAGCTTGTGTCCATTGCTTCTTTCAGTTACAGTGTGCTTCTGTGAGAAATGTTTGCCCCTCTCTTTTCCTTACCCTACCTAATCACAGATCTATGCATATTAATGCTAATTGCTCATCATTCATCTACTAAGCTACTACACAATGTGGTTTGTCTTTCCTCACAGACACACTAACATGTTGAATCTTTTTTTCCTTTTTTTTTTTAAAGTGCTAATAGCCTGTGCTTTTTGTAATCATCTTAGACATAATCACCCCAAGGAGTAGATTCAGGTTAAAACATTTTGTATCACCTGTCTTAAATTGAAAACAGCTCCTTAGCCCAGCCCACTTCTATCTCCAGCCTTTGCAGAGAGCAAGTCTCAACTTAATTCATAATTCTGTCTTTTAATATTTTGAAATCAAATGAAGGCCCATCTTCACTCCCATCTCTATTAGTCATTCCTTTACAAAGTCTTCACCGTTTAAAGATAATTCTCTTAGAAGCAGAAGTATGCCATTTTCTTCACATGCTATCATATTTAAACCTCTTTCTATCATGCTTTTACACTTTCCTGATCATTGCAGTCTACCTAGTAGCCTTCCTTAGGCTTCCTAGGCTTCCCTAGGCTCCCCATACCTTCCCTAGTAGCCTCCACATGCATCCAAAGAGAATTCTTTTCTTTTTACATAAAATAAATTAGGCTCATGGCAATACTGGCTTGAATAGCCAGACTGCATAATAGAAACAATTACTTAAAGTCTAACCTAAATATTAGTGGGTATGTAAATAAAAGCTATCACATGTAAACAAATTTGTCATTTGCAGGAAAAATATTGTCTTCATGTATATGAGGCTGTTGTGTGAGCTCAATGGATTCCTACAGCATCACTTTCTTAGAAAGTAGATTTTATGAAGACCCCATAACCCCCTTGTTAGGATTATGTGCATGTATATTTTACTTTCCTTCAGTTCCTAACTGTTCAGCATATAGTCTGTGCTATTTCCCTTTTTAATCAATGTGACAAGGCAGTTAATACAAGGTAGATATTTCTATCACGGCATGAATCCCCTTCAATACACTTGTACTGACTATAGACAGAGCCTACATAAACCCTGTTAGCTCATTGGCAAAGCTTATAGGACATTCTACCTCATTCCTATATTGTCCCCATTAAACACAGGGTACCTGATTTTCCTGTTTTTTGGGTTTTTTTTCATCCAATTTTGAGCCGTTGGTCGTTATCAGATTTTTAAAATTTCAGCAAGCCATGACAGTCCAATCACAAAAACCTTTTGAAAAAATGTCTAGAGCTTTGAGGTACAGCTTCCCTCCTTTGTCTTTTTGGGATGCCAAACTCTGTTAGCAGTCAGTATTAGAGTCCTGCACTTCTCTCAATTCCTCAACCATCTTATATAAGGAAAAAAATCTTCTGTTTTAGAGCAGACAAGCAGACATATCACCATGGCCTACTTTCATCATACAAGAATCATTTGGATGTTTTCCATACCAATTTACAAAAGCTGTCACAATATGTAGATAGACTGATAACAGGCACTTGAGGCCCCCAACCTGTAGTGTTGGTGGCTGCTCTCTGATATCAAACATCTCCATTTGTTAGAGTACCTTAGCTGAAAAGAAATTGAATTGACTTTTTTTGGAAAGCATGGGTAGGAATAGAGATAATACTAACTACTGAACAAAGATGGTCATGCATATGCTTGTGTATGTTTATATCTTCAAAAATTGAGTACAGCTCTGAAAGTCAGGACTAAAATGCTGAAATTCAGAAACCCTAAGAAACCAACTTACATATAGGCCTAGGATAACCTCTGGATGCTCTTTCTAACCTAAATTATCTGGGTTATTCAATGTAAAATGTACTAAAGTAGTCTGGCTTTGAGAAGAGGGGTCTCAAACCCAATTGGCCATGGAGAAGACATTAACTAGCACAGGAGTGCCAGAAGATTCCCACCACAGCAGACTGACAGGATCAGCAAAATCACCTTCTTCTCCCAAGAATAACTCCCAGTTTGAGTGTCTTATGTCATTGGGAAGTAAGCAAGCTGTTAAGATCTCTCATCAGGGAGTGCTGCCTCAGTCTCAGCTCCCTCTGCCTCGACCACAGGTCACTCCAGCGCCACAGAAGCGGTAAAGTTTGAAAGAGACACAAATCTAGGCTAAAAATGCAAGGGATCAAGACTGTAGCCATCTGATACTGGAGTATGACACCTACTCAAAATCTCTGGAGGTGAAGTGTCTGTCACTGCTATTCAAATTGTCCAAGAGGATTTCAACTAGTTGTGTGCACTGGCATGCCCCTGAAATTTTAAACTCCATCTGTATCACAGAGGAGCTGAAAATCAGGTATGTATAATGGAAATTTGAAATTGAAAGGATATGATTCCCAAAGAAGCTAAATATTTAGAATATGGAAAAATGACCAATTCCATGAGTTTCACAGACTACAGCACCTGAATAACTGAACAGTAGTGCAAAATTTCAAGAATGCCTTCACTAGCAATACTGGCAAGATTGAGACAAGTTGACACTAAGTTTAACAACAGACAATAGCACAGCATCTTGCTGTGGCAAATATTGCTTGAGAGATATATGGTAGCTCTTTTCTGTTCTGATATTTAATTATGGGCAAACAAAAAAAGAGATGTTCCTCTGGTATTAAATGAACAATAGACAACAGACCAGTTGTCTACTTGGGCTCTACAGACTTCCTGTGAGATTTTCAACAACTTTCCTGAATTACCTGCATCTCATACATGCAGATAGAAACAGATATTCCTATATAGTTATATGTATATAGTTATATATACACCTTATAGATACAGGTAACTAAGATCTTTTTTTGAAATGCAGATGATGCACCACATGTTCTCTCTTGGGGACGTTATGCAAAACCAACTATGTAAAATTATTGCAAATTGTTCACTTGAAATTCAAGTAGATAATAGTATCATATTTGTAAATAATCAGATTTCTTTTTGAAAGTGGAGAGAGAGCTGAATTAATTATTTTCATTGTATTGCTATATTTATATAGCTTGTACCTTTTTTCTCTTTATTTCCCCAAAGGGCATGCATATAAAACATTTACATTAAACCAAAAATATATTTGGTTGCTTTATTAACTTCAAATTCACTTCCCCAGAATTCTCTTAATTAAAACCCTACCCAGAGGACTGGTTCACATCTCATCGACATCTTAACCATCTTTTAAACAAGGCAAGAAATAGGGAAGCAGCAGCATTTTTCAGTATATTGGAAAAACATAGGCATGGGTAGTAATTTAGGCTTTTTTACAAATAGCATAGTTCCAAATCTACTGCCTCTGTGGGAACCACTGCTATTCAGATAACACTGTGCAGTGTTATTCATTTTGGATAACATTTGTTGTGAATTGCAATTGTACCAGGAATTATTTCAAATTCAGTTTTGTTTGTGTTGCAAACCTGGCACTTCAGTTTGTATGTATATATAAAAGCATCTGTGCATATACACAAGAAATGAAAGATTTTCAATAGAATAGTGTATTACCCTCACAAGCTGTAATGGGAGCAGAGTCAGCTCTCAGATCAACATAGGCTGGAAACAGAGAGCATAGAGTGCTCTCAAAAAATCATTAAGTGACCTTTCTGTCCGAGTAGTGTCTCTGCATTGAAAAAGTCTCAATGAATTTTTAGTTGCAGAATTGTTTCAAAGTTATTACTTAAGGTAGTGACAAAAAGCATCTCCTATTTTCCACAGTGATGGAAAGGAAGGACTAAATCCTATTAGTCTAAATCCCTCTAAAGGTTAACATTTCAGCAAAATAATATATAAATATATATATATATAAATAATATATAAATATATATATATATATATATAACACTACCATTACTACTATTTGCAAAGCTCTGAAAGACATGAATTCCCACTAAAGATTTTGTGAGTTTATGCACCCATCCTCCTGCAGGCTGTAGGACTACTGATGGCAGCTGGATGAAAACCTAGGTCATTTCTGGTACATACAGACAGCTGTAGAATGGCAGTTCTAGTTGGGTTTCAAAGCACTAAAGCACTACAGGGGAAAGAGGAGAGGAAAAAGTGAGGCAAGGGTGAAGTTCTTTGCATCATGATTAATTCATTGTTAACTGAGATCTGCCTTGATGCCAGACATGAGGAAAAGTGCCTTCCCAGATTGTCTATGAGGCTTCAGAAAGTATACAAACAGTGGTTTGGACTGCAGAAATCTGTATTTTTTATTTAGTTTAAGCAAAACACCCTCAGTTCCATGAGAGTTTGCTGCTCTGTAGTAAGCTTGCTCAAACACTTTTCCAAAACCAACAAACTGCACTTTTCCTTTGGTTAAACAGCAGGTATTTCTGGTTAGAGTGAAGCAAAAAAAGACTTGGGTGATTGTTGCCTCATTTACAGTTACTGTCATGATGAAACTTTGGCGATAGAATTATGTCAGTGTTATGATTAGCATTACAGTTATTTACTCAGCACTGGTGAGGCCGCACCTCGAGTACTGTGTTCACTTTTGGGCCCCTCACTACAAGAAAGACATTAAGATTCTGGAGTATGTCCAGAGTAGGGCAATGAAACTGTGAGAGATCTGGTGCACAAGTCTTATGGGGAGCAGCTGAGGGAACTGGGATCATTCAGTCTGGAGAAGAGGAGGCTCAGGGGACATCTAGTCATCTCATCTAGTCAGGGACATCTAATCACTCTCTACATCTCCCTGAAAGGAGGTGGGGTTGGCCTCTTCCCCCAGGTCACAATGATAGGATGAGAGAAAACAGCCTTAAGTTGCACAAGGGGAGATTCAGCTTGGATATTAGGAAAATTTATTTTCTAAAAGAGTGGGGATGCATTGACACGGGTTGCCCAGGGAGGTGATGAAGTCACTGTCCCTGAAAGTCTCAAGAAATGTGGCAATGTGACACTGGGGGACCTGGTTAGTGAGCCTGGTGGGGATGGGCTGCTGGTTGAACTTAATATTTCATTTTTAGTGAATTTTATGATTGTAAGAATAATGCACAATGTTAGCCACAGTCAGGATGAACATTGCCTCATCCTAGGACTCTGTGTATCTGCAGGCAAGACAGTGTGAAATCAGTACATATGAACTCAAGTATAGATGTATTTGTAATGGCTAGGGACTAATTTAGACTTTATTCTTGGTGTTTTCTTTTTGACTAACAGACTGCAGCGAGCTGTAGGGAGCAATTCAAACCAACAGCAGGATGGTCATCTTCAGGAGCATATTAATGGCTAGCACTGGAATTCTGCAGTCAATATTTTTTTACCTGGAGGCTTGTAAGTTAAAATAGGGTTTTGTTGTTGTTGTTTGGTTTTTTGTTTTGTTTTGTGTTTGTTTTTGTGGAGATGCAACAGTAATTCTCACTAATGAGCTGCCCACAAGTTGTCCTCCATGAATAGGTCTGTAGCTCATAAACACAACACATTTCACCTATCCCATTAGAACCATAGAAACACAGAATAATAAAACATTCCAAGTTAGCAGAGATCCATAAGGATGATCAAATCCAACCCCTGGCTCCACACAGGACCACCCAAATATCAGATCATATGTCTCAGTGTTGTACATTGAACTCGGTACCATGACCACTTCCTTCCAAAGCCCAATCACTATTTTGATGAAGAACTTTTTTTCCTGGTATCCGTTCTGAATCTCCTTTGTTGCAGCTTCATTACCACACCTGCCAGACCCAACTGCCTGTTGGAGCAGCTTCCTGGGGGAGTAACAGCACAGAGGAGGAGACTCACTCTGAAACCCAAAGCACTTGAAGGACCACATAGCAGGCACAGTCACTACTGTAACCTGTTCCCAGGCCACATGAAATAGACTTAGGAACCAAAGAGTAGAGCCTGGAGCATTTGAATGGAAGAAAATTAAGACAGAATTAACAAAAGTCTTGAGAAGTAACTTTGTCCTTTTGTGACAAGGGAGTTATCTCTCCCAAACTGAAATCCAGTCTCCAAGTGAGCTTGGTATAAAAGTCAGACTTTTTGACTACTTTTCTTATGGTAATCAAGAGCAATATATCTGATCTGGGACAGACTATGCTCCAGCTGTCTATACCACCTCTATATTTTTCTCTTTCTCTTAGCAGGTTTCCACAGCTAACATATTTACCCAGAATGAATGTTCATATGTCTGACTACAAGATATGTTTTAATTTGCTTTTTTATATTTCTTCTTCTTACCTTTTACATTCTACCACATAAAATGGAGGCATAAAAGATGAATTTACTGATAGCGAAACAGACAAATTTCTTGTGCTTAGACAGTAGAAGAGTGTAATGAAAGCTTTCACTCTCAGCCATTGTGCAAAATTGTTGCAAAAATTTTTTTAAGGCAGTTTGGACATTGACGATGGTAGTATTAGTCTCTGCTTGTTAGAAACAGACTGTCAAAATCACTTCAAATTTAACACTAAATTTTCAAAAGTAATATTTTTATATATATAATATATATATATAATATAATAATAATAATAATAATAATAATAATAATAATAATAATAATAATATATAATATATAATATATATATATAATATAGCAATATTCCAAATTAAATGTTTTCAAGACCTTATTTGTTCATCTTTTTACAAATTCTTCTCCCTAGGTCTTTGGAAGATTATTTCTTCTTCCCTTTGCATTTCAACTGTGGAAATGCTCACAAAGTTCATAGTAACATAGAGGTGTCAAGGTCTGTACAGAATCAGATGGAAAACCACTCATAATCAATGTCAGACTTCACTTTTCCTGCACTAACAGTCAGATTTTCTCATTTGCTTCTAATGCAGTGATATACTGACATTAAAAATCATATTCCAAACTTCCTAATTTTGTAACATAGTTCGACCTGACAGCACTCTATTCATAATAACATACAATAATAACAATTTACATAATAACATGTAAAAGCTAACATTTCTAGACATAATTAACTATACTCCAAATAAATCACACAAGTCAAAAAGCTGAACTGTCCTTTAAGTAGGTGTCTTACCTACATACTTAGCAGTGACTCATTTCACTCACTTCAACTGAATATATTTGGCAACAAATCATGAGTTCAATCTCTGGATATTTGACAAACCTTCAGTTTCTGATTCAACAAGAATCCTCAATTTGTAATAATTCACATTAAAGTCTTCTGCCTTAGAAGTTGATGATTCAACTCTCAAGGACAAAATTCACCTTCACCGATAATGAATGCTTGATTCTAAATATGAATTGTGCAGGGTCTTTCTTGTATTTTAGTCAATAAAGTCTCATGAGCAAGGATAAACTTTGTAATCTGTTGTTCAGTCAGGATCCTGTGTCTGATCATTGACCAATTTGATTCACATACGGCTAATAATTTGGATATGTGGACCAAGCCCAGAGGGTGTGTTGTTCAAGATACCGTGATGCTAACAGGAATCAAAACTAGAATTGGTATATTGACCACATTTTCTAAAACTGCTATTATTTCAAATGTACCATGGTTACTTTTCTTCATGTCACTAATTAATTAGTCACAAAGGCATTTACCTAACATTAAGGATTAGTTAAGAATGAGTTAATTTAAGTTTCCAGCCTCAAACTACTTTATCCATTTTTTACTTAGAAATAGCAAAACAATACTGCTTTTTTTTTTCTTTTTTTTCTTTTTTTTTTTCTGTTAGCAGACTCTCATTTGGAGGATATAAGTCACAAATAATTTCAGTTTTTGTTCAAAGTTTAAAAAGGAAATCATCTTCAGGCACCATTAAGTAGAGCAAAATTTCACTCAGAAAGTTAAAGAACATTTAGAAACATATTCATGTGAATGTAAGAAGAACATCACTAGTGTCAGTTGATACTTTGTTAAATAAACAAGGTATCAGGGTATCAGGCACCAAGTTTCATAAGGCAGCAAAATTTATTGCAAATCCAGTAATTGTCTTTTGTGTGATACATTCAAATTTTCACAAAGTGTAATAGAAATACTAGAAAGTTCTTTCAAATTATACCAGGAAGAACTGCTGTTCTAATTTCGAGTCTTGAAAATATTTTGTATTAGAAATCATGCCCTCAAGACAGTGCTCAAAAATATAGTAAGATTAAGTTGAAGGTGAAAAGAACTCTTTTTTAATTATTAGCTTTATACACAGCAATTTCGTACTTTGCCTGACTCACAGTCATACTATGCTTAGTTATACAAAACATCAAGCTTCCCACTTTTTCAGAGGAAAGGAGGAATCAGTGTGAAATAATAGTATCCAGTGAAGCAAAACAACCCAGACATGCTGTTCATTCTCGATGTCTCTAAAAGGTAATGTCCAAGCTTTCAGCACAATGGCCAGAGACCATAAGCCAGCTGACTCCTCTAAAAGAAAATCTGAAGTTTTATACAAGGCCACAAAGTTTCCATTAAGAAAGACAATGAATAAAACAACTCTGAAGACAAACTCAGGGACTGATACATTTTAAAAGTGATTTTTATCATAATTGGAGAGGAATTCCATTTATCATAAGGTTCTGATCACTTCATATACCAGTTCAGTTTAAACCCTGAGTAAATCCAACAGTTCTCCAGTTAAGTCAGAAATTCAGAACTGGAGTCCAGCCACCTCTAGTCACATGAAATAATAAAATAAATATCCAGCTTGAAAGGATCTGCAAAGATGTGCCAGGGGAAGCTCAGCTAGGATATTAGGAAAAAAATTATTCTCTGAGAGAGGGGTGAGGCATTGGCACAAGCTGCCCAGGAAGGTGATGGAGTCACTGTCCCTGGAAATTGTCAGGAAACATGAAGATGTGGCACTGAGAGACGTGGTTAATGGGCAACTGTATTGAAGTGATGTCAGATTTGTAAGGATAGGCATGGATGCATGGATAGTGGAGAGGAAGATCTCTAATGGACAAAGCATGACAGCAGAAGTCAGTTATCCTGGGCTACGTTCCTCACTCTGGTACAGTTATACTATGGCAGTCTTCTTTCAATGCCTCATTTTCCCATTATAAAATGAGCTTAGATACATCACTACAGAATGGCAATGGCTCACAGGGGTATTTCTTTTGAGCTGCAATTAAGTAGTGTCTGAAATACATATTGAGATAATATCCAAGAAGCTGATATATGAAAGCAAAACACCTCTGTGAAGCACCAGGCAGCCAAGAAATTGAATGGTTTATACATGCATTAAAAAAGAGTCTTAAAAGCCAAAATGTCTTTTGTCCAAAACATAATTCATGTTCCACGGTACATCTCCAGTCATTTTCATTTTATCCTGTATAAAAAGAAAAGATGTTGAATGTAAGAGAAACGTATTATATACCCTAAGTTCTATAGTAATCTGAAACCAGACATCAGGGTTCATCTAATTTGTTAAGAAAACTATTTGTTATCTGTTGGTGTGAAAATCATGTTTACTGCTTACACTGCCTGAGGCAAAACACAAAGATTCAAAGTTAATTTTCTTTCATAAATAAAACATTGCAAAAATCTTCACTGTGCTGTCCTTTGAGTGTAGGTAGGCTCAAGCGTTGGTGTATTGTTGCCATCTACTGGGTAAGATTTAAATCCCAAAACCTGTAGGTTTTTGCTCTCTGGTGAATATCCTTTTATTCCAGATAAGTGATTGTGCATATTTTTCAGAATTCTGAATATATTGTGTCTATTGTAGATTTTTAATTCATTTTTCTAGGGTGCTGTGCACAAAGCTATTTTTCTCTGTCTTCAGAGTGTATCGCTGATATTGAATGTGTGGTACTTAAGGAAACATAACCGTTCCCTCTCAGCAATGTACTAAAGCAGGCAAAGAAACCTGAATAATAATTGTACCTCAAAACGAAGCAAACACATGAATGCTTCAGCAGGTTAATGCATAAGGCCATTATACTAAAGAGCAGCTCAGTAAACTGTGTTTATAAATGCACTCAGTCTGATTTTACAAGGCGAGAAGCTGAGCCCTGATCTGGATTCCCTGTTAAAATGCACACTGTGTTTACATCGTCTGAGAGTCAGCAAAGCTTTTAAAACATTTGGATAGTTTTTAAGAACCCATAATTCCACTCATAAAAAAAACAAAACAAAACAAACAAACAAAAAAAAACACACACAAAAAAAACCACGATAAAAACAACTCGCCAGCTAGAAGGAAAATGCATGTTTTCATGCTCGGAGCAATTGGAGCTTTATATAATAAGACAGAATATTTCCCTTCAGTACTAAACTCTTGTTCAGTGGTCACTGAGTTATTTTGGAAGACTGACCAAGAATTCAAGATACAGTCTTTTATATTTTAAATGGGAAAATGTATCTCATTTGCCAGCATGTTGGAGAAGGCTGTTCATAGCCAGGGTAAGGAAGGGCAATTTATTCCACTTTTATGGGGGCACTCCAAGCTACTACATTACACCAGATCCTAATGTGAGCAGGGATCTTGTACCTGGGAACCTATCTGTGTCTTAAACTTATGTGTGTGAGCATTTGAATCAAGCACAATAAAGATCCAAATTTGTAAAGTGAAGCTTCTTCAGACAGTATCTTAAAACTATTTATCTGTGTGGTACTGAATCGCTGAATCCAACAAGGTCCCATGTTCAGAAAGTCTCTTCATTTGGTGCTGAAAGGCAATAGCAAGTCGAAATTCTTACTCAGACTGAGTAACTCTCTAAAGGGAGACTAACATGGTCTTGACAGCATTAAGCTAGCTGGAAAAAAAAAAAAAAGGAAATCCAATCGATACAGCATTGTACCTTAAAAAGAGGAAAAGTTCTGAGATCCCAAAACATGAGAAAAATCAGAGGTGGACAAAAACACTCAGAATGATTTAATAAAGAGTAAATCTTCATCTGACAAGCTCACCTGTACTTTTTCAAGGATATAACAGAGAGCAGACAAGGATAACATGCTGGAGGTAATCTAGTTTGATTAGAGAGAGGCATTTGATGAAGAACTACACAGTAGGATGGTAAGTACAGAAAATCCAGCACGTTGTCCTTGAATATCTGGAGGACAGTGAGCCTATTTTAGCACAGATTTATGGTTTAAGGGGGAAGAAAATGAAAAGTGAAACAACACTGATGTGAAACTGTAGACTTGAACCATCTTCCAGATACACAACCAGAAAAAAAGATCTTTGTCTGCAAGGAGGGCAAAAGTAAATCTTTTAAAGAATTGCAATCTATACAGTACAGAAGTCCACAACTGCAACTAGTATTTAGAAGACTGCAAGTGGACATTAGTGGCTCGTGACAATCTTTCTCCTCTTGAGTCTCTAACATCTACTTGACTTTATGAGGGCTACTGGCAAAGTGAGGCAAATAGATCTGTACTCCTTTGCACTGGTGATGTGGGTAGCTTGCAGGGTGTTTTCTCCACACTCATCTCCAGCATTTTCTAGTAAGGTGTCTTACAGATCTTTCCTTTTTTCTCTGAGAACAGCATCACTAAAAGGTGATAATTGGCATATTTTATTTTTTTAATGCATTTATTACTTTGTTTTAAAAAACAAGGTATTACAGATGGCAGATAGCAGCTGATATATAGGAGGTTGTGATCATTCTGTAGTATAGTCACAGCAAAGTTTTTGTTCCTGCCAAAACGTTTCATTAAACACTTTGAACAGGACTGTTTTGCTTCTATTGCATAAATAAAATGGTATATTATGTGCTGCTTTAAGTAATGGGGCATACATATTCTGTAACTAGATAGAGTTCCCTTGGGGAAATAACCAGGTAGCTTCATAGTAATCACATTTCCCTTACAGTACTCGGTAATTACTAATTATTCTTAATGAGATCAAAAGTAATTGCTATGTAACCTTCAACTATGGTTTAGACATTGAGAAATAACATATGTCATCATATTTTACTCCGTAATTGCAACTATGCTGCTATTGCATGCATTTTACCATATATGTAGATGTCCAGAGGAAGGCCACAAAGATGATCAGAGGGCTGCAGCACCTCCCCTACGAAGACAGGCTGAGGAAGCTGAGCTTGTGTAGCCTTGAGAAAAGAAGGCTACAGGGTGACCTCACTGCAGCCTTTCAGTACCTAAAAGGAGCCTACAAACAGGAGGGGAGAAAGGGTAGATAACAGCAAGACAAGAGGAAATGGTTTTAAGTTGAGAGAGGGAAGATGTAGGTTGGATGTCAGGGGGAAGCTCTTTGCTATGCGAGTGGTGAGGTGCTGGAACAGCTGCCCAGAGAGGTTGTGGATGCCCCATCTCTAGAGGTGTTCAAAGCCAGATTGGATGGAGCCCTGGGCAGCCTGGTCTAGTATTAAATGTGGAGACTGGTGGCCCTGCATGTGGCAGGAGGGTTGGAGATTCGTGATCCTTGTGTTCTCTTCCAACCCTGGCCATTCTGTGATTCTGTGATGTTTGGTAGTTAGCAAGCAAATAGAAAGTCATCCCATCATATTTGTAGCCCAGATCACTTACTTAGTCCTTAGCGCTTACTGAGATCACAGAATCCTAGAATCGTAGACTATCCCAAGCTGGAAGGGAATCACAGTATCATAGAGTCCAAACTTGGGCTCCACACAGAACCACCAAAACACAAACCCAATTACTGAGAGCTGTGTCCAAACACTCCTGGAGCTCATGGCTGTGCCCACTGCCTGGCACTGCTGTGCCTGGGCAGCTCAGGGCACATTTGGCCCTTTTGCCTCCCAGGGCACATTTCTGACTCAAATTTATCTTGCCACAAATCAGAACCCCCAGGTTCCCTTTCTGCAAGGCTGCTCTCCAGCCTCTCATTCTCCTGTCTGTACATATAGCCAGGGTCGCCCTGACCCTGATGCAGAATCCAGCACTTGCTCTTGTTAAACTTCATGTGGTCAGTGTCTGCCCAGCCCTATTATTTGACCTCAAATGCCCACTTCCACCTATACAAGCAGCTGTTGGAGAGGCCAAGTTCACTGCCATCCTGCAGAATGTTTGTGATGCTGTATTTTCTTGAACAGACAAGACTCACAGCCTGTCATGAGCAGGGTAAGAGGCCACTAACTGCTCCTGCTTGTGGCCCTGCAATGATCTTCCATGTTACAGATCTGACCCAAACATCACTGGTACATTGGGAAACTTCTGGTATCTGTAGTGGGAGCAGATTGAGAATCTACATTTTCTATCAAATCTGGGAGGTTAAATAGATGCATCCTATTGTAGTTCCATGTAAATTTATGATCTGAGTCTACAGCTTGTCTATGTGAAATATCTTGATGATAGGGTCGTCTGAATTTTCCACTGAAACTTTTTTCAAAACTATCCCTCTTGGTTTCTGTAACATCTTTTCTTTTTGGTTTTGTTGCTCTTTCAGGACCATTAACCAGTCTTCTCCGCTGTCTATAATTCCCTGGAGGAATATTCCTTCTGTTCCATTACAACATAACTATGTTGCTTTTCATTCCTTCCATAATTTCTTCTAACACAGATACTGAATCTGCTGCTTATCAGAAGACCACCTCCTACCTCTGGTCTCCAAAGGTCTCAGTCCCTTTATTTTACTCTTTGTCTACATGTAAAACCTTTACAGTTATCTTGGTGCTTACATTCAAACTTTAACAGTTGTTAATACAGTGATACTAAAAATATGTTAAGCTGCTTCTATGAATTCGTACAATCTGTTTATATATTTTTTTTTAATTATTTTTTTTTTCATTTTTTAGTGGTGGTGGGGTGCATTTTTATCTCAGCTCTGGTTTGTATTTTATGGTTTATATTTTAGACTGGATGTTCTCTGCAAAAGAAAAGCCAAAACCTGTCAATTATGACATGCCCCTACAGGTCTATAAAGCCTTGTTGACAATAAAATCTAACAAATACAGTTTTTTCATTGCCCTACATTGACGATTTTGTAATTTCTAATATTATCAGACAATATCATTTTTATGCTTATGACTACAACATACGGCACACAACACAGATCACATAACAAAGTATGCTGAGAGTTTTCTTCTTAATTTTCTCTTTCATTGTCTCTTCTGAATTCAGTTATGTATTTATTTTCTATAACCTGCTAAATTTCAAGTACCTGCTTTGATCTATGTCTATATACACACATCTTCCCACCGTTACTCTTTTATTATTAGCTTTGTACACTTTCATGTTCCTTTATCTATCAACTCTTTTAGTGAAGACAGTACTGTATAATCTCTCCAGACAAAATGAAGTTTAGTCATTAGATTCCCATGGAGTCTTCACTGAAGAAGAACCCTGAAAAAGATAAAATTCTGACTCATTTTCTTTGAAATTCTTATAATATCTGAATCATCTGAAGGAGGTTATCTTTCCCAGGAAACTACATAGGGAATCAGGAAAACTTTTAGTCTGGATAGCTCTCTTTAAGATAGCTAAAACTAAGGGACAAAGTATATATTCTTCCTCAGTGATAGTAGGCAGTTATCCTTTGAAAGCTAAATTAGTAGGCATTATTAACAGTTAGACCCAAAAGAGAAAAATCTTTCTCCAAATCTTTAAAATGGAAGGAAAATGTTTTGCTAAGTAACAATTGCACTTCATAGCTTTGTGCAGTCCGAATGGGCAGAAGTATTCTTTTAGAATATGAGTACGCTGGAGGAAGCATGGATCATGCAGTCCAAATCCCAGAGCAGCCCCTAGTCTCATTATATCCCACTGCAGTGATAGGGCCCCTGAATTGCTTTCCACTTCAAATATCAGTTTTTGTCAGAAATAAGAAAAATTGCTTATTTTCAATATAAACCACCTAACAGTAGGGGTGGGCAAACAAACTTTGCATGCAAATCAATAGCAGACAGATTTCATGCAGTAAGAAAATCCCAACCCATCCAAAGCCTTCATTTTTGCAGTCTCCTGGAGCGTTTTCCATTTGTATGACAGCTTCACACAATTTTCATCATGTTAACTGCTGTAAAGTGAAATAAAACTGTTAACGAAATGACCACACCAACATAAAGAGCTCTGACCTTCAACTTTGCAGCTGCTCCTTCAAGAGAATTACCACCCTCCACAATGGCACATGCCCCGTCACCTTGACCACTTTGCTCTTGAGGCATGCTACCTGGATATTAAAGAAATGTCATTGTGTTGGGTTGGGTTTTTTTAAGTTCTGCAGAATGAATCAAGAAAAGGTTCACTTCTCCAGTCTACCTTTCAAAGGTTTCATTGCAGCTAAGGATTTCAAGTCAATGGTTTTTTGATGGGAGAAAAGTCAGTGATCCAGACCAAATTGACACCCCTTGGACAACTTTGTGCTAGATTTCTATTTGGACTGATGTGAGTGACTGCTGAAAATACAACCTTTGGCTCAGCTGAGGTGACTTGTTTCTTATTTTTAAGTCTCTTTAGTGGTACTTTACTCCTTTCTGGCATATTCTGTGTACAGTAAAATATAGAGGGCTGTTGTTATTGCTCCCTGAAGAAACAGTTATGTATAGAGCTTTGTAAGATTTGAGGTCATTATTGCTGCTTTTTATCATTATATGCCACTGCCCCATTGTCAATCTGCGCACATTTATAGACGTACCACAGTATAAAAATCCCTCTGCAACCAGCATCTTTTTTTCCTTCCTCATATCTAAATCAAATACTTCAGTCCTACAATGTAAAAAATATAAAAAGGGAAATGAGAGAGCTTTGACTAGGAGGTTTCATCCCCAAAAAGGAACAAACACATAATTCTATGAATGTGAATTTTATGATATTTTACTGTTCTGAATAAAAATGTGCTCTTCCCCCTGTGATTCTGGAAGAAACGGTCAGAGGCTTACTACTCCAACTGGACTGCCACAAGTCCATGGGGCTGGATGAGATCCACCCGAGAGTGCTGAGGGAACTGGCGGGGGTGGTAGCCTAGCCGCTTTCCATCATCTACCAGCGCTCCTTGTTGACTGGTGAGGTCCCAGAAGACTGGAGGCTTGCCAATGTGACTCCCATTTACAAGAAAGGTTGTAAGGAGGATCCGGGGAACTACAAGCCTGTTAGCCTGACCTCGGTTCCAGGGAAAGTTATGGAACAGATTGTCTTGAGGGAGATCATGCGGCATGTGCGGGATGGCCAGGGGATCAGGCCTAGCCAGCATGGGTTCATGAAAGGCAGGTCCTGTTTGACCAACCTGATCTCCTTTTATGATATAGTGACCCATCTGCTGGATGAGGGAAAGGCTGTTGATGTGGTCTACCTAGACTTCAGCAAAGCCTTTGACACTGTCTCCCATGGTATTCTCCTGCAGAAGCTGGCAGCCCGTGGCTTGGACAGGTACATTCTTGGATGGGTAAGGAACTGGCTGGAGGGCTGGGCTCAGAGAGTGGTGGTGAATGGAGTTAAATCCAGCTGGCGACCGGTCACGAGTGGTGTTCCCCAGGGGTCGGTACTGGGACCTGTCCTCTTCAATATCTTTATTGATGACTTGGATGAGGGCATTGAGTGCACCCTCAGTAAGTTCGCAGACGACACCAAATTGGCTGGGAGTGTGGATCTGCCTGGGGGTAGCGAGGCCCTACAGAGGGATCTGGACAGGCTGGAGAGCTGGGCTGAAGCCAGGGGGATGAGGTTCAACAAGACCAAATGCCGAATCCTGCACTTTGGCCACAACAACCCCAGGCAACGCTATAGGCTTGGGACGGAGTGGCTGGAGGACTGTGTGGAGGAAACGGACCTGGGGGTGTTGATTGATGCTCGGCTGAACATGAGCCGACAGTGTGCCCGGGTGGCCAAGAAGGCTAATGGCATCCTGGCTTGCATCAAAAACAGTGTTACTAGCAGGAATAGGGAGGTAATTGTCCCCCTGTACTCTGCACTGGTGAGGCCGCACCTCAAATATTGTGTTCAGTTTTGGGCCCCTCACTGCAAGAAAGACACTGAGGCCCTGGAACGTGTTCAGAGGAGGGCTACGAAGCTGGTGAGGGGCCTGGAGCACAGGCCTTATGAGGAACGGCTGAAGGAGCTGGGATTGTTCAGCCTGGAGAAGAGGAGGCTCAGGGGAGACCTTATAGCACTCTATAACTTCCTGAAGGGAGGTTGTGGTGAGCTAGGGGTCAGCCTTTTCTCTCGTGTACACAGTGATAGAACTAGAGGCAATGGTTTCAAACTGCGCCAGGGGAGATTCAGGCTGGACATTAGGAAATATTACTTCTCGGAAAGGGTAGTCAGGCATTGGAATGCACTGCCCAAGGAGGTGGTGGAGTCACCGAACATGGATGTGTTCAAGAGACGTTTGGATGTTGTGTTGAGGGATAGGATTTAGCTGGGGAGTATTGGTGATGGTTGGACTGGATGATCTTTTAGGTCTTTTCCAACCTTGATGATTCTGTGATTCTGTGATTCTAAAGGAGATGGGATCACATGGCATTCCAGTTTTCATGCCACACGTGCACAGTGCTGTGACATTGATCATTAGCAGAAAGCTAAAGATGCCTGAACACAGGAAAGCAGGGCTGTTGTGCTGCTGGCTGAAACATATTAACCAGAAGCAAATATTTCAATTAATACAAACTTATTCTTTCTACAACGCTTAAGCCCCAGTGACTGTAAAATATATGCAGACAACAGACAGTAGCTATCTTTCTGTCAGAGGACATGACAATTCCCTGAACAGAGCAGAAAGCCAAAGGGCAAATTCTCTTCTTAAGGAGATGCGTCTTTTTTCCATGGTAGATAAAAGAACTACCAGATTTTGCTGTTTTTTCTTGACTGGTCATCCCATATGTTTTAGACAAACTGGTTAGTCCTTGCAGTCGGTATCACATCTTTGAGGAAGAGAGTCACAGAACTTCCTTCAGAGGAAGGAACTGAATTGGGTCCATCCAAAACTGTTGCTTAGACAAAAGCAGTCCTTTCCTCCTAGCCTCTAGTATTGCAGTCCTTAGTGCTATCACAGCAGTAAAATGGTAAACAAGTTGCTTCTATGAAAGAGATGGACAGGAATTAAAATATTGAAAGCACCCAGCTGTCCATAGGGATCTCATTAGTACCCAGTTTGCCTGTGAAAATACCACATTTTGGAAAGGCATTGTGTTATTATATTACCTCACTTGCAGTACATACACTGCTGTGCCATGACACTTCATGAACCCCAGAAAACCTGATGCAGACTAGTCTAGATTTTCTGCACGGCAGGAAAGAAATCCAAAAGTTGACAGAATAGATGAAGTAGCAACAAGAAAAACAGAGCTTGATTCTACCTTTATTTACGTTCTCAAGTGGTCATGCTGCTGCTTGCAGTAACTCCAAAACAACTTCTTATTCACCTACTTACAGCAGTTCTTTTCAAGAAGAAAAAAAAAAACAAAACAAAACAAAACACCTTTCTTGGTCTCATGCATTAAGATTATTTAAAATATGGCTTCCATATTTAATTATTTTATTTCAGCATTTTGAAGAGCTGCATCAAAAAGATCAAACTGAGATTTTCAAAGGTGGCTTGCCTTGGCCTTCATCCATTCCCCCAGTCTTGTAAGTGCTACCTGACTTCATGAGAAAGAAAACCCCAAGGGGATAGAGTTAAGCCTGCTCTTCTGGCTTTCCTTCTTCTCATTCAGAAATGAAAATTAAAGACAGATTCACATGCAGAAGGCATAGAAACTGGCTGCTGTTCAGTGGCCACTGAATACTCTTAAAATTCACATCCTAAATTCTTATTTGAATTAAATCTTGACTTCAAAACTTTGATATCATAATTTTCTTCTCTCTAATGAATAATTCTTGTTATAAAACGGGAGTCCAGTATAACTTACAGGTCACTTAAGGATTTAAGGAGCTGAATATATGCCATGTGAAATGAACTCTCCTCCAGTCCCCACACTGTTGATGTATATGTGCTCATAAACTATACTTCTCTATTCCTTTTCCATAGGTAGCTTTAAGAGGATGGGATAGGAGATTTAGATGTAATTTTATCTCCCACAGTGAAACATTCAAGCATTAGCTGCATGATGCTGGTAGACCACTGCTTGTAGACTACATCTAACCAGATCTCAGGCACCTAAAAGTTACCTGTCTATTCCAAGTGAACAACTTGTATTTAAAGGACAGAGAAGGCACTTACGTGTGACTCTATACACCTCTCCTTCACTCCCAGCTTTAAGCAGGATGAACTACCCTCTTCATCTCCCACCAACAAGAAAAACTAAACAGCTCACACAGTCACATACATTTCTAGACAGGTGAGATGATTCTTAGCCTGTCTGTTCATTCACAGTAGATTTAACTTGTGCAATTTCCTGAGTGATATAATATCAGGCCTGAATTTGCATCTCTAAGCTTCAGAATTGCGCAGTAAAATGAGAAAGGAGGGCTTTGAAGGCATCACTTCAAAAGAGCTTTAAAGAGTTTGAATTATTTTCCTTGTCACTAACTTCCCTTGATTTCCCACCGAGACCCATGAAACTTGAAAAGGCAGCCTCTCTCTTCTGCATGTTTAATATATTCCTCTCCCCTCCGAAGCATCTGTATCATACGCAGAGAGAAATGTGTTTTTATAAACAACTCAGCAGCCAGCAGGAGGTGAGATGATAGCTAGCTAGTGAGGCGCCAGCTAAAGACAAGATATTTCAACATTATAAGAGATGAAGTCAGATGAGCCTAACTCCAGGAGGGTTTTGATTTTTATCTTAATAGTTCTCTTTCCCTCCATGGTTTTGAGAAAAAACACCATAAGAAGGAAAGAAGCTCTAGTGTGGAACAAAAACTTCATTTTGTCAGTATTGTGCTAGTGGGAAGAATCTGACCCAGAAGTTATGATGGTTTATCTGGACTGTTGGCCATCAGAAGAGACTGTGGATAGATAATAAGCAACTGACTCCTGCTACTTTTGTTAGGTTGTTTCCCAATCTATCATGCTAATAGTGTTACAGAAAAGAAAATAAAAAAGCAAAGTTGGCTTTCTCTTTACCGCAGTCAAAGTAGTCTTAAAAGTGAAAGTAGTTTGTATGTGTTTCATATTCACAGTATCCTCAGCCAGACAGTACAAAGTAGAAAACTTGTTGAAAAGGACACCCTGGGGAGAGCTTCAAAGAATATACTCTTTTACAATCGATGCCATGCAATTTTCATATTTATTTAAAACCTGTGTACATGTGCTTGTGTCTCCAGTGAAGCATTTTTAATACTTCATCCTCTTGGTGAAACATTCATTCTTTAACATTTAAATCATTATTCTTTAACAACCATACAAATACTCTATCTCAAGCAGACTTCAAAAAAGCTTACAGAAGTTTTCTAATGATATCCTTGATATTCTGCACCAGTTCTTCATGTCTTCTAAAACAATCCTGGCCCCAGAGATATTTACTGTCATAATACTATGTAAATATAAACAACAACAACAACAAAATCATAATGTTTTCCATACTGCCAGCAATTTTAATCCATATTTAATGTATCAATAGTTGAAGGTGCCAACCAGTTGCATCTATTGCATTAGCACCATTGATGTTGACAAAAATCTTCATAGTTTCAAATCACAGTTCAGAATAAAATCCTAGAAAATGGAAATGAGTGATGTGTGCATTTTTTTTGTTATTCTGGACAGAACATCTGAATTGACGCTGAGACATCCCTTGTTATGTCCTAGGAAGAGGAGGTGTATTGCAGTATTCTGACCAATAAAGCCTCTCTGGTCTCATACATTTCTCAGGGAACTTAGCAACATTAATGCCATTGCAAACAAAAGAAAATACTGTTTTTCTTCAAATAACCTTTGTCTTCAAAGCTGTAATTCTGACTTCAGCACTTTACCAAAATAAACAATTTCATTAGTGATAAAGGTGGTGGCATTTGCTTGGGTGGGAAAGAAATGAGAATAGAACAAACATAAAGCTAGTTTAGCCACTTAGTTTTAATCCTATTATCTCTTCCTCTCATTCTCTTCTTCTGCAAGATAACATTTCCCAGTAAAAGTAATCCAAGCTGTAATTTTCTCTGTCATAGTAGGAATAACACAAGATTTCTACACTGCTTCAATTGCATTCAATTTCTGTTTAAAAAAAAAAAAAAGCAGTTGGGATTTTGGTGGTGCAAAGTCTTGTGCAGCAAGATTTGCTTCCACACTACAAGAGAATAAATGACGAGAACAGAATGATGTGCTAGCAAGGAAAGTTGAAAGAACAAGTCAGACCTGAGGAAGTGCTTGATTCCCCTGTCAGTCACTGAGTGCCCTTGGGGAAACCACACAATTTCATTCTGCCGGCATGTAAGTAACAGTTCTTGCAGCACATGTAGGGAAATATTTTAAGAGAGCTCTACTCTTGATAAAATAAGAAGGCTTTTTATTAAATCTGCTATTTAAAGAGCTGTTTCAGACACAAGAATTACAGTCATGTAAACATAGATTGGTTATTATTTTTCTGGTGCTCTTCCAAGAAGTACCCTGCGCTTTCCTTCAGAAATCTATGCTACTCAGAGGAGGCATGAGGATTTATCTGTGATTTTATCACTTTGCTCTTGCCTTTCTAAGTGCCTCGGTAAAAACTTTAAATTGGATTTCAGAATGATCATAGGAACATGGAGTAACAGAATCATAGAAACCTGAGAGCTGGAAGGGATGATACCTTCTTCCCCTTAGTTTCTTCTCGGTAAAATGCATATCCTGATACATACTCTCCTAACTTCAGTTATTTGCATTGATGTGGATTAGAAATTCTTCAGAACAAGATCTTTGCTTCTTACTCAATGGTAAAACAGTGATGTGAAAGGGTCCCTAATTTTGGTTGAACTTATGCCACTTGTACATGTCACAATATGTAGTAAAGGACTTGTGAAATCTCAAGGGCAGATAATAAATAAGAGGGGAGTGGAGCAGTAAAGGTCATGAAGATAAACTCATGGTTCAGAAAGATTCAGTGTGAGATTCAGAAATAATACATTTCCCAGATATTGAATTGAGTGGAGAATCCTGGAAAGTCCCATTAAGAAAAGATATTTACTGGAGCTTGATGATAAAATGTATATGGTAATAAATCAGATGAGCAAACATAGCAATCTTAGATGTCATGTGCAGCAGCACCTGAGGGTAAATGCATTAAATGTCTTTCTGGATGCCAGTGCAGCAGCTGTACCTGTAATACTGAATGCATCTGTAGGCAATTTATAGAAGGATATTGCCAATAATGGAAGGAACTCACTGAATAACAGTTAATATAATTAGAGGGCAGGAAGGATTGATTTGCTGGAAAACATTAAAAGAACCTGCTACAACCTAGATAGCTACAGGTGTAGTAAGAAGGAATAGGATGGGATAATTAGAAATTCAGCTGCTTGTCATAGCTAGTCTTGGTGCATTCTGCAGAATTTCCAAGCTGGACACATACAGTCAAAAGAGCCAAGCAGCACAGATAACAATGTGGTTTTATTGCCTGGGGGCTGAAAATGTTCCTTTGTTCTAAATCTGACAAGGACTCCACACAGTGAAATCCTCAGAAGGGATTGATGTGGGCTCGTTCCTCTGTCAGCTACACCCATTTCCAACCAGTCAACGCAAAGATCAGAAATAGGTTTGTAGAGATTTGTTACAAGAATAATAAGCATGGTGCGCAAACAGTATGAATGCAAATGTGTGTGTATGTGTGTAGGCAACAAAGCAACAGCAGAACGAACAACAAAATAGTGTCCTATATTAACAGCAAATACTATTCCCAAGCCACTTTGCCTAGGACACTGCTCCCAAATGTTTGCCTGATGAAACCACTGTTGAGGGGGCTCTCACAAGGCCTTCACTCTGATAAGAGCACAGAGCACAAATGATCTGTCAATGGAAGATATTATATCCCAACACAAGGAAGATGGCAACGCAAGTACAGTACACCACATTTGCCATTTCTCTTTCTTTTAATCCAATAGGAATCATAGAATCATGGAATGTCTTGGGTTGGAAGTATCCGAAAAGCCCATAGAGTTCTGATCCCCCTGACATGGGCAGCAATACCACCCACTAGATTAGGCTGCCCAGGACTCCATTTCACCTGGCCTTGCATGCCAGGGGTTTCCACAACTTCACTGGGCAAACTGTGCCAGTGCCTCTCCAGCCTCTGAGAAAAATATTTCTTCCTAACATCTAACCTAAATTTTCCCTACTTTAGTTTAAAACCATTCCTCCTTGTCCTGTCACTATCAGACCTTGTGAAAAGGCAGTCTCCCTCTTATTTATAAGCTCCCTTCAAGTACTGGAAGGCCATAGGGAGGTTCCCCAGAGCCTTGTCTCCTCCAGGTTGAACAAGCCCAACTCCCTCAACCTTTCTCCACAGGAGAGGTGCTTCAGCCCTCTGAGCATCTCCACAGCCCTTCTTTGGACTACACCAAAAACAAGCAGATATTCATTTCAAGCAAACCAGGGAAGCCAGACCATGACTACTAATCCTGACTAAAATGTGAGAAGTCAGAAATAATCAATATTCTTATGTCCATCGAGTGAAAATGATTTCAGATATCTCAGTTCTTCATTATCTGGGACCTCCACTCAATTTTTACCCAAAAGGACATTTATTTCTGCTGTAATGTATTAGAACAGTGCACAACAACAAAGGCGCCTCTAAGAGTGTCACTGCTGCTGAAATCCAGATAAGCAATGTCTGATTTGTGCTGTAACAAAACTAATGCGATGGTCAATTCATTACGTAGCAAGTTATAGCTGAATTACTATCTTCTGTGGCATCTCTAGCTCTAGTGTGAGGCTGGTGTTACTTTGACAAACACAAATGGAAAACAATAAAAACTCTTTCACCATCCTCCCTAAAAATTTAAACCATTTATTAAAACTTTCTCTTAGATAAAGTCGTCCATCTGATCCATCAGAATGAAGTACCTTCAGCCTATCCACTTAGTTCAGCACATAGCAATTCATACTCATTTTTCTGAGGTAAAAGTGCAACTATCCAACAGTTTGTCAGGTCAGCTGCATGTATATTACTTCAGTCAATCTAGTTAAATACTATCCTCATTAACTAATACGGCTCCTACGGGCTCCTGATCAGAGGGCTAGGAGTAATTTGTAGCCTCTAATACTATGCCACTGTCCCTGTTGGCTTCTGGCCCTAAGCTCAAGTCTGATTTGTCTGGTTCACTGCTCAGAATTCAGAGATTCAGTGAATGGTATTCTTTCTGCTGACAATGAGCTGGTGCAACTGCTCTTGGTGAGAGGGAGTGCTTTGCTTCTGAACATGCCAGTTGTTGGGCAAGTTCACTGAGGACCTGACCATTTGCTCTTTAAGCATCCTGTAGTTCTTCCTGAAAGAATGTCTTAGAGGGAACTCCTCCTGCTTGAAAAATCACATCTTTCCTAACCATATTTATTTGTAATTTCAGCCAGATACAAATTTCTTGTCCACTTCATTCCCTGTAACCCCCGTGTAAAGCCTCTTACATCACTCAACTGACAACCGTGAGCTAAAGAGCGAAAACACAGCAGTAGGAAGCTTTATGACCTATGTTCCCTGTGGATCATCTCTTTACCAATTATACAGTATTGCTGCATTCCAATTATTAACTGGTGCACAGCAGCAGAGAGCATGCTTCATTTCACTGCTGTCCATTGTAATGTTGTACAGAGCCTGCAGTATGAAAGTCACTGCAGGAGCACGGTGACTTTAAAGAAGTCTTATAACTATAGTTATAAGTATAGCCCAAGTAGAGAGTCCAATGAAACAAAGCCTCATTAAAAGGCTTTGTTGGTTATTTAAATATTTTTTAACTCAGAAAATTCAGGGCAAGACTTAGATGTTATTACCAATAAGAGCATAGATCATTCTCTGCCTTCAAGGCTCAGTGCCGTGGCACAGACACCTACACAGCCAAGCCCTCTTCCAGTCCAAAACAGCATGGTCTCACCCACTCTACCTAATGCAAATATTGCAGGCATTGTCAAAGAGAGCATTAGATGGCATGAGCCAAAACCACAGCAGGAACTCTGCAAGAAATGGACTGGCATAGACAGTGACAAAGAACTCTTTAAGTCTATGCCTTAGCTGTCTTTATTTTACTTCTATAGTTAAAACCTGACAAAAAGAGGCTTGAATTCACGGCAGGTTGTGTTCTGGGACTGTGTACATGCTGTAGGCTGAAAAGAATGGTAACTCCAGGGAGCAGTCTGAGAGCTTTAAGTTCACCAGCAATGTCCTACAAGAAATAAAAATAAAAATCAGTTGACTCAGACTGAAACTAAATAGCTTTAAAAGTTTAATTAAACTAAAAATTTCCAGGTTACCAGAAATTGTGGTTGTCAGCCAAATCTAGTTTCGTACTAGTTTTGTTCCCCACTAGGAAGAAGACAATATTAGTGCTAGCAGTACTCTAAAGCTTGCAAATGAGTTTAAGTCATGCAAAGAAACAACTTCCAGCTGAGATAAGTTTGACCTAGGTCAATGCAGGAAAAACTCCCATTAGTCTGCTTTCTAAATGAGAAACCTGCTTCAGGCTTAACTGCAGTAATAATTCATAGCCTGTACAGTCAGTCCAACCACCATATGGAGGTGAGATTGCATGGTGGCTAAAGTCACCTGTAATATATAAACATATCTGCATAACTCTTTGGCCAAGGCTTCACTGGTATCCAGAGGGGCCAGGATCATTTTCTGGGGTATCAAACAAACGCTGATTTGAATCCTACTAAGAAACCTGAGAGCATTAAATGAAGCTCTTTAATTAGACACTAAGTCATTCTTCTTCACCTGGAAATGGCAATTCAAGGTGGCTAAAAATGTCAGTGTTTTATTCAGAAGAGGAAATAAAAGGAAAATGGGAAAACACAATACAAATTGTTAATCATTTTCCAAACAATCCTCAAAACTCTCAGACATTTTGGTGAGGCGACTGCTTCTCTTGATGAGATGTGCAGCTGCATCCAATCTCTTCTATGTCCCATGTATAGCTCACTTGTGTCATATTTCTATGCTCTTCAATTTTGATTGCTTTACCCTTGAATCTGTGAAATATTTATTTCATTTTATTTTCTTACCACATATGGAATACTTCAGCATCCATGATTTGATCAAAGGAGTTTTAAACAGCTGTCACAGCAGCCTCACTTGTCATAGCAGTGTCACTCTGTAGCTATTTCACTTGAGTGAGACTATGAGGAAAAAACAGCAGGATTATACTAATGTCTGTAGAAGTGTTATTTACTTTGTTTGGAATAAAGCAATGATATTTTTAGTTAGTACTGATTTAGTTGATTTTCCTTTCTCTGCACAAAACCTAAATTCTCTCAACATTTTATTTATTTTTTTTTTTCCTGATTGAAACCCGTTGAATTTATTGGCTCATGGAGGTATCCAGCAGATTCATTTTCTGCTGCATGGTTTGCAGACCAGCTTCTGTGCCATCAGTGCTCATGACAGCTGTTAGCAAGATACTCAGCATCTCTCTTGCTCAAAAAGCTGAGCAGCAGCTTTGTGCTGATAGGTCATTTGTAACTGGAAGACTGTGGAAGATCAAATCAAGCAGTTGCCGGAAAGCTGATGAAACCTTTATGTTATAACAAATACTATTTTAAACACTAATACTTGCTCAAAAGATACATTTGATCAAAGGAAGAAAAACAGAAGCAAAGAAAAATAGCACATTTGAAAGGTAGAATATGTTCTCAGAAAATGCAAAAGTGTTTTGAAGTCTAGGGGAAAAAAATATTTAAGTTCTTCTTGTGTAATTCAAGATGTCTCCAATGTAATCACCTATGGCTGAACTAGACTACATATCTAGACTGCTTTTAGCTAACAAAACATCATTTAATATTAATAGGTGCTTACAAGAAACTGTCTCTTCCTAAGGTAGCCAAAGAAAAATAACTACAAACAAACCTATTTCCTTCACTATATCAGAGCTCAGAGTGGCTGGTTCACATGTAAACACCCAGACAGCCTTATGGTAGGAGAGATCCTGCTGCAAGACACTCTTTCAGGATTCAGTTTCCACAGACATGTCTTGTACTAGAATCACTGAATGATTTGGACTGTCCATTTAGGATCACTTAGTTCCAAACCCCTGCCATGGGCAGGGGCATCTTCCACTAGGTCAGGTTGCCTAAAGCCCAATCCAACCTAGTCTTGAACTCTTCCAGGAATGGGGCATCCACACCTTCTCTGGGCAACCTGTTCCAGTACCTCACCATCTTTACAGTGAAGGATTTGCTTCTAATATCTAACCTAAATCTACAGTTTTTTGTTTAAAACAATTATCCCTTGTTCTGTCACTTCACATCCTCATAAAGAATCTCTTCCTATCTCTTTTGTGGATTACTTTTAGGTAATGGAAGCTAGAAATCAGATCTCCCTGGTGCCTGAACCTTCTGCTCTATAGGCCAATCCACTTGAACTTTCTCAGCTTCTCTTCAAAGGAAAAGTGTTCCTATTAGTTCTATAATTTATGAATATTGTCCATTAAAATGGCTAAAAAATTGAACAGATCAGAAGCAAGTTTTTCTCTTCTCCTATATCTATATGGCTAAGTGAAAATTGATTATTTTTTTTTAATCATTGACTGAAAACCAAAAATGCCACTGCATAATAACATCTCAGTGCCACATGGGAGGAGTAGTTGCATTGTCTCAATCTTTCTCTCTCATCTGTGAGACAGTCATCCAATCTGGACAATGGGGTAGAGTGCATCCTCAGTAAATTTGCAGAGAACATGACACTGGGGGGAACTATGATTCACCCATTGGCCATCCAGTGAGACTCTACTAGACTGGAGAGGTTGGCCGACAGGAATCTTGTGGAGTTCAACAAGAACTCTTGACCCTGGGAACAATCAGCCCCAGCACCAGCCCATGATGGGGGTACCAAGTTGGAAAACAGTTTTACAGAAAAGCACCTGGGAGTTCTGGTGAACACCAAATTGAACATGAGCCAGCAATGAGCCCTTGCTACTAAGACAATTGCATATTCTTGGCTGCATTGGGCAGTATCACCAGTCAGTCAAGAGCGGGGATCCTTCTCTTTTACTCAGCACTGGTGAAGTCACACCAGGAACACCGTGTCTGATTCTGGTACAAGAAAAACACAGACATACTGGATGGAGTCCAACGTAGGACAACCAAGATGATGAAAGCACTAGAGAAGCTCTCCTATGAGAAAAGGTTGAGAGGAGGGCAAAGCAGATGGATGGTTGTGGGTTCTTTGCAGTGGTGCCCAGTACCAAGAAAAGAGGCTATGGACAGAATTTGGAACACAGGAGGATCCTTCTGGACATTAGGAAGCATTTTTGTGCTTTGCAGGTGATAGAGCACTGGCATGGGTTGCCCAAAGAGGCTGTGGAGTCTTCTCCTTGGAGATCTTCAAAAGCCTGGAATTGATCACCTTGCTCTGGGTGTCCTTGACAGAGCAGGCATTGGACCAGATGGACCCAGAGATCTCTTCCAACCTTAATCATTCTGTGATTTTGTGATCAGGTCACATCTTTCATTATGTATTGCATCGTGGCCAACATCTCTTTCTCATCATGAAAAAAAGTGTGGTTAATCAAAACTCACTTTTCTTTTAAAATCAATCTTGGCAGAATTTTTTTTATCACTTTCAACTTAGTCTCCTAAACCATTTTTCTTCCCCTGCCTGCCACTGCATGCCTGTGCACAGGTCATTCTTAGGCCTTCAACAACAATAAGTAAGAGTGATATGCTTCTTTGCAGTTCTGCATAAATAGAGCAAAGCCAGGTCTAGTCACTCTCTACCCTAAGAAAGGAGAGATGCTGTATAGCCACATACTTGTCATCACTTGGTATAACCTGCACATGGCCCTGGGTCAGTCCTTATGTGTAGGTGAGACAATAGCATTGCTTTCCTTACAAGTTCTGTCTCAACCCATTTCTAGTCTAACAGAAGACTTGGAGAAAGCAAAATATTCTGGAAAATGTAAAAGTGATCTAGATAGAAAAGAAAGGGTTAACTTTGCTAAGTACTGTCCAGCCAGATTTGGATGTACAATTAAACATCAGGATGCATCCCAGTATTTCCTTTTGTAGGGCGTGGTACATGGCAGTTGAACAAGATTGCATTACTGTGATTTGTACTTTGCTGTCTTCATTCAGCAGGACCAGAAAACTAGCCATCCTTCATGGTTTAGCTACTCATCTGCTTCAAGGGTCATGCCAGGAATGATATATTTTTGCTACTTAGGGTCCAATTATCAGTGATGAAAGGAAACTGTTGCAATTCTGCCAGGGATAGTCTTAGTGGTGTCTGCATAGCCAAAGAATTCTTCTTGCATGTCCATGTTGCAGTCCATTTTCTTCATGGCAAGAGTCATTTTCTACTTTTGACATCTTAAGGCTGTCAAAGACGATTACACAGAGCTCATGTCAAAATTTTATCTGTTCTAACACTGCCACACTGGCTTCCTGTGATAAGATGGTGAGCTTAAAGAAAGTATTAGTGACTTTTGTGTTGATACTTGCTCATTAAAGCAGGTTTTGTACATACTGCTTGAACTAAGTTGTCAAAGAGAGACACGTAGGAGATGGCCTTTATTGCACACCTCAGTGTAGTTTCAGCACACAACTGGCTTCTCAGCTAGCTAATCTTGTCACGACTGAACTGTAATTCAAAAAACCGAGCTAGCAGGTCTCATACTCATGGACTAGTCTACCTTGAAGTTCAGGATATCAACCACATAAACAGACACAGATAGAAATGGGAATAAGGTGACACACAAAGTAGAGAGAAATAAACATTAGTAAGAAGATAGGTTTGATTGCAGTGATCAGGATATCTTGTTTCCCTTCTTAACATATAACAATTCTTGCTGGGTCTCTTCAAAGTTACACTTGAGTGGCTCTGTCAGTTGCCCAATGATCAGTGACTTAAGAGTCTTGATCTTTGTTATTGTCTCTATTATCTATGTTGCAGTTTATGCCTCTGTGTTTTAAATTTATGAATTTTCCCTGTACCTTGTATTTTTCTTTTGAGTAGCTATTAACCAGATGGCCTTGCAAATTAGCTACCATTACAAATAACACATGAGGAGACACTTGAATATTATAAACAATCTGTCAGTAAACTGACATTTTTTTTTACTGCCCTTTGTGTCATTTGTAAGTTTTGAATAACTAGCGTACCACAACTGATCTCACAAGCTATCCCTAATCATGTGCAAAGCAAACCCAGATTCAGTACAGGTACTTGGTAGCAGCATTAACCACCAGCAGTCTCTGGCATTACTTTCACTTATGATAACTAGTAAAATCCCAGAAAAAGCTCAGGCAAAGTTTGAAAGTTAGCACAAGCAAAGAGGCTATTCCCAATTTGTCTGGAGGTGTGATATTTCAGTGCAAATAGACTTTGGATGTATATATACAAAGTTGTGCTGCAGCAGTTCCCCTGTTGGTCAAAGAGTGAATCTTGAATATTTAATTTACCAGTGTAATTACTGAGAGAAAGGCTAAATCTTGTCAACTAAGTTACAAAAACTTCAGTTATACTGTACCCCTGGCAGAGATGAACAACTGAATTATTTGAACATTGATTAAATTATTTGACATTTGGAGTTCTGATATGCATAAGCTATAGTAAATCACACCAAAATCATATCATCAAGTGCACCTCTGTACGTGTTTGTTTTATGACTTCATGGTTATACATAAGCATAAACTAAGTAAATCATAGAATCACAGACCCATTCCAATTGCAAGGAACTTTGGGATGTCTCTAGTCCAATTTCAGTACAAAGCAAGGTCAAAACTGACTTCAGACAAGGTTGCTCATGGTTTCTAAAACCTTCAACGGTGATGATTTTGCATCTTCTCTGAGAAATATTTAAACATCTTCAAGCATTTAGAAATTTTCCTTCTTAAATAGAAAATCATCTGAATTATTTTTTTTATTATTTTCATTTTCATGTTTATCACTCATGTTGCAACAGTAACATTGTAGACTAACACTTTAAAACCATGAAAAAAAAAAGTTAAAACACTTGAATCAATGCCAGGCAATTGAGTACATATTCATTCTGTTATTTATAGGTACTGAGTACTTGCTGTAATTTCATTGGTTTATTTGCAAGTAATTATCGATTAAGAAAATGAACACATCATTTTCTTTCCTTTTCTGCAATGATAGTATATTAATCAAACCTTGGAACCTTCCTAGACCTAAGAGTATGGAATCTCATATAGATTACATGTCAGCTTCAGAGTTTTCCTGTGTCAATAAGCCATTCACTTCATGTAGGGAAGAAGGGAAGATGCTAAGCTTATACATATAATCACCATAAGGTCTACATCATATCATCTGTCCATTTCATAACCTTTCATAGCCTACTATTCCCAGCCAGAACTTGCTCTTTGCTGAGATGTCAATCTTGTCTCCTAAATTCTCCTTTTTTTTTTTTTTATCTACCATTTTCTGTAGGATCTCAACCACTCCTTGATAAGCTAATTAACACAATTAGTTGAACATCCATCTCGAAGACTTGAAGGCAGTCAGAGTGAGCTAAGACAAATCTGCTTTGTGAGCCATCTAGTCCTCTGTTTAAATATAGATAGTCATGTTTATAAATTTTAATCATAAAGGATATACTTTTATTTATGAATCTTCAAATGCAATTAAGATAGTTCTAAATCGTGACAGATGGGGTGAAGGACAGATATCAGATACTGGGCTTTATTACAGTAACTAGTTTTTATATTGTAAGGGAATCACTGAAATGTTTTTATTTTGCTTTTTAATTTAAGAGGTATAAGTGAGAAATGTTATCTACGGTTGCTTCTGATATTTCTAATGCCTATTTTCAGGACTGTGTGTGCGCATAGAATTGTTTCTGAGCCAAGCATCCTAGAAAAATTACAATTATAAGCCCTGACAGAACAGTAACTGGCTCAGCTGAGTCAGCTACTTTGCCATAAAATTAATGTTTTAGCTTTGCAAGCAGAGGTTTACAGAGGTCACTCCAAAAATGTCACAATTATCTCAATCTATCACACCCAAACAGGGCAGTCTTAGTGAGATTCCCACCTCAGATATTCTGAAAGAAATTAGAAGGAAATCCACCAATTTCAATTTGGATACATCTGCATAAATGTCATCAAAATATAATCAAAATCTTCAATCCTGTTTAATAACTTCCAGTACAATATAAAGATCAAACAGGTAAAGACTAGCCCATTGCTTCAGAGACTCCTGTTCTAATTATTTAAGATTCCTTTCATAAAAGGAAGAGTTACACTGGAAATGAGAATCAAATGGATGTGTCTTTTACTCTAGCCTCATCTGAGGAGGCCTAAGCTCCACAACACATAGACAAGGATGTTTACATATCCTTATAACTAGTACTCATGGGTCAGGGTGATATCAAGTTCATACTGGTACAATCTTTGGTAATATCCTCTTCATTTAACTCATAAGAGCTCAATCATAGTTTATGAAAAAAACTTACACTGTTGAGCATCAGCCTGTTCAAGCAATGACTATGTTACATATAACTGTAGTATTTTGACTCCTACAAGATCCTACCTGACAGCACCATCACTCTTGTGTGAGTCTGAATCTCCTGAACACACGGCCAAAATCCCATGAACAGAGGATCATGCTAGTCAGCCATTAAGCCAATATTAAGCCCTATATTAACAAGTTGAACTGGGGAAGGAGTAATAGTTGTCCAGCATGGCAGATTTAATGTGCTGTTAGGTTACATTTGCTAACCTTTTCCCATTATTGTCTCTCCTGCAAATTTTCTTGCTTCAGTTGACAATTTTATTGGCATTAACTTGACATTTACCTACAGATCATTAACAGAGATTCTGTATGGCACTAGGAGGGGAGCAGATTCCTGGAGATCCCACAGTATGTAATAAATCACAATATTTCTCTGTTTATAATAATATTTTGAAATATTTCCTTTGAAGTGATCAGCATGTAGCACAGAAACACAGATTCAAACGTTAATGTCTTAAAAGTTAATTTTGAACACAAGTTCAAAAGTTAATGTACCCTGTTATGAGATGACATTGCAGCAATAAACATGACAGGTTTTACACACCAAGAAGAATACCTGGAAAGCAAGAATTTATCCAGCATATTATCTAGTATATTCTACAAGTACTTACATGTAGTAATGGACAATCTCTGTATACTCTCTCATGTTACTCCTCAGGGTCTCCAAAAATGAACATGAATAAAGATGACAAGATGAGCCTGGTTTATAGAAGCCAACAATTGGGTCCCAATTTTTGTTATTTTCATGCTAATGCCACAAGGGAAGAATAGTTTTTATTGGCATCTCTTGGTGCAGCCCAAACCTAAGCAATCTAAATGCTCTCCAGTGCACATCCATGAGCTGGACTGTTTTTTGGAAAAATAAATAATACAGGAGAGTCTAAAGCACACTACCTCTCGGTCCTCTGGAGCCATGGCTGTTCAATCACATCTTGCCAGGCCTTTCTAAAGACCTGAGCCTCAGAAATATTTAAGACACTGCTCTCAGGAGATTTTACAAAAGCTTCTCCATAACCCAGGCAACAAGTAGATTCTTTGCGACCTCCATCCTCCCCATTCCTCTCCCAAAACAGGATTTTTCTAGCAGCATAACATGGGCAAATTGTCAGTATTTGTACAATTTTTCAGCATATGAATCATAATAATACAAAACTTCATACTAGCTTCTGTCCTCAGTCATTGTCTCTAAAGAAACAAAAATCTTGTGATTAAAATTATACACACCATCAGTCACTAGGGAGACCTTTTTTTCATCTGCAAAGACATTATTTTTCCTAGTAGTGTCTCAAATGGCAGAAGACTATACATGACATGTAGGCTTTTATTTAGCCCAAAAGTCATTAAATTATTCAGAGCATTACTAAAATATGAGGAAAAAAAAAGAAAATTCAAACAGAAAAAAAAAAAAAAGTTTAAATTTTTAAACAGAGAGCATTTAGAACTCTTTATTTGGATGGAATACATCATTCCAGCACAGCTTTTAGCAGAACAGAGTTCAGAATTCCAACCACCATTGAATGCTAAAGTAAAGTATGTTTATTTAAATCCAAGCCAGAAAGAATAAAGGTGAAAAGCCTTAAATAGTTTGCTTCAATCTTACTAAATAATTGACGTATGACACAGGGCAACATGAATCCTCTTGAGGCACTAGAGATACAAGGGAAGAATTCACACTGACTAAAATGGCACTGGAATTTAGATATCTACTGGGTTTCTTTCTCTCCATAGTCAGCAGATACAACAGTTTTTTCCAGATGGTGATTCATTTCCAACCTCAAGGGATAGTATATCATCTGAAACCTGCTTTTCTCTTATGACTGTAGTGTGAGTCCAGTCACTTTCTATAGCCCAGACTACTTACTTAATCTTTAGATGAACAAAATAAACTGATGCCAATCCCATCACACTTACAAAAAATGTCATAGTAGATGCAGTAACTTCATTTAGTGTGCACCAACAAGCTTAACTGGAAATTATATAGAACTCCAGCTGTCACTCAGACTAGAATTAAGTGAACTCCTTTTTCCAATTAGGTGGCTGAAGAAAAAAAAACAATAATCCAATTTTATTTTACTCCGATCCAAACTTTGAATTTGTTACATATCAAAAAAGTAGTTTCAGATTAAAGAAAATATTTCAGTCATGGATGGAAAGAACTTTAGAAAAGATTTGAGAAGAGGAGGAGTGTATTAGTGATTGGTAGTTCTGCAAACTAGCAGATGTCTCCCACTCACAGAATCTCATGCTGATCTGATTTCAACCATCCGCACACTCCACAGATCAGCATGGCGCTGTGAAGGCAATCCATAAAGCTGCTAGGCTAACACTGATGGGAATTTCTTAGTGCAAATGCTGGAGTAATCAACTAGAGGTAACTGATGACATCTGCTCATCAATAGGAAAGGTCTGGTGAGACTGCATGGCAGACTACAGTTCCTTATAGGGAGCGGATGAGCAGTGCTGAGCTCTGATCTGTGGTGACAGAGACAAGACCAGAGGGAAAAGCATGGAGCTGCACTGGGGATGGTGAGATGGGTGTGAGGAAAAAGTTCTTCACCAGAGGGCAGAACAGGCTCCCCAGGGCTGTTGGCACAGCCCATATGCTCTCAGATATAGGGTTTGTCTTTTGGGTGTCCTTTGTGGAGTCAGTGATCCTTAGGAGTCCCTTGCATCTCGAGATATACTACCATTCTATAATTCTATGATACGTTGGTTAAAAACGACACCTGAATTACAGTGACCACAATGTGTATGAGTTTAAGACATGGAGGAAAGCTAAGAAAGCAAAGAGCAAATCAGGAATGTGGGATTTAGAACACATTGTTTAGAACACACTTAGCTGGAGATTTGTAAGACAAAACAGTCTGGGAAGACTGATTTTTTTAAGAGAAAATGTTGAGAACTCAGGAATGAGTGAGTTGGCTGTTCAGAAAGATGAGGAACAGTAGCAAGAAGGCCACTTTGCTCAGCAAAGTGTTTCTCAGGAAACCAAATTGCAAGAGAAAAGCATATAACAGAAGCAACAAAGAGGAGAAGTAGGCAGGATAGGCAAGGTGAGGCAAAGCCAGATGAAGTTGAAAAAGCACCAGAATTGTCTTACCTCTTTACATTCAACTTTCACAAATCAAAAGGAAAAGCTTCAAACAGAAGAGTAATTTTATAGATGACCAGTGTTCTATAATATAGATTCATTAAAACATTGTTGTAATTACATTTTTCTGACAGGAGAACAGATAAAAAATGTAATTCTTGCAATTCTGTATTGACTGTGAAAAGCCTAAACATTGCTAGTTTCTGAAGTATCATAATTTATGTTTTGTTCTACTGCTCAAAGAACATCACCACTTCTGAATGAATTTAAACCCACTTTTAAAGCTCTTTTTCCTTCCATAATTACATTAGAAGCAGTTCACAGAGATGCAGTTATTCTTAGCTGAAGGGTATGTTATCAACTGCCTGATGAATCAGCAATTAATGATGGATACACTCAGTCCTTGATGATAGAAGAGTGCCCTGCTCCCCTTTACATCAATTTTAGCTATCAGAGAGATAAATCAGGTATAATTTCAGTAAATGGAAACAAAACTTTCACTTTCAAACTAAAGAGGAATGGTACTGTTTAGACTAATTTCCTATTCAAGACAATAATTTTTCTTAGGACACTAGTTACCATACTCCTTGTACGATAACTGAATCAAGTCAATGAATGAAGTCTAGAATCATAGAATCATAGAATGGCCTGGGTTGAAAAGGATTACAATGATCATCCAGTTCCATCCCCCTGCTATGTGCAGCGTTGCCAACCACCAGACCAGGCTGCCAGAGCCACATCCAGCCTGGTCTTGAATGCCTCCAGGGATGGGGCATCCACAACCTTCTTGGGCAACCTGTTCCGGTGTGCCATCACCCTCTGACAGAAAAACTTCCTCCTAATATCTAACCTAAACCTCCCCTTTTTTAGTTTAAAACCATTCCCCCTCAAGAAGTTTTGAATGTATTCAATGTCTTAAATAACAAGAACAACAACAAAAAATACCTTACTAAAATAAATTAATATTTTGACTGGTATTTTAGCACGAGAAGCTCAAATCCATCCATCATCAAAACCCATCATCATATTCAATTTGAGATCTCCCAGATAACATCATCACATACCAAGTGCATAGACCTTTGGGGGGAAAAAAAAAACAAAAAAAACCTGAAGGCCAAATGGGCACAGTTTTAGGCAGAGCCAAAATAATCAAAAGAAAGAAAATATTCCATCGTTTGGAGTCCCATTTTCATACCTATTTTGATACCCATTTTGATACCTATAATGTCATGCTTGGTTTCCTAGATGAGACTGACACATGTAATTGAGAAGATCATTTAAGCCTCTCTCTGCTTTTGCACAACAGAGTACATTAAAAACAAATGCATAATACAGGTTGGGAGAAATTACTGAATGTCACTCCCTCCAACACCCTACTTAAAGCAGAATTAACATCAAATTTAGATGAGAACTAGAAGAATATCGTAACACCAGTATTAAACCACAGTTCCCGAGTAGTGTTGAAAGCCAACAGATAGCTTTAAAATACGGGGCACACATTCAAGTTATCATTAGATGAGGTTCTTATGCATTGATTCCTCTACATTTTCTCCCAGTGGGTAGACCCTCATCCAGTGACAAATATGGTAAGTTAGCAGTCAATCAAAGCAGAAAAAACTGCTTCTTATTAACAGCATGCACATAAACAGTTGGAGATTGCTGAGTACTTTATCATTGGATAGATAGCACAGATGGCTCATCATCCACTAACTAAAACACCCTAGGACCCAGCTGCTTACATTCTGTTGTTGACCTTTCTAAATTTAGGCAGAAGCTCTGAGTATCTCTGCACTTTAATCCAAATGTTTGTAAGGTCTTTTGAATTACTTTTCTATCTTAATCTTGAAACAGTCGTAGAATCATAGAATCGCCAAAGTTGGAAAGGACTCCATGATCATCCTACCCAACCATTCACCTAACACCACTAATTTCCCCAATAAACTCTGTCTCTCAGTACAACATCTAGACATTTCTTGAACACCTCTAGGGATGGTGACTCCACTACCTCCCCGGGCAGCCAGTTCCAGCACCTCACCACTCTTACTGAGAAGACATTTTTCCTAACATCCAACCTGAATCTCCTGTAGAGCAACTTGAGGCCATTCCCTCTAGTCCTATTGCTAGATACACGGGAGAACAGATCAACCTCCACCTCGACGCTTCATTTCAAGTAGCTGTAGAGAGGGATAAGGTCTCAGCTCAGCCTCATCTTCTGCAGATTAAGCAAACTCAGCCACTTGTTATAAGACATGTTTTCCAAGTGATAACATTTTACTTTTCCTGTACTTGATCCTTGAAAATAGTTTCTCAGAAAAGTGTGCACTGCCGTTCTATTCGTTCCTTTTAAATATCTACAAGTAATGCATTAATGCTGACTGAGATAGAATTGCAAATACACCAAAAAAACTGATAATTTTTTTTCAGCAGACTTGAAACCTCTTCTCAAATTCCTTTATCAGAATGGAAAGCATGACTGTATATTTTTCACTGTTCAGGGGGCTGTGTTTAGCCAGTGTATCAAAATACATACAATCATTTGCCATAACTTGAGTCAGCACCACACTGTGCCCTCCCTGTGCCCTGGTTTCAGCCCCGTTGGTGTTAATCTCACACTGATATGTGATTGCTGGGAGTGATGAGTCCACACCCAGGCCAGGCTCTGTGGGGCAGAGCTACTGCCATAATGGCACAGAGCTGTGCTGGGCTGTGTGTTGGACATGCCTGAGTATATGATTGTTTCTGTACTTCAAGTCCATCTTCTAAATACTTTTCAGCCTCAACTGCTCTCACTTATTAAGCAGACACTGTACCTTTTTTTCTTCCTGTTGGTAATCTCTGAGGGTTCTAGCAAGAACTGATCAGCAGTCCCTATAGCACTGATCATATAGTTCCACTGTAATCCACACACCGTGTAAGAAAAGCACATATGTAAGCATCCAGAAACTCAAGTCATCCATCACGATCTTGGAACTCAAAAACAAAAACCCAACAGCAATAAATGTTCTTTATCAGCAAAAGCACCTGTTGTTTTTGAAACCAGCTCATCTGGACTTTGAGCTTTATACAGTTTATTCACAGGTTTCAATATATAGGCAGAAGAAATACTAAGAGTGAAGAGAGAGCCCACACAACTCCAAGCTCTTGCACTAAAAGCTCCTACTGAAGTATGGGTTTGTCTCTAATCCTACTCACTGTCCTTCTCCCCTGTCTTCTAAACATAGAACATTAGGGATTTTTTTTCTTTCACATCCTACAGCTGTTTAAGATTATTGGAAAATATGTTGTGGTTTCTGATGTAACCAGGTAGACTGCAGTTTCTGAATTCTCCAGAAATAAATCTCACTTAAATCTTCACTTATATCCATAATTTGCTTTTACAGGCTGCATATTTTCATTTTCAAGATGTTTGGAACCCCCTTCTGATCCAAACTTAGTCCTGCTAGATGACATAACAAGGACTCATTCTCAAACACTCATTCCCATTGCTGTCAGCACTTTTTTCCATGGACATTGTTCATATTATACCCTAAACCACTGCTGGACAATTAAGTGCTTACCTATCTGTAGGTGTCAGCCCTTCAAGAACTTCCAGGCACTCCTACAACATAAATGTGTGCTTCTGTCTAAACACTTTAAGCTATCCTTGTTTCTAAAATGTTTGTAATTCTGCACTCAATTTTTCTTCTTTCCAGAGACGGAGGAAAATAAATGTTTTAATCGTTCATAAACCTGGCTTGCAAGAAAATGCTTGACCTTGCATGACTTCTTTATATATCTCATTAATTTCTAATCTTCTGTATAATCTACTTGAATGTCCAAAGGAAAAGTTGTTTTGATGTGGCTTGTTACAGACTCCTTGCTTAATATGTTTTGGTTCCAATGAGATACTGAGGCATTTCTTTGCCAGCAAATGCCACAGAGGTGATTTTAGGGCTTAAGCAGGCAGCTGACATAAACTACAGTGCTGGTTAGTTGGGTCTTTACACAAACCTTTCCCCGGGCATCTATGCCACCTCAACACAGCACACCCCTGTACAATCTGAGAAGCATTCACATATAAAGGCATTCACCCTCTTGCCATGTATGAAAAGAGCATAAATGTAAGGAAAATGATGTTATACAGACCAATACATGTCTGGTTTTCTTTTCTTTACTGAAGAATTTGGACTAAAACTGTTCTCTTTTCTGGAAGATTTGTATAGACATTCTCCCTCAGCAAATTATATCATATATCACAGTCTGAGTGAATTGTACAAGTAGGTTACATTTAATGAGGAAAAAGTACTTTCTTTTTTTTTTTTTTTAATCTAAAGATAGTAGAAGCTAGAATGTCACCAAAAATAGCCATTCTGATCACAATGGCTATCTTTACATTAGTTTTGGACAATGCACTCAAAAGGTAACAAATTTTTTACCTCCATCATTAGGAAAGCTGCACTAAAATAATCTCACAGTAGCACTTGCCTAAAAGTTTCAGACCGTTGATCAAAAAGAAAAATTGAGAGTTGCTAAAGAAAAATGTGATCTGCCCATTAGTAAACTGAATAGTATCCTCTGAAAAGATTTCTATAAGATACAGAGCCGAATCCAGTATTCAGTCCCGGTGTACTCTCACAAAAAAAATAAAATAAAATAAAATAAAAATTATACATTTGTATGTATATCTATATATGATGAAATGAAATGAAATATTAAATAAAATATTAAGGAATAGACTGGAATGCAAAAAGTTACAGGACATGATGGGCCAATGAAGTTGTGCTTTATTCTTTTTTCTTAGCATTTTTATTTAAAGTGGTCCTGTAATTATAATTTCTAAAACACATTTAAACCAACATAATTAGTTCCGCTTTGTCTGTAGTCCACAGAAAAGTATGAAGCTATGGTTAGTAGAGTTGAAGGATTCATTTCTTCTCCCACAAGAAATAGCTGAGTGAAATACAAGCCAAAAAATGCAGGAACATATTAAATACAGAAACTTTGAAGTTTCCATCCTTGGAGGTTTTTAAAAACCCCTTCTTCACAGTGAGGATGGCAAGACTCTGGAATAGGTTGCCCAGAGAAGCTATGGAGATGCTGAAGGCCAGGTTGGATGGGGCTTAGACAGCCTGATCTAGAGGGAGGTATCCATACCCACGGAAGGACAGGGTGTTGGAACTGGACAATGGTTAATGTTGCTTCCCACCCAGATCATTCCGTGATTCTTTGACATGACTCTGGACAATCTGCTCTAAGAGACCTTGTTTGAGGTGAGGGGTTGGACTAGATGATGTCCACAGTTTCCTTGCAACCACAATTATTCTGTGGTTTCATGAAGATGTAGCTCTCAGAGGTTTCAGCTGTATCATTTATCTCACTATGGAATTGCTACAGGGCGATTAATGCTCTGAAAATTTAAGATCAATTTGTACAGAGATTGACAGTTCAGCAAATGACAATCTACATCGGGAATATTACAAGGAATTTTAAATTATACTATTCTTCTTCACATAAAACAATACTACAACTATTGTTATTAATCTTATTACTAAGATTTTAATAATACAGTGACTTTTAATAATACTGTGAACTTTAACAATACTGCAAAAGCAACACCATCAAAGCTAGCATTATGGCGAAACCACAGAAATCATAATTTTTACATGCTGAACAACATCCTTGTTGATGAAGCCTTCTTCCTCCAGCTACAGAAGGCATCACATTTGCTGTGGGTACTTCATCCATCCTGACATCTGCTGCAAAAGTAGCATAGTGAGCTGTAGGTGACCCAAGAGACTCCTGGAATGCATTAAGGATGACTTCCTGAGTCAGGGAATAGTCTCACCATGGGAAATGCAATGCTGGACCCACTGCTCACCAATGCAACTAAGCTGAGTGATGACATCAGGATTGGAGGCTGCCTAGGCTGTAGTGACCGTGCAGTGGTGGAGTTCACACTCCTGAGAGATATGGGACAGACAAAGAGTAGAATCATAGAATAGGTTGTGCTGAAAGGAACCTCTCAAGATCACATAGTCCTATCTCCCCACTCTCCTCCCCTGCAATGGGAAGGACATCTAGAATAAAAATTCATAAAACTGCAAAACTTCACAATCACTGCTCTTTTTTTTTCCTGTTTTGTTTGTTTGTCTGTTGTTTGAAGAATTTGACTCTGTGAAGAAAACAGCAATTTTATTTTAGAAAATACAACACTCTACATTGCCCAGTATTTGCTCAGTGCACAGCTAAGAAGTGGAAAATCCATCCTCACTATGAACCTACTTTAAAATTCTGTGCTTCTCTTTCCCAGAAGGGCAAAATGTAATCATACAGCCATTGATGTTTAGCAGAAGAAATACTGCAATTCCACAGTAGAATTTGTTCTAGAAATTAGTCAGACTCATATTTATAGTGGTTGCCCGAACCGTTATTTAGGCCAAATATCACCTCTCTTATCTACCTCTGTTGACTCCAGTCCCCAGATACCTATTTGAAGAGTAATACATTACTCAGCACAAATGAACTGTGCAAAATATCCTTATTATATTGTAAATTATTTGGCAGAGAATTATTATTTCTGAAATGTGGCCCTCACCTCTTTGAAGTACCATTCACTGAGAGATACACATCAATTTTCCACACTAGACCATATTTTCCAATCTGACGTTGGTCTTATTGTTTTCAATAACAGATCTTCACTCAAAAAATCCAGTTTACAGAAACAGAAGCACATCACACACAAAAAATGACCATGACTCAGTGAAAATTTCTGAAAGGTCAGTCAGGGAGAGACTTATATGTATGTATGGTAAATATTAGCGAGAAAGAACACAGGAAAGACAGCTTCAAAAAGCTTGAAAAGTCAGCAAGAACTGTAGAATCATAGAATCATTGAATCCTTAAAGTTGAAAGAGACCTTTAAAGGTTGTTCAGTACAACTGCCCTGCAATGAGGAGGGACACCACAGCTAGACCATGTTGCCCAGGGCCTGATCCAGCCTTGCCTTGAAAGACTCCAGGGACAGGGCATCAGCTACATCTCCGGGCAACCTGTTCCAGTAATCACAGAGGAAACTACTGCTGTTTGAGGAAGTATCTTTACCATATATTAGTGAAAGGTGGGACATACTCTTAAGAGATCTCTCTCTCAATATACCTTTCTCATATATTGCAACTACTAACGATGATTTTTGGAGCCTACATATTGGCTATGGTTATGTTAAGCAGCACAAAGGACAAGGCATTTAGCCAAAAGTCAAAATAGTTATCTTCAGATGACTGATTCAAATTAGGAAGAACAGGGCTAGAAATATCTTAGAATCATAGAGTCATTAAGGTTGGAAAAGACCTCCAAGATCATCCAGTCCAATCATCCACCTACCACAAATACCATGTTCTTTGGTACCATATCTCCACATTTCTTGAACACCTCCAGGGATGGTGACTCAACTACTTCCTTGGGCAGCCCATTTCAGTGCCTGACCACCCTTTTGGAGAATAAGTTTTTCCTAATATCCAACCTGAATTTCCCCTGATGCAACTTCTTTCTCCGTATACACCTCTTCCTCCATATAAACTCTTCCTCCATATGCACCTCTTCCATACAACCTCTAACAAAAGTATGAAGTCCCTTCTGGTTTCATTTCTCCTTTCTCCACCATTTCCATGCAATTCAAAACAATTATATTTTACTAAAATGAATAAGCGCCATAAGTTATCCTGGTGAGAGTAATGCAAGCTAATATTAACCTGTATTTATAAATGATACACTACATTTTAACTCGCAATGGAAGAAGCCATGGAACATGGACAGGGTTATCCAAAATTTATGTTTAGATCTCCCTGTAACAAAGCTGAAAGGCTAATAAGATGGGACAAAATTGATAAATTGTTTTTTTTTTCAAACTGTTCAATTAAAAATATATGTGTAAAAGTCCATAAAGATATGGAAGAGAGACTACGCTTTTAAGCAAATTTCTTCTGCATGTCAGCAATATTTTGTGTTGTATTTAAATTCATGGCTTGAAATTATTCAGGGAATGGTTAAATAATGCAAGGTATCAAATCCATTTTAAAATTAACTGCATTCTCAACTTCCTGGACACCACAAATTATTCTCAGTTGTAATTTGCAATAGGCAAGTGTTAATTTACCTAACGCATATTTTATGAATATGTATCGACTAATTGCAATTCCATAGCTCAGGGTAAATAAATATGTGATTTATATGCAGGCAAGCAACGCAATCAATTTTCAATCTCCTGCCTCAAATACAGTATCAACCTGTGACAGATTTATTTGCATTTGACATGAAATGTCATAGTTCTGTGAACTGCAAAATGTAAATGTGAGACATTATTCAACAGCCACCAATGTATTATGCCCAGCAGTAACGTCCACAGCAAACCCTCAGAATCTCAGCGGCCCATCTGCTACTGTTTGACTACAGATTGAACAGAACTTTAATCTCTGCTCATCTTCACTCAGGTATCAGTTGTGGTGGTGCTTCTGCTTCCTAATTTAACACTTCCTCTTCTGACCTACTCAGAGAGAAGGGCATCGCTTCTGCCATCAGGTAATGGGAGAGAAGGATGTGATTATGCCCTTTGTATGCTTGGACTTGGCCTTCCAGGTCACAGTCATTGTAAAGAGCAGTTAATTAAGCTTTCACACTAGTGCAAAAGGTCTGCTCTGCTTCTTTTTTGAGTGCAGGGCTCATCTTAAACAAGATTCACAGGATACGCAGTGTCAGGGCTTTTACTGCTAATAGAGCTCCCAAATCACTGACTTCTTCTCACACTTTATTCAGTACCGTAAACATTTTAAATTAAGTAGAACATGTTTAAATAACATTCTCCCATTAGTCATGTTGAAGTACTCCTCAGCTTTTCTTTAACCAGCAATCTTGAGGTTTATTTTCTCTCTGCAAAACTTTATCTCCACACTGAAAAAATCAAGGCAAGTAAAAGCTTTGAATGCTTTGTGGAGGTGTGCTATTCAATAAAACAGCAAAATCTTTGAAAATGATAGATGAGATCAAGCAGAGGAGAAAGTTAAATTTAGCAAACTATGAGTTCATTCAGCTATGGCAGGAGAGGTATCTCGCACAATGATATTCTGATCCACTCAATAACTATTTTCTTACTAGCAGCTTTAGAGCTATTTAATGATGTCGTTATACCCACAAGCCCACCTGTTAAAGAAGAGGAATGCAAGGAAAGTGATGAGGTGGTAGAATGAGATGAGGAAGATACATTCATTAGAGACACAAGAAGGCAGCTGGTGTTATTGGACATAAAGAGCAGGTTGGTGAGCCTTGTTAAAAGTTATGTAGTCTCGTGAAAGAATTACTGAACAAAACAGCAAAAAAGTTAGGTGTTGTAGAAAAGAACTGGCAATTACTGACATCCTTTAATTGTACTTTAGATAAAAGAGGATACAGACCAAAGATTAAATCATACTTTTAATCAGTACTAAGAAAAGACTCATTAAAACAAAAGCTTTTGGTTTCATTTCTCGAGACAGTGTGGGGTTCAGTGAGCAGCCTGAATAGGATCTGTAGACTGGAGTTAATTATTTGCATTAGCATTTCAGATGGGCTTCCATGTCAATACTAGCTCTTTGGTGTGCTATGGACATAGACAAAAAGTAAGCTAAGTACTTGATCTACTTTATAGGATCCTCGATGATGTCATTTAATAGGAAGCCAACAGCATGGGGACTGCATGATACTGGCTTTTGAAAACAGCTCTGGGATCTAATTAATTGGAACAAATTATCTAAAACAGCTTGGCATTGAGAAAGGAGGGCAAGTCTGAGAAAAAATAACAGACGGGTATGCAGGAAAGGAAGAGAGAAAGACCTTTGCTACTTGAAGGACTAAGCCTAAAGTCCACTCTCACTTCAACAATAGGATTTATCATCATCATTTCATCAGTCCTTATTAGTTATGTGACACCTAACTTTTCATATTTGTAAACACATTTGCACAGAGCTTAATGCCAGTTGGTAATCAGACTCAAAAAACAGTAGATTTTAGCAGTAGTTTGTCATAAGGTTAGGACTGGTCATGCTTGGGTTACCATCAAATTGTGGACTGGTATCCACATTGACTCCAAACACCTCTGTGCAAAAATGTTTGGGGTATCTGAGCCTCTTTAGTCTTCCCACTGTCAATTTTGTCTCACACCACAACACCCACCAAGTGAGTCTGGGAGACCTCTTGCTCCCAAGGCTGCTTTGAGCCTCTTGCAAACAGCTGAATATATTGACATTAACGGAGATGGAGGGTAATCAGCAGCATACTGATAAACTAAGTTGCATAAACTATGTGGTTCACGTATGCCTGTCATGCACGAGCAACACTTTAAATTCAGGCAATATAATCAGAAGTCAATGACATGCTAGCATTTTTGGACCCTGGCAGAAGACACTTAGCACTTCTCCAGACTTGACCATATACCACACAGCATGTCCATGTACTGACAACGAGTTTCGTATCAGCCTCAGCTCTTTTGTCTTTGCTTCCCACAAATATTCTAGGTAACAAATATGCTCATGAAATACTAAACCATCTGCTGATCTAACTTTAATGGAATTTATTCCAGTAGGGAATTTGGATGGGGATTTTTTGGCATATCCAGTCATATGACAGCTCTGCAGGATACTCACAGAAGTTTTCTGAAGTTGTGCTGTATGAATACTCACCCCAGATAATCAGTCACTGACTCAGGAAGCAACCACAACATATCTTAGCTCCGGTTCAGTCCATCAAGCAGTATAGCCTGACACCTACCTCCCAGTCCTGAGGCCTGAGGACCTGGTTTGACATCGACATCTTTCAATGCAATGCCACCACCAGCCTACTAATTTCTGCATTGTTTCCCCAGCTATGGCCTGGTATGTTAAGTGCTCCCAAAGCCATCCCTTCACCATATTGAAGAAGTCCCACTCGTTCAGCCTCTCCTTGCAGGGAGGGCACTCCTGTATTTGACTATCTTGGTGGCCATCAACCAAATTCAACCAAGAACTAAGTTCTTTCTCGTACTGACAGAGATAAAACTGGACACAGCATTCCATGTGTGCTCTAAGGAGTGATGAGTGATGATGATCGTTTTGCTTAATGTACTGACAGCTTTTCTGATGATATAGTTTAGAATGCCTTGGCTTCATTCAGAAAAAAATAGTTAAAAAGTTCACAGTTTGTCAAAGATGCATTTCACTCTCTGTTCAAAACTCCATATATACAGCTAGAATTTTTAAACACAAATACCAATATTTAAGTAAAGCAGAACAAGTAGTCTGCAAACAAAACATCCACAAAGTGAAATATCTGCAAATGTATACAATGTGCTGTATTTACAAAAGGATTAAAAGACCTAGAAATAAATTATTTGATGCAGAGTAGCTTGTCCATCTGAACCAGAAATCATAGCTTAGAACAACAATTTCCTGAATAACAACGCATTATTTTAATGGTTAAATAGTTTATTTATACAATAGCATTCTGACTTATACTGCTGTCCTCTGAAGCAATTTTGTACAAACAAAATTGGTACAAGAATACAACTTTGCAAATAAAGAATACTGTTCATTACAAACTCTCAAAATGTTTATTTTTGAAAGTTGAGATATTTTTGCACAAAGTCAGCAAGAATATTCACCCGATCACTGAATCCTGGATTCAGTTCTGCCCTCCTCCAGAGGTAATGCAAAATTGTTGGTGAATCTATTTAGTCCATCAGTGGTCTAGTACATGATAAATTCCTAGGACAACATTACTGCTTCTAGTGGAGTTGTCAATTGGGTATCTCTCTACTGTGCCATTCACCAGTCAATGGCACACAACATCTAGTGGAGGGAGTCAACTTTAAGTGAAAATAGTATCTGATTGAGTTTGAGGTTTTTTCTACTCTTTTAATTACTTTCTGGGGAAAAAAAAATAAAAATTACACTGTAAGCTTTATGAAGCTTACTGCTAGAAGCTGAGTATTGGTGGGGTAATTTCCCTTGATTACAATTACAGGAGCTTAATTAATGCCAAGTAGTTGTCAGTGTTTTTGCCAAATAAGAACTATTTCAAAACCATAATGGTTCCAGCATATTGTACAAATGCTTATTTTATTTAGCTCTCTTATCCCAAGAGTTAAAGATCTGTATTCATTATAACATAATTTCTTCAGTTGATGCCATGGGCTATTAAAAATAAGTTTTACATGATTTAATTATTCTTTTGAGGTAATAGGTGCACAGAAGGCTTTCAAGCTCTGTCAACTACTTTGCTTAAAAACCTTTCTCTACATGATCAGTGTTGTGTGCACTGTCACCTCCCAAAACACAAACCTTTACATTTTGAATGTGGAAAATGCTCTTACTAATACAGTTCATATATAATGAACTCTATAAAATCTCCCTTTGAAAAGGATTTGTTTTTTAACCTCCAACTGATAGAACAACTGAATTGGCTATCCATTTCAGAGCACAGTTTATGTAAGATAACCATTCATGTGAACAAGCCTAAGTCTGTCAATTAAAAAGAGAAATAATGGAAACGAATATTCCTTCTTTTCTAACAATTCTTTGGGCCTCATCTGCACACAAAGTTAATTACTACTGGCATGGGGAAAGCTTTGCCATCAGGCTTATAGAGCTAGGTAGCAATTTTTCATTCAAATACATTTTTTGTGGAAAAATATACAATACCCATTATCATCAGAAAGTACAGAAAAAATATTATGCTGAGGATGTTTAACCAAAAGAGGTTATTGCATTTACTTAAAATGACATTAGTGTTGGGATAACTCTCCCATATCTGTAGCTATCTAAAATGTAGGTGTCTACCGTAAAATAATCAACTAAAGCTCTGATGTCAGTGCAGAAAGACAAGGCTCTTCAAAGGGTAATTAATCCTCTGCTAAGACAGGAAGGATGAATCATCCTCTGGAGAAACCTCTTTCCATCAACATTACTTTTTCACATCATGCATAATAAAACTGTGAAATTCATTACCACAGGATGCTGTGGAGGCCCAGACAAAAGGCGCTAATGCATTTAAAAGCCTTAGACTAATTCATGGAGAATGGATGCAGCAAGCAGATGGTCTGAAAATAGTTACCAGATAAGGAAGTCCATAAACACTATGTCTAGAAGGTGGGAAGTATCCCTATGTATACAGCTTGTTTCTTGAACACTTTTCTAAACATCTGGTGCTGGGCTCTGTTGGAAAAAGAATACAAGATTAGATAATCTGTTTGTCCAGCCCAGTGGGATAGCTCTTTTCTTCTGAGCTTACTTCACAGTCAGTAAAGTTATTCCCCTTGAGAAAGGAAACCAGGTGTATACAAATAGTAGATAGCTATTTCTTTAAACAATAAAAGGCTACTACCCTATGTTATGTTATGACATTTCATTTTGTTCCAAGTTACTTTTCAGTTTGAAATGCAGCCATTTTTCATCGGTCAGTAGACACTCTCTATAAGGAGTAATTTGGAGAAAATTTTTTCTGTGTGCTCTAATATATTTTCCCAAAAAGATTGAATAGGTTTATTTAAATAAGATGTACTGTTGCCTGCTGTCTCTAACTGTGATATAGTAGGTGTCTGTAATTAGTTTTATAAAGCTAAGTTTCAATTTCTGAACAAGACATTATACAACATATATTCATCTATTCATAACATATATTCTATTTGCTACTCAATGGCTAACCAAACACATAGTAAAAGCACATTTTTATTTTGAGATTGCAATAAAAATGTGCCTGAGAATAATAACATATTTGAAATAAGACACATCTTAGTAGGAAACCTCATTAATCTCAGTAACCCTTCCACTTTTTCTGAATATCTGCCATTTTCAGTATTAATCATAATTATTGTTTCCTATGTCTCATTAACTCTTATCTTTGCAGGACAGTGATTACATTAGAAAATATCTGGGAATGGTTTTAAATAATTGTTAACATTACAAGTAATTTGCATCTGCTCTAAAGACATTTTTTAGATAGTAATCACTGAATTGTAAGAGGAGAGCAAATCTGAGACTGCCTCATGAGACTGAATTTGTACAATAGGGCCAGACAGCATTCACCCCAGGGTCCTGAAGGAACTGGCTGGTGTGATTACCAAAACACCTTTCATCATATTTGAAAATTCATGGCTGTCAGGTAAAGTCTCCAATGACTGGAAAAAGGGAAACATCACTTCCACTTTTAAGAAAGAGAAAGGAAGAGCCAGGGAATTACAGGCTTGTGAGACTCACCTTTGTGCCAGACAATATCATGGAGTACATCCCCCTGAAAGCTCAGTTAAGGGATATGCAAGATGAGGAAGTGATCCCAGACAGCCCCTACACATTGTATACATCACATCACCCCTGCACTCTGCATGCACCGCATGCCCCCTATATGCATTGCATGCCCCTGCACCTTCCAGCCCTGCTGCACATTCCAGTGCTGCACCACCATGCTCTCAACCACCCCACAGCTGCCACCTCACTCACAGCAGCGGGGTTGGATCTGTATTCTCTTCCAGGTCCCTTCTCATCCAAGCCATTCTATGACTCTGTGATTCTGCAATTCTACGAATCGTGTTCAGCAGGAGTGAACTGTTGGAAAAAGAACATCAAAACATAAGGAAAGTGAGAAATCTTTTCAGTCAAAAAGCAACAAGCGTAATAGATTCTGTAAAGAAACTGGAGACGGTTTGCTGAGGAGTGTGTTCTAAGTCCCTGAATCTCACCCTCCAATTTAATTCTTCTGGTTTTTTACCAGAATGTGGTTTATGGCCATCCATGTAATGTGAAATTCTCATGCCTGAGCCAATCTCTTGGGAAGCTTTTAAGATGAAATGTTAAAACTGAGTTAAATCCCTCAGAAAGACAACAGGCTATAAAAGATACTTTCTTCATTTAAAATATTATTGTCATTCTGACATTGCCATTCAATAATGAGTGGGTGATTTTTCAAGCTCCAGAGGGACTTTCTTCTGAGACATAAAACTTTTCTGCAAACACCTATTGATTTGAAGTTCTAACATCACTTCTAACTTACTTTCCTTCGAGCACTACATTCCCAGAGCCTTGCAGACACTAAAACATTTGTGGGATAGTAGTTAGTTGTGGAAATACAACCTATACCTCTTCTCAGCTTTGCCAGATGGATATATTCCTTTCAGTAACATTTGTAAAGGTGCTGAAGCCACTGTAGAATCTAGGAAATAAATCTTCTGATGGTCAAAGCAATCATTATTCAATCCTAAATAAGTTTCTACAATGAGCGAAGAGAGAATGGGGCACATAAAATGACCAGAGCTATCCCATATTCTAGTTAACTGCTTACTTTCCCGTGAAGTTGCTCAGTGTTACTTTGTGGCTCACAGAGAAAACTATTCCCACAGTGAACATGTTAAATCCTATATCTAGATTATATGATATAAATTTCTTATTAAGTGAGGCAGCACACTACGCTTTCTATTCCATTAGACAGGTCAGAAAAAAGATGTTGAAACTTGGATATGGGTTACTAATATTTTCTAAATCATTTATGTCTTTGAAATCCAAAGCCTGATCCCAACAACCCAAGCCTTCTTGAAATGGAAAGCCACTGTGAAATGAACCAAGATGTGAATGTAAAGCACAACTATCCTGAAGTCATATACTGTTGGCTGGGGGGCAGCATACTTGTGGGTGGACTGAAATTAGTGAGTTGGTCCTTGCCATTCCCTAGTGCCAATGGCATCATTTCAGCCTAACACCAAGATTAATTCTATTTAATCATTGGCACTCAATTTAGGATCACCACAGTAAACATCTTCTATAATCAATAGAAGAAAACTTCAGAGGAAGATTAGGAACATTAGCAGCAGAGCTGGACTGAACTGCCTTCAGTGTTTAATTTTTAGGTAGACCTGCGTGAAGACAGGAGTTGGACTCAGTGATCCTTATGGCTTCCTTCCAACTTGGGATATTCTATGATTCTATGTCCATCTCTTACTACTGAATACGCAGGAAGCTCTGTTACCCAGTTCATACCTTCAGTAACTATCTGACCATGTGTGCTTTTCTTTAGCTTATACAGCAAAACCTGACCATTCACAAGTACTAGTACAGAATAACTATTTAAGGCTACATTCAAACTTTTAACCTCTATGTAGCTCTCTGCTCTTCATCTCCCTGAAAATCCATGGAGCTTGGCCATCCAAATCTTGCAAGTGGGAATCCAGCCCAATTCCTGAGTCACTATGATACTTTAGATGTATTTATAGGACTAAACAAACATATGCCTCCCTGAGGGGCACAAAGGGTATCTAGATTAGGAAGAAGGACCAACTGAAATAAACTAAACAGAGGCATTTTGAATCAAATTCAACCAAATGCCCAAATTTCATTACACAGTTCCTGATATATCATGCTAAAGTATCTCTTCAGTAAAAAAAAAAAAAAAAAAAAAAAAAAAAAAAGCATAAACACAAGAAGCTTCTCCAGTTACTGGATGTGATGAAAAGTAAGTTTCAGATTCGATCGTCACAATCCAGGTATCCTTTGGAATAATTCAAATTTGAAAAATTTACATTTCCTCTTCTCTGATAATTTCAGTGTTTTGGTTTTAATCCCATTTGTCTCAGAGTTTGTTAATGGAATGTTCATAGCAGTCTTCACAAAAGGTAAAGCCAATCAAACAGTTCACACTAAAAACAAGAGATAGAATGTAGAGACCAAGATACAAAATGTGGCTAACTACACATTCTTCTTACATGAGACACATCTGTGTTAAAAACATTCCTATTTATAAAAGTAGAAACTCTGAAGTAACGGCCATTAAAATTAAGATGTCTTTTCTAACTTCAGTTCTCTTGTGCATATGCTTAAATATGTACATACAAATATATACATTTCAGTTCCTTGGTCAAGTATTTCTTCAGTTAAATTGCTCCATCCAGGATCACATCTTGTATTTCTCTACAGGATCCCTGATTCTTATAGCCAAACCCAACTCACCACATATTTCTGAGTTGCTTACTGAATCTGCAAGATATCTTTCTAGCTTCCATTTCCTCACCCCAGACTCATTTTCTTAAGCCAGTTTTAATCTCATTTTAAGATATTACTTCTACAACTTCCTTCCATAATGTTTTAGGGAAAACCCCAAAAGCTGAATCTATTCCTTTCTTTCCATGACTGCTCCATTTTCACTGGGATGCCAATTCTCTAGCTCAGCTTGAACCTGCAGTTGCTTTCAAAACTGAGCAGTTACCACTACCACCTCTTTCTCCACCCCATCAAATCCTCTATGGATTTGGGATTACACTAAGAGTGGTAGAGATCAGTTGGAAACTATTAGCTAGGGAAGAACAACAGGAGCACAGAAGGGAAGAAACAGGGTCAAAAAAAGTCAAAAAAGCTTCACTAAGCTTAAACTGATATCTGTGTAATTGGAAATGAATCGTAGTTTGATGAGCACACGAGGGGTTAAAATAAGTTAGAACACCTCACCTAAAATGTAATTGCTTTCTACTGTGGATCAGTTTGTATGCTATAATTCTGAAAATAAATGTTGACTTGCTCTCACCTTTCTTAGATTTTTTCACATTTTTTTGGTTAATTTTGTTTAGCTTGTCAAACGCATGAAGGCTGGATTATTAATAATATTCTAATGTGGCAGGTGTGTATTCGTGTGTGGGAAGGTGTCGGCTTAAAGTGACAGCTGAACCTTTTGCTGAAATATAAGCTTTACTCCCAGGAGAAAGTGCTCTTCTCTCTTCTTTTTCTCTGGGTACACTATGCTATATGATAGAAGATGTTAATATTAGAAGCGGAACAGATGGCTCAGATCAAGAGTGGGGGCACAGCTACAACTCAGAGATGGGGAAAGAGACTCAAAGAGGAGCCGACAAGAGCAGAGAATTCAATTATAAGGTTCATTTTGAGGAAGTAGTGTGGGGGTTTTATTATTGAGACCTCCACGTTCTCATTTAGAGTGACCCATTTATGAGGCTTGTTACAAACTTGTCTAACCCTGGCATTTTACTACTTGAAAGGAATTTTAAATGTCATTGAGTAGCTCTTGCTCTCTTTTCCTCTCTCTTTGGTTACATCTGAGCATCTGACAGCTCAGTTTCACTGGAAGGACTGACAAGCCTGTGATTCTCATTAGACAGAGGAGGATGTAAATGCTTTAGGATCTTTCTGAATGGACAGCTCTACAATAATTCCATCTTATATATTACTGCCATAATTATTAGGCAAAGAAAGCATCCAAACTGAGGTTTGACACATTTACCACAGCGTAGCACAACTAACTTATTACAAAATAAATATCCCCCTAAGAAGAGATTTTATATGATTAGGTATAATATCCAAATGCTTGGTCCCAATCCCTGAGATTCCTAGGTTCAATTCAAAGCTTCATTCAGAGCTTTTCATAGGATAGGACTGAGGACTGACTGGTTTACTGATTCCAAATTCCCTATCCAAGCAACCACGTAATACAACCTCTTTTATAAGTTAGCCCAAATCCCCTTTTAACTTCAACCAGGAGAGTCTTGCCAATTTAAATGTCATTTATCAACCTCACAGCTCTTGAAGCCTTAATACTCAGGCATGTGTTGTGCAGTTTGCTAATTCCATTCTGCCTTCCGCTGTTGGTAGACAAGCTCCTTCCACAGGTGTTCACTGTTGTGGAGTTTCTTGTTAATGTGCGGCTGGATCATAACTTAGGGATGAGTTGTGAAACATAAATGGACTTGGCTAAACCTTATGCCTCTAGATAACCGTTCTGTAATACAGCAGATAGACCTCTGTCACCCAGACATCAACTAGTGCAGCACAATTGAAAGGCTCTCCTCAAAATTTTATCAACTGTGATGGAAAGATAAACCAAAAGTTGTCATAAAATTAGTGCATTAATATTTTTCAAATAGTTCAAAACCACACAAGCTGTGTCCTCTCAATCAGGAGTGCATGGCCTTTACTGGCTGTTGACTGCTTGTAAATCAAAGGTGCAAATAAGAGTTTTTTGATACCAAGTACATTCATGTCATTCTGTAGAAATGTCACATGATGATGGTACAAACTTAGGAAAAAGTGATTGACACATCAACTTAAGTACTCTCACAGGTACTCTTCTGAGACAATTATTTTGGTGTTCTATCTCACTACATTTCACTGTTTTGGTATTCTATATTATTTGAAAGAGTCTACAGTGTCCTTGAACTGAAGATATTTAAAGATCATTCTCACAGACAGGAATCCTGATAAGATAATAGTCAGACCTGCTGCAAGGTGTCAAAATGATGGACAAAAAAAAAATAAAGGAAGAAAATTATCCACCCCATAACTGACTGATGGACACCGAGATCTTTAAAAGGCACTAAGTCCATTTTTTGTGTAATATTAGACAGAATCCAGTAATCAGTGTAAGAAACTGATACATAAATGCTATGAAAACCAGAATGTGCTGGCATACAAAGTCATTGCAGAAGCAAGGCTAAGTTTATTGCTCTACTGCTCCTCTACTTGCTAATAATAAATTACTGCATTAATAACCCTTTATACTTATCCTATTGGAGATTATATGATTACTGATAAAATTTTAACTACATTAGCAACACTACACTAATTGCATTAACTAGCGTAATAAAGTTAACAATATAAATATGATGTCCTTGATGCACACATGGTAAGATTGTGCATCTCCTTAAAATTAATATTAATGGAATAATGTCATGCTATTTTTGTTCAAGCCACTTTTACGCCTGGCTTAAAGTCTTAAAATTTAATACTAGGTAACAGGATTAAAGCAGTCTCTTCAGACGCAAACATGAAGTGAAATTTAGAGGTGGTCTTCCATAAATCAGAAGTTAATCAAGCAAGGCCAATTTAAGTCCTATGAGATCATCACCCTGAAAGAGATCACATCAAAGTAAATGGCCCAGGAAGCCTGAAACAGCAGATCAGGGTCTGACAGTCCCAGCAGCTGACAAACACCAAGGTTCCTCTTCTTTATTCACAGTTCTATATGACCTTTGATGAATAAAAATAACACTATCTTATTCTGTACTCACATATCACCATCCCTGGATGTGATCAAGAAAAGAGTAGATGTCATTCAGAATCATGTCACTCAGTGACGTGACTTAGTCATACGGAAGTGATGAGTTGATGGTTGGACTAGATGATCTTTGTGGTCTTTTCTAACCTTAATGGTCTATAATTATATAATTCATTTACTGTGACCTGCAGGGGACCTTTGTCAAACCAGTCATGGTCTAGAAGTAAAGCAAGAAAATAGCAAAACTACTCTTCTTTACACTGCCCTCTCAACATAAATAAATAAATAAGCACGGTGTTCAGCATAACGTTTGACCTGAAGGCCAACACCTGACAGACTGAGTCTGGGTATGGAGAGGGAAATGCATATCAAAGCCAAACAAGTAAATATCGTCCAGTGATTGATTACATCAGTACTTGCGAACAAGCAACAAGGATGGGAAAGTTTGGTCAAGAGAAGAGGTGATTTATGGAGTATAGCCAATGTTCTCTCTGGATGCTCCCATCCGTGGATGTGCTCAAGGCCAGATTGGATGGGGCTCTGGACAACCTGATCTGGTGCCTGATCTGGTGGTTGGCAACCTTGCTGATGGCAGGGGATTGAAACCAGATCTTTGAGGTTCCTTCCAACCTAAGCTATTGTATGATTCTATGTTTCTTTCCTTCTGGTGGCTTAAGATGTTATTTTCTTTCCAGTATCTGCCTATTTTCACATCCATACCAGGGGCACCTCTATCCCACACCCCAGTTAGATCTGGACCCCTCACAACTCATTCAAAGCCACATGGCTCTCTCCCTCTGAACTCCAACCTTTGAAAGTAGGAGACAGATAGAACAGCTCAGGCATCTCCATTCAGAGCATGGGCAGAGCAACATCCTGTTTCAGTTAGGTACTGAAAATTGTTATTCAGAATACCTGCTCTCATGCTGTATTTCCTCCTTTGGTAAAACAAGAAATGCCTTGTAACAGTGTTATGAGCAGTTGCAATATGGAGTGAAAGTGCCCAGATGCAACAAATGTGCTGAATAATCAGGCACAGGAGAAATACTGTTTTATGTAAGGACACCTATATTTTTAACTGAATGTTACGCTAAAATACATGAGCTTTGGCTTACCTAATAACTTCATTAAAGTGAAATTTCCTTCAGTAATGCTCTGAATGGAACAACATTAAAATCCAATATTTATTCACGTTACAGCACAGTAATTTGATAGGTAATAAGCATTAAGATAAATATAATTTTGTAGTTGACAACTCTAAGCATTGCTGTATACCTAGAATCTCTGGGGAAGACATGATACTTGACATTTAATTTGAAAAGCAAGGTAGCCAGATCGAAAAAATGAAAAATAAAATAAAATAACCACCTCTTTTTCATGTTGATAGTAAAAAAGCATTGGTTCATTTTATTTAATCTGGTGGATTTGTTTAGCGTTATTTTCACATTTTAATGAACTCCTCTCATGGAAGTATAATGAAAATAGAAAGATCAACTATCATAAGAATAGATGGATTTCAATTCTTGTGTAGAAAACAGTTTTGTTCCTGCCATTAACAATAAATGTAAATTAAACAGTATGAAATTACCTAAAAAAATCACAAGTTCCTAAAGAGACATCATAATGCCTTAATGTTGCTACTAGATTAATCAAGGAAGTTGAATAGTTATGATGCATAACTCCAAGATGAAGATAATATAATTTTCATTTTGCAGTGTTAAATAATGTAATGCCAGTACAATATGCAACAAAGAAAAATACAATAAAATAGCAGATGAAAATTTTGCTCATGAGGTGCAAACCCTATTATTTTTGGCTTGGGTAGGTGAAGCTGGCCCTTGCAGGTGGATAAATTTCCCATCTGCATGAGCAAGGGACAGGATGATGGTGATAACACAACATGTAGAAAATGTTACTGCGGTCTCACCAACGACACTGGGATGGGCCCACTGGGGATCCTCTCAAGAGTTAAGGTGATGATAAGATATCATTTTGCACAGCTATTCCTATCTCTTTCTCTACTTAGTACTATTACTCGAGCTCCTTCCCTCTTAGAACTGCGTATCTGTTACCAGAAAGCAGAAAAGACTTCCTCTGCCTTTTAGACTGAGCAGATGGACAAAGTCACTCCTTAGGAGCACACAACTACTATTCTATCTCTGATGAACAGCCTTGAAATTACTGAGTTCATTTATTCTGTCACCATTGTTTGAATCCATCTTAGAGGATCTAAAAACAGCTCCAGACACTACTACAGCCATGCTAGTACTAACTCTGGCTAGAAATATTAACCACATTGACTTGTGCCAACCTCTAGCCTCAGCCTCACTGGTGAGAATTTCACTCCAAAACTACTGCTCAGAGATCACCTTCTAAAGAACTTCCTTGCCTGTGTTCATAACATCTTTATATCATATTGATTGACTACACTCTTTCTCTGAGTTGTTTTGTTTGTTTGTTTGTTTTCAGTGTATCGTCTTATATGTATCATTTGAACAGATTAATAGGCAATCAATTATGTCATCTGCAGGTAGACCCAGTAACTCCTGTGGCTGTGTTTCAATGGGAAAAAGAGTTTTCTTAATGTTATGGTTAGAAAATTTCCCTCTTTTGGGAGATGAGAAAAGTCTATTATCTCTTACCTATTTCTTAGGTATAACTCAGTTGGAAAATTAAAGGAAAATTCACTTATCACATTATATTTCTTTATCAGTAAAATGGACTAAATATTCCATGCATGGATTTGAGGTCGTTTGTACCACTCATCCACATTAAGGCCCACTGACACATTATTCTTCTAAGCTGTAAGACAAGATGGCCTATGCTGTTCATTGATGTACTCTTACAGCGACAAACCAACAACTACATACTGCCACGATCATGGCAGATACTGGTTAAGTCTCCCTTTGCATCTCAGCATGATGCCTGTATGGAGAGTAGTGTGGGACTATACCTTTCCTCTGTTTGAATCATTACATCAGCTCAAAAGTATATGCAAAAGTACAGCCTTCATGATGTCTCTTACTGACCAGCCACAGATAGCACAGAGGGCAGCATTTAAAATTATATTTCAGAATCTTATACCAAGTCAACATTCATGTCCTGCTAATTTCTGGGTTCACCTTCCTCCTCCTCTCTGGTCTCCCACACATTCAACTACTACCAGATCTAGAAGGGTAATGATGCTTCAGCAGAACTATGGTTCTGGGGTTCAAGAACAAGGAAGAGTGTACAAATCCAGGAGTGCTGACAGATACAAAAAGAGACCCTGTAAACTCTAACCTCAGATCAGAAATGTACCTCATTTACGTGTATATGAGCTTCAGTGCTCTTTTTTCCATGCACTGTCCGAGTTGTCCTCATCAGCTGTTTCTCAGCAGCTCCTAATTATTCCTCACCTACTGTGAACTTCTCCCTAATTACTCTTTCCCTTTCTCTCCAGGGCCTCTATAAGAATGACAATGCCATTTGCAAATCTCAGTTCTCAGTGACCTTTGTTGCAGTTCTCTGTTCTACCAAGGTTTGTACATTCTTCTGAAGTCTATCGTTGAAAATACCTCAGCAGGGTCAGTTACCTAAAGTCCATTCTTCTCAAGTTGCCTTGAGGATGGAGAGGTAGGCTGTATGAGAAGCCTTGCAGAAGTTGATTGCGTTTTTTGTTATATTTACACTGACAATAATGATGAGAGTAAATGCTTGTTTCTGTAAAGAGGTCACAGAAATCAGAATGCCAGGAGGTCACTCACCTTTTTCTAAACAGCTTCTTTAGCCTCTTGACCTTACAAATGGAAAAGACTCCCAGGGCTAACAGCTTCCTTCTATTGCATCTATCCATATTTCTTACTCTCTGTCCCTTTTCAGACATAAATTTCCTAATGTTACAATTATTTTCCTCCCCAGAGTGATACCATCTGACAGACACACAGCTACATTCATCCTTCTCCCTTCACCTCATATACAACTTTGGAGATCCCATTACCCTTGCTACTGCTGAAGAACAGCAGTACGATATACTTCAGTCCTTCCTGCTTCACTGCTTCCCCTTTAATTGGATCAGGTCCACTGAGGAGGATGAGACCAAAATAATTTGTTTACTCTAAATGGATCCCTTCCAAGCTGTGCTCCTGCATGCTCTGAGCAGTGTCATCACAGCTTGGCTGGATTTCTTCCTCCCAATTTTCTGGACTAGAACTTCACTGACAGTGATTTCTGGTACTGGCAGTCTTTCTGGCAGCTCGCAGTTCTCCTCAGGCATCTTTTGCATGCCTGACATACCAAGCAATTCTTCTGAAGCCCCACCTTCTGCACAAACCATGGAAAGTTGTTCCACTGCCATTGTATTTCTATTCCTTCTTAATTTGCTCTCCTGCTGACTTTCATCAATTTAGAGGGCAGATACTGCCAAATAAGCAACAGACATCCAAGCAGCAAGCTTGAATACCGAATCCCATTCGTTTTCTTCGAGCAATTCAATGAACTCTCAAAGACAAAGCCCAGGAGCTATCTGGGAGATCTTTCTCTGTAAGAACAGCTTCCAAACAATAACATGGATGAGATTAAAGCAGCCTTAGTTCCCTCCACCCTAGGGTATTCCAGCAGAATTTCAGCAAGCTCCATGCTCTCAAACTTTCCAAAAACACCCAGCACATGGCTTCAGTATTATGCTATGAAAACACAATTCTGACTGTAATACTGTCTGATTGCTTTTGACATTGGATATACATAAAAATATATTTTTGAGTCACAAGGACACCACAGGATACCAAGGAGTCCTAGCTTGCTAACTGTGGAGCAAGAACACAGAACTTCTGTGCAAAAATATTGCTAAGCATGTCGACACAAAGGATTTTATGCTTGCAGGAATCTGGTGAGCAGTCAGAAAATTAAGATGTAATGCAGAGAACAAACTGACCTGCAGTTTCTGTCCAGAAAGGGTAGAGAGAAGATTCTCTTTCATCTCTTTTTGGGTCTGTAAGGTACCCTAGTTTTACACTGAATACACTTGTGAAAAATTCAAGTATCAGTAGTATCTGGAGTAGCAGGTGACGAGAAATCTAAGAACTCACAAATAATATATGGGCCAGGATTTGCATCTTTAGGAAAAGGAACACATCTTTCAAACATATCTTCTGTGTAATCTGTAGTCAGTATTCAGTCAATCCAGAAATACTCTTCTTGTCACCACACAGCTGTTTCCATCTAGCATCTTACTGAAAGTTTGAAGGAATTATCTAAAAGGTACCCAAAAAGCAATTTTGGAAATATCTAAGATTAAGATGAGTAGAACATTCAACAAATGATCCTGCCTTTACAACTATGCATTTTAACAGCTGACAGAACCAAATACAAGAGACGGCCCTCTCCATTCAATATATAAGCTGTTCTATATCCAGATAAGAAAATAGCAAATGAAAGTTGAAATGTTGGTTTGACATAGGTCATTACTTAAACTGCTAATGCTCCCTCCAGATTAGGTTGTCACAAGTAAAGGACACAGCTGGACAGACAGGTGGGACTGATTAAACTGTCACATGCCAATAATACACTAAGCTACTTTGTCAAGGAAGGAGAAGTAGAGTGGCAAGGTTGCTGTCACTGAATGTTTTGCTATGTATGGTCACAAATGAAGCCCCAGAGGATGTCATGAAATAAACAAGAGGACATAAAGCAGGGGAAAATGTATTATGCATGCACAAGGAGAGGAAAACAATCTTTAGTTAAGGACTTGGCTGTAAGGACACAGAGGATGGTACAAAGGATGAAGCCCTCTGCTCCCAGAGGACCTTGTTCTCAGCCTCTTTGGTTTTCAAATAAATGATTTGCTTTAAATCAAAATGAATACAAACTACTTTTACAGAAGTCTGACAGGTCATATCCAGAGACTCCCTCTTTAAATAATCAGAGTTATTAATTTTCCTGACTCCTGCAGAAAAGAAAGACATGACTATGAACACTTATTGTGATTGCATTTCATATTAGAGGCAAAGACAGATAGAGAACATAACATTTGGAATTTCGTTTGACTAAGATAAGCCCCTAAAAATGTGAACGTTTATTAAAAAAAAAAAGAAAAGTTTAATTATGCAAGACATCAGGCCCTTCTCTGTTCAAAATTGCTGAAAGTTCACACATATATTTCTAAAAGGATTTCATGTTTCCACCCTGATCCTGACCAGAAAGTAAAATAAGGCATGACTTAATAAGCATATGCCATGCATATCAGTTCAGTGAATAATTTTGCTTATGGCACACTACTCCTGTCTTTTTTAACTTCTACTATAGAATCTGAGGAAAGATAGTCTGAGGTGAGGCTCTCCTCTGATGATGGTTTGGTCCATTTGGTTCTTGTTTCATGATCATTTTAACCGATCCATCATGCAGTGTATTCAGAATGTCAAGAACAACTCAAAAAAAATGATTTTCTATTCTACTCCAGGCCACAGAACATGTGGCCCACTGAAATATTTTGCAAAACAAACAGCTTTCACAGTTCATCACTTGAATCACATTCCATGCCCAAGGAAGAAGCCCTACATGTCTGTTGAACCATTTAGTGTACGTAGGGTAGTTAAATATGAAAATATTGATCAACAGTAATGGAAAATGTTGGTTTGCACCAGGGCACCCACTCATTCATCAGTGGGCCTACATTGCCTCCAGTGATAGTTTTATCCATAGTGTATTTGAAGAATCCTCATACGTTGTCCTTGATCCGTCTTGCAAGGTTTAAATCTAAGGAGGCCTTAGCTTTCCTATTTGCCTCCCTGTATCTGCTGACAACAGTCTTATATTCCTTCCAAGTGACCAGCCTCTCCTTCCATGATCTGTATTGTCCAAACAAGTAGTGTTCACTTGCTACTTTTCCAGTTCAAAACTTATCATCAAAAAAGGATTTTTGGTTCCATCTACAGCTACAGACTTCTGCCAATATCAGTACAGGCACGTGCTGAGCTATGGACATTATCCTGGGCTTGAGCATTCAGCTGTTTCTCATGACAGATCTAACAAAAATTACTCTTTGATCTGATTTCTCTGTGGAATTAATTCACTCTCTTTGTGTGTCTAAGCATCCTTCACCATAGATCTGAATATCACTGTTTACATTACCCTTTCTTCAGCTTATGGGCAGTCCAAACCAAAAACCTCCAAATATTATGAAAGGATTCCCAATGGCTGCAGCAGACTCCAAGAAAGCTGCCTAGTTTTCAAATACTTACCTTTGGGTTTTTATTACTGCAAACATTATCTTCAAGTATCTGTTGGTTTTAATTTGCTTTGAACCCCTAGAGAACAGCAAGTACAATATGCTAAGCTGCCTGGCCACCAAAATCCTTGCTCCCAGATACCTGCTCTCCAAGCCTGATGTCTGACAGACGGTAACTTTTGCATTTTGTTGCGACTTAGAGCACACAAATTCAATGTGCAATTATTCTAATTGGTTGCAGGCTGAGGTCTTTTTCTATACTGATCCTTTTATCCTAAAAACAAGTCTTTGTTTTAAACAAATAGCTGCTATAAGGAAAATATCAAGGTCCTGGAACATGTCCAGAGAAGGGCAACAAAGCTGTAAGGGGTCTGGAACAAAATATTATGGGGAGTGGCTGAGGAAACTGGAATTCTTTAGTCTGGCAAAAAGGATGCTCAAAGGGAGACCTTATCACTCTCTACAACTCCCTGAAAAGAGTATGTATTGAGGATGGGGTCAGCCTCTTCTCCCATTTAATAGTGATAGGATGAGAAGGAATGACCTCAAGTTGCACCTGAGGAGGTTCAGGTTGAATAGTAGGAAAAATTTCTTCTGAGACAAGGTAGTGGAGTATTAGAATAGGCTGCCTAGGGAGGTGGTGGAGTCACCATTCCTGGAGGTGTTCAAGAATGGTGCAGTTGTGGTTGGTACTTAGAAACATGGATTAGTGGGTAATAATGGTGGTAGGTGGATGATGGGACTAGATGATCCTACAGGTCTTCTTCATCTTCAATGATTCCATGATTTTATAGGGAAAAAAAACTTCCCACAGCAACAGAAAAAGCAAGACACCCTTATCCCATAACAGCACAGAAGACAAAGTATGTGTTTTCACCGTACCACAATAGAACAGAATTTAATGAGGCTCACAGCTCCAGCCATCACCTACAGGCCACTAGGTTTTTGCACTACTTAAAGAGAAACACAGAGCAATTTACAAATGTTCACCCTTCAGCTTTCTCTGGTGTTAGAAGTTAGGCTGCATTTTCCTTTCAGTAGGGAAATAAAGACAAGCAACAAGAAGCCAAAAGATGCCAGTTTATGCTTAAACTACATATGAATGTCATATCTCTAAGACTTTGTTGAGTTTCTAAAAAATGAGGGATTAGCATCTTGTAGGAAAGGGAAAGAGCTGACTTGTTGTTTCAAGTAAGTCTTCAGCAATCAATTAATTGCCTGATCAATGCAGCATGATCTAAGCAGCTTAATTGAAGAGAAAGAATACTCAGGAAGCACATCTCTCCAGAGGAGGAGCACTGCCAGTAAAGTTAACAGTGTTTGGAAATACAGCTGCCTCATTTGATTTAGGAGGAATATAATGGTGCAAAACGAGATATAAGGACATCACAAGTAATTGACATCCAGAATGATATCCTTCAACAGGAAGGCTTCGGTCTGAGAATTTACTGTCACCCACAGACTCATGTGGCAAGAGTGCTAACACACACATGTTCGCATTTGGAACCCAACAGCAGGAAATCATGAATTTTTTATCATTCCATCACAAAGCTAAAAGTGATTTTTCCTGAAAGGAACAATGCTCTTTTAAAGAATAAAGAACACTCCCTACAGGTCGTGTGGCTTTTTCAGTTATACTCTTGCTACAACTTCTTGTTAGTAACTGTATGACACTAGTTTCATCAGTTTGTTTTTATATTAGGCAGAAATGGGAAGAGGACTGATGGTACTGTAATCAAGGCAGCAAAACATGGGCTGGACAGATTTTCCTTTTCCAAAGCCCACTGTGGAGACTGATTCATTGCTGAATGTGAAGTGAAACCAAAAATACTAACTACACTACTCACTCCCTTGAAGAGGTAGGAATGTATTGCCTCTCTTTACAAAATAAAAAATATATGTTTTGTAGAAAGATGAGTGCATTAGTTAGACACTTGACAGCGCTCCCAAAGTTGTTAGTAATTGCTCTAGCTTCACAAGTTGATGGCCTAGTGTTATTATGTGTACAGCAATGCATGCATTTTGCACCTAGATTTGAGCCAGAAAAGGAAGCAGGCTAGAGTATAGATTGTTTTCATATAGAAATTCATTTTCCTCATGCATCTACATGAGGCAAAGAATGTGGGTGTTTACCCTCAGCAAGTCTGCAGATGGCACTAAGCTGAGTGGTGCAGTTGGCATGCTAGAGGGAAGGGATGCCATGCAAGGGACCTGGACAAGTTTGAGAGGTGGGCCCATGCCAACCTCATGGAGTTCAACAAGGAGAAGCATAAGGTCTTGCACCTCGGTCAGGGCAATCGCAAGTGAAGATACAGGTTGGGTGGAGAATAGCTTGAGAGCAACCCTGAGAAGGATCTGGGAGTGTCAGTTGCTGAAAAATTCAACATGAGCTGACAGTGTGTACTTGTATCTCAGAAGGCCAACTGTATTCTGGGTTGCATCAAGAGAAGTGTGACCAGCAGATCGAGGGAGGTGATTCTTCCCCTCTGCTCTGCTCTCGTGAGCCCCCACCTGTAGTACTGCATCTGCTTCTGGAGCTCCCAAAACAAGAAAGTCATGGAGGTGCTGGAGCAGATCCAGAGGAGGGCCACAAAGATGATCAGAGGAGCTCTTCCCCTACAGGGACAGGCTGAGAGAGCTAAGACTCTTCAGCCTGGAGAATAGAAGGCTCCAGGGGGACTTTACAGTGGCCTTCAAGGACCTCAAGGAGTCAACAAGGAGTTGGGGAGGGATTTTTATAAGGGGACATAGTGACTGGATGAGGAGAAATGGCTTTAAACTAGAAGAGGGTACATTTAGACTCATCTAGATGAATAATTTAGAAAAACTCTGTCTAAATGGATTCAGGCCCCTTTGAATGTTGATAACCACACCTTTTGCCTCGAGTTAGAGTTACAAATACACAAGTATAAAGTGAGCCAGGTAAAATACAAATGAAATAAAATGCCTAATTTACTTTGATTACCTTGCACATTACCAAGCAGGATTTTTTATGGAAGAAGAGGACTTCATGTGAAGGAGTTAATGTCTCTAGGATTATAATACCATCTAGTCTTTTTTCTAGCCAATTTTCCAGCCAATGACTTCACTATAGCAAGCACTTACCAATGCTTTTTTATCACACATTTCAAGTGGTCCCTATGTAGTTATGGGTCCTTCAAGCCAAGTTAATTAAAACAGTAAGATAAGGGAATTAATTCCCAAAGGTTAACTGATCCTCAGTTTGTATTGCAACATGACACCAGCTGGGAGTGCAATTCCCACAGCCAAATGCTGTGCCACCATTTATTTACTGCTCTAAATTTCATACCTGGATCTCTACAATAAAAAAAAATCATCCTCTCAGCAGGATTTGCCTCCACAGTGGAAACAAAGTGGAAAAAAAAATGTTGAGGTTCTTCATTTCTCTATTTTCATGGCCACGAATTATACAGCAAGACAGATCTTGTTATCCTGTTTCAGAAAAGATTCAAATGATTGTGTCAAGACTGCGAGCCCTGGTAAACAGGGGCAAATGGTGGCTTGCTCTGGGCTACCACAAACCCAGGCAGACTCAAATGTGAACACATTTCCTCAATATTCATCTGTTCAGGCTGACTCCTCTTAGGATTGAAGATATTTCCTGTGGTAAATAAAGGGCTATTACACACAGTGTGAGGTATTGACTGTCAGAGTAAATTAAAATTAAATGGGGCCCAATTAACACTTGTTGCTTTTGCCAGTTTCATTTCTGAACAATTGCACAAAAGTTATGACAAACCTGTACATGCAGCTTAAGCAGAAATCGATAGACAATGCTATTTCTGACTGAAATCACTGTAATAGCTCTCTTTCAGGAAAGCCTAGCAGACCATATGTGAAATAGGTACTTAAAAACATCCATCCATAAAACATAGCCTTCAAACACAGCTTGCAAACTGTTTTACCTAGCTGTGTATTCTTTTCTTAGAGAGTGCTTAACATCCTTGGTTAATGCATTAAAACTTGAATGGTAGTGCCTACACAAAACACTTTCATCAAGTTGATGTCAATATATTACAATGTCATCGTGATTATTGTTCAGCTGACTCTTGTACATCATTTGACCAAGGTTAGTTTAACTTTTTTTTTTTTTTTTTTTTTTTGGAGTGGGATGACCTCTTTTTTTCATCCACCCAACACTGCAATTCAGGCACATTTTTTTGATTCAGTGTTTTCCTGCCTGCATAACTAAAGTACTTCAGTGTGGTCATAGAATCGTAGAATCATAGAATGACTTGGGTTGGAAAGGACATCAAGGATCATCAAAGCTCCAACCCCCACCCTGCAGGCAGGGCCACAAACCTCCCCATTTAATACTAGACCAGGCTGCCCAGAGCCATATCCAACCTGGCCTTGAACACCTCCAGGGACGGGGCATCCACAACCTCTCTGTGCAGCTGTTACAGCACCTCACCACTCGCATAGTAAAGAACTTCCTCCTGGCATCCAAACTAAATCTTCCCTCCCTCAACTTAAAACCATTTCCTCTTGTCTTCCTGTTATCTACCCTTTCAAAGAATTGTTTCCCCTCCTGTTTGCAGGCTCCCTTTAGGTACTGAAAGGCTGCAATGAGGTCAGCCCACAGCCTTCTTTTCTCTAGGCTGAACAAGCCCAGCTCCCCCAGCCTGTTTTCACAGGGGAGGTGCTCCAGTCCCCTGATCATCTTTGTGGCCCTCCTCTGGACCCTCTCCAACAGCTCCCTGTCTTTCCTCTACTGGAGGCTCCAGACCTGGACACAATACTCCAGATGGGGCCTCACAAGGGCAGTAGAGAGGAACAATCACCTCCCCGTCCCTGCTACCACCCATCTTCTGATGGAGGCCAGGATACCATTTGCTTTTTGAGCTGCAAGAACACACTGCTGGCTCATGTTAAGTTTCCCATCCACCACGACTGTGTGGCCCTGCCATGAGTGGCACCCCGCAGCAGCCCCCTCAGCCATGACAGGTCACCAATGTGGGCTTGCTGCTGCTCACCCTGCAGGTGACCAAAAGCCTCTTCAGCTTCCTTGGTAAGAAATGCATAACAATGTCTTCAGCTGTTCAAATATATGCAGCAGATTGCAATGCCATGTGGTCAAAGAAATGCTGTGGTGTATCTTGGCTTGTAAAGGATAATCCACAGAGGTCGTGTTTAATCAGAATGTATGACACTAAGGATGGGAAATTATTGTGGGAGCAGGAGTTGTACAATAACTTTGTATATTCACAATATCAATTTTGGAGGGAGTGTTGATCTGTGAGAGGGATAAAGGCACTACAGAGGGACCTGGATAGACTGGATTGATGGGCCAAGGTTAACTGCATGAGTTTCAATAGGACCAAGTGTCAGGTCCTGCATTTTGGTCACAACAACCCCAGGTAACCCTTACAGGCCTGGGGAGGAGTGGCTGGAAAGCTGCCTGTTGGAAAGGAACCTTGGTGTACTGATGGACAGTTGGCTGAATATGAGCCAGCAGTGTGCCCAGGTGGCCATAGTGGCTTGTATCAGGAATGGTGTTGTGAGCACGACTAGGGACGTCATCCTGCCCCTGTACTCGGCACTGGTGAGGCCTCACCTCGAGTACTGTCTTCAGTTTCAGGCACCTCAGTATAGAAAGGACATTGAAGTGCTGGAGCAGGTCCAAAAAAGGGCAGCAAGGCTTGTGAAGGACTTGGAGAATATGGCCTATGAGGAGTGGTTGAAGGAAGTGGGGCTGTTTAGTCTGGGGAAGAGGAGGCTGAGGGGAGACCGTATTGCTCTCTTGCAATATCTGAAAGGTGATTGCAGCAAGAGCGGGGTTGGTCTCTTCTCACTGGTGACAGGTGACAGGACGAGGGGAAATGGCCTTAAGTTGTGCCAGGACAGGATTATGTTGGATATCAGAAAAAACTTCTTTACAGAAAGGATGGCTAAGCACTGGAATAGGCTCCCCAGGGAGTAATTCTATGATTCTGTGATTCTATGATACTATGATTCTGTGATTCTATGATTCTACATAGTAGTCCTTGAGTAAATTTTCATACCTTTGCTGGAAATACATGTCAAGTTGGTCTTAACTTTGCTAATGAAGAAAAGGTTAAATTATTCCACAAAACAGTAACAGATTTACTCAGGAAGAGATGCATCATTAGACCAGATATGACAGGGGATACAGCTCAAGTCTGTATCTGATGGCCAGGAGAGTGCACCACCTACACCTGCACCCACCTCAGGAATTGTGGGGGCATTAATGAAAGTTATGCTGAAAAGGAGCAAAGCCATTCATTCCTCAGGTGAAGATGAGGATGAAGATGGTGAAGAAGACTTTGAAGATGACGAATGGGGTGATTGATCATATATTACTTTATATTTATATATTTTAGTGTGAATAGAATCACAGAATCACAAGGTTGGAAAGGACCTACAAGATCATCTAGTCCAACTGTACTCCTAAATGTTATACTAAACACTACTTTCTGTCTATGGATTCTGTAAAATCATTATGTAAGTGTTCTACCAGTTTGCTGTATATTTTGTATATTGTAATATTTTTGTCACCTTTTGCTTTTTCATTAATTAGTGCAATACTTCATTTAATCTGTAAAGGTTTGTCATAATCCTCTACAAAGCTACTCCCTGTTAATGTGTGCAAGTTTACACCTGAGTGCTCATGTACGTATGAACACTTTCCATTCCATTAGTAAGGGAGTTTAAACGTAAGATGTGACACTGACAAAAACCTTAATGTAATTTAGTTATAATGCAGGAACAAAAGTACTATTTTCATACCCTATTTTTTCTGTATCTAAATTTTCTTATTAAAACCTACTATAGCACTATGTTCTTTAAGTGACACAGGTCTTAGTTTATTTACATCCTGTATTTCAAATGAAATGCTATTTGAATGTTGAGGCTGCTTTAATACTATTGCAAGGTTTCAAATACATCACAACACTGCAGTTCAAATCTTAGCAGTATGCTTTTCGTAAAACAAAATCACTACAGAAGTGCACAGCTAGCTGTGAATACTGCCTTGCCCTAACTGTGGCAATACTGTCTGTTATTGAATGGCAGTAGTAGCTGAATACTTTAATTAGGGAACTTTCTATTTGAAGTTTAACAGGATGGTCAATGAAGTTAACAATAGAGATTTATCTTATGTAAACTGGCAGGTGTCCAGAAACCATCCACTTGTTTCCACCAGCAATTTCTGTCGCCCTTTCCTTCTGTTTTTCCACCACACAAACTCACTGGAAGTTGAGCTTAGATAGCAGAGCAGGCAGTAAAACAGCAATAAATATATTCTCAGGAAGCTGTGGCTGTAAGGGCTCCATTGCCTACAAAGTCTATTGTAAATTATGCATTGCTGTTTAGTACCCTTGACATTTTTAGTAAGTACAATAAAACACCTTTATAGAGTTGGAAAGAACTGTATGTCAGCCGAAGGGAAAAAAAGAAAAAAAAAAAAGAAAAAAAAAGGAACAAATGAAAGACATAATTGTTTTATCTACAATACATTTCTTTAGTAGATTAGTACTGAAATACACTGACTTTTTCCCAATCTGCTAGGCAGGATTAAAACCTGGAAGGTCCCATATTTCATTCAACCAGGCATTAGATTAGAAAATAAGGTGCAGAAAGGAAAACCAAAGAAAATTGCAACTGTAAAGTTCAGAGCTACAGCAAGGAGCTGTACTTGCCAGCATTTTAAAAGTAAACAGGGATGTGAGGATGAGCAGGTATTAGTCAGTAGCTGTCCAGAGGTCAATCAGCATATCCTATATCAGCAGAATCTCTCCTGTGCCAAAATCCCAGAAGTAAAATCAGGCTTTGAGCGTGACAAAATATTACACAGAATCAGCAGTAAGAATCTAGCTAACAGACAGATCTTATATTTCTATGGACTGTAATCACAGTATCATAGGATCATAGAATGGCTTAGGTTGGAAGGAACCTCAAATATCTTTGTGCTCCAACCCCCTTCCATGAGCATGGTTGGCCCCAGCAGCTCAGGCTGCCAAGGGCTCCATCAAACCTGACCTTGAGCACCTCCAGGGATGAGGTATCTACAGAACATAAGAAGGCTGTGTAGAAACCTTCTGCAGTGATCACAGTCTAAAGGATCTCAAATCTTAAATCAAAGCTGCAGGGAAGTCCTAGAAAGCAGATCTTTATTTTTTGCAGTAATGATGAGAACTTCGATTTTCACGCTTACTGTTAAATAAACTCATCTATCTGATTGCATCATTTCATACCTGCCTGATAACAAGAGCAAAGTAAGCAACTGGAAATTGAGATCATTACTTTTTCCTTTTATTTAGAGTTGCTTTTGCTGACATTTGAGTAAAACAAACCACTAGACTGCTATATGTTAATCTGTTCTTTGTATCTTTCCTCAAAAAGCTGTACAGTTACCATAGCTTTGATATCTGCCAGAAATTCACTCCTTTGCATCTTGAAATAAACTTATGATAAAGTTCAAACTGTGAAACTGAACTAGCTCTTCTAATAAAAGTTATATTTTGACAATGCTTTCTGTATAGAAAAAAAATTACCCTGACTTCTCATACAAACATCTCTCCAATAGTTCTTTCTTCTCATGATGACTGTTTCTCCACCCCCTCTTCTGGCTTGGATAACACTGAGAAATGGAAGTGTGTATGAAGTAAAGGAACTGAATTCCTCCATGTGAAATAATATTCTCCCATTGGCATTCATTGACAATTGCTGAATGTTTATGGAGACCAAACAGTGGATGTGAGCATGGTGGGTGGTGCATTTCAGCAGTGATGACAGTGACAGTGGGTCACTTCTGCTCGTGCCAATTTTTAAGAGCATGGCATGCAAGCTCTTTTTCATTGCAGGTGAAAATGCTAATGGTGGTAACTATGTTTAAAAAAAAAATAGTGGTTTGTAGCTGAGAGTTTGCTCTATCAAACAGTGTTATTGGGCTCTTTATAGCTGCTGTGGTTCCATGGAAATAAATAGGAGGTATTACTTTCAGAGCAACCTAAGTACATTGAGTGGTAAGGACACTGTAAAACACCTTGTTGAACATCTCCAGGAGCACTGACCTGGCACCAGAAAGATTTCAGACATGACCTGCAGACATCTGCAAGTGCCTGATACTTGCTCATACCACATTTGAGCGAATATGAGGTGCAACAATGCAACAGACACAGCATGCATGTTTTTTGCACAATACACTCAATGCCTCAGCTCCCTCCCAGTGCAGCAAGCTGTCACCAAGCTGACCCAAGAGCCTTAGAAATATGTTATTATAGTGCTTGTCATATCCAGGTAATCACCCAGCTGGTGAATACATGCTTGTTCACATGCTCCTGGCACTGGATGGAGAGCAGCATGGCAAAGGTAAGCAGGGCTGTAAAGAGAAGCCTCAAGATAACAACAACAACAAAATCATCACCATCATCATAATCCCCCTCAATTGCAGCAAGATTAGAGAAAAAATGACTCATCCAGCAAAGTTATTTTCAGAATCAAATCAATGTCGAGCAGTCCTAACAAATGGGTTGCATTAAGTAACCTGGAACCTTTGATGCCTCTCACCACTGGGTTTGTTTTCTACGTGCATTTTTTTCCTAGAAAAGGTGTTTTTTGATGAACTGTGGGACTACTTTCCTCAGATTAAATCAATGCCCTTCATTTTAATTGTCATTTCCAATTACTTTAAGTCTGTGCGTTAATGAAGAAGAAAAAAGCTGGTTATTATTTGAATCAGTTTTTACTTCAGAGAGATGTGTTTTGCCTTAAAATTAGTGATTTAAAATTACAGTGATCTGTACTGAAGTTTAAACTAATATAATTACATTCATATAAATTAAAATAAATGTTTACCAATGAAATTTTCAAAGACTGCTGAATTGGTGGAATTTACTGACTGCTTACCTGAAACTTGAATTTATTCAAATTATAAAATTATTTTTGACATTTGGATTCTCTTATCCAAGTGCAAAGGGAATACTAATTTATGTTTAATCAATTACATCAGTCAAAGAACTATTTCTTTCAAACTATGGATGGAAATAATTGAATAGTTTCTTTTCTTCCTCTGGTTTAGCACAAAAGAAATTACCAGAACAAATGAGATTCAGTGGTTTTAAAGTCTTAAAGGGCATGATGACCAGAAATAATAATGTTTGCTAAGTAATTAACGGTACTACTTCATTTGTTTATTAAATAATTTGCTTTAAATGTGAAACATTTTAAATCAACTTCTTTCCAGATATATCTACCTCTCCAAAGGTAGTTTTAATAAATTAATCATTAAAATGTTTCTGTGCATTTAACTGAATTTTAATTCAATTTAAAAGTAGTTTGATACATATTGCACATAAAACATTAATCAACTAGTTGAAAGGAAAAGTAGCATTCATCATCTTACACAGCAAAGATGAGAGACGAAGATCAAAATACATCTACATTAAACTAAGTTACTACTTACAGACACATAGGATACACATATACAGACATGCAAGTTTAGGAAATTTAGGCATAAAAATGGATATTTCTATGTATTCACACACAAATGGCATATGCATAAAAATAGTGTCTTGGATAGCAGAAAAATTTATTCTGGATATATTCATTCCCAAATCAAAATGCTTTAATAGCTATTCATCAGTAAGGAATAACTTGTCTTTGGTAAAGCAATTATAAGTATAAATTCCAAAGAAGATTATAATAGATTATTTAAATCAAGGAACCTCACTTACTGATTTAAATTATTATTAGAATTGACAACATGCATCATTTTGAATTAACTCAATTTAGTCAGGCAAGGGCATTTTTGTCATGGACTTTTCTAAAAGATTTACAGAAAATTGAATTAGAATGTTATTTACTCAAAAATCAGTGTTTGATTCACAACAAAGTAATGCAAATTATTTGGAATTAAGTCTCTTTGTGTTAAAAGTGCTGTGTAAAGAAAAAATAAATAAATAAGGTCAAGTTAACATCTTCCAAAGCCAGGAATGGTCATGTTCCTTTCAGACCCCATTCTCTGAGTCCTCCTTTGTCCTAATAGAGGAGCACTATTTTCTCCTTGAAACATTATTTATTATATATTTTCTTTTAAAAGATGAAGCTAAGGCAAAATAGGAAAATTTAGAAATAAATTGAGACCTGTCTTCTTACCATATATTCTTACTGTATATTGTGTGCCACACACATATATATGGCTCTGGGCAGCCTGGTCTGGTGGTTGGTGAGCCTGCACATAGCAGGGGGGTTGAAACTGAATAATCATTGTGGTCCTTTTCAACCCAGGCCATCCTATGATTCTACGATTCTTCCAGGCTGCAGTGGACACAGGTTAGGGGCATGGTTAGTGGGCATCGTAGCAGTGGATCAATGGTTGGACTAGATGATCTTGAAGGTCTTTTCCAATCTTAATGATCCCGTGATTCTGTGAATAGAGTTATTCAAAATAAGATTGATCCATTGTGCTTATATCCCAATCCAGATGTGGAACCAGCATTCAAAGATTTAATGTCTCCTTGACCCTCATTTTACATTTTATTACAGGAACGCTTCTGCTTAAAATCATCCCCCAGCTTTTGACCGGATATGGCACCACTTGCAGATCTCAGGAAAGAAAAGGCTCACAGACAAACAGAAGGACATATGCTATGTTACTCAACAAAGATCTGTCTCAGGTTTTGCGTTATTCACCCCTGCTAAAGACCTGGATGGTGGACGGCAGATATTTAATGACATGTGATGCTATGCTGGAAAGAACTGGCAGTCCATTCAAAGGCAGATGTATTACTGTAAATCATCTTGAAAAATGGGAGAAATGAGTGAGGGGAAAAATAAGGTCCTCTGTTTGGCGGGGAAAAGATGAGGCTCACCACCAAAAGTGCTCACAGTAAAGAGAAGCAAAAAGTTTCACTGTTCTGAAGAAACAATCTACACATTGCAGTGGATTGTTATCTGAAAATGTCAGCAATTGCATGAGCAAGGCAAACAGTAGCAGGAGATATAAGCAGGAATAGCATCTCTGATGGCAAGTGCCACAGAGATGGGTTTGGCTAGTTTATCTTCAGATTTTCACTTTGTACTTCAGGAAATACATGAGCTTTGAAAGAAAGTACAGAGCATAGGAAAGGAAACAGCCTAAGCTCAAAAAAGAAGATGGAAAAGATGGAAGGTATTTAGCCTGAAGGAAAATGAGGGTGATCCACCACTCTATTTCTAATCCTCTCCCAGTCTGCATCCAACTTTCAGGGATTTGAAGATTTCTGTCCCTCTCACTCTGTTGCGTTTTCAATGCTAAGCAAGCTAAGAAAACCTAGGGTAGGATTTACCTGATCAAACACAAGCATTACTGTGCAAGCGTACATTTCAGATTCCTTTTCTAATAAAAACAGGTAAATTCAGTTCAACTTGTGCAGAAGGCATCTATTTGTTCCTCAGAAGCACACACTGCAAATGAACTTGTAGGCTACACAGGGAATCCAGCATGATTAGCCTGGGTGTAGGTCCTTAGTAGATATCAGTTGAGAGGAATCTCAACCCAAGTTATTTAGAACAATAGTTCTAAGAAGAGCATCTTGTAGCTGCAGATTTTGCAGAATTATCTTTGTCAACAGAACTATATTTTTTCTGCTACAAACTGAAAAGCATATGTCCAGCTACGGTACCACACAAAACATTTTCAGCACAGCTGCTATCAGTATCCTAAATAGTAGTTTGAACACAGCAAATGCACAGAAAGAAGAAAATTACTTACTGGGATTTAAAAAAAAAAAAAAAAAGAACACTAGGAAGGACTATGCAGCTCATTCCCTATTTAGGAAGTATCAGCCAAGTTATGCATGTGCTGCTTGGCTAAAATAACAGCTTAAGCAACCAAATTAATAAGGTCTAGTGCTTAAATGGCAGTGCTTCTTATCTGGGAGACACATTGCTAACAGTAACAGGAACAATTAAGAATGAACATGCAAGAAAAGTCAAAACGGATCTGATGACATTACAGAAATACTGGGGTTTCTGTTTGAAGAACAGCTTCCATACCATCCTTCCAAAATGTGAAATACAGCAGAGTATAGTCTTTGGGGGCAAAAATGTAACTTCCAGAAATCAGCTGTTCATATGGATTATATACAGGTTTGTACCCCTTTCAGTTTCTCCTCTCTGGAATTGATCATTGCAGCCAGTTACCCACTGAAAAAGAAAACCTAAACTTTACTTATTAAAGCTTCTCAGAGTTGAGAGTGATTTCATCCTTCATCCTGAAGAGAACGTGATATAATGAATGAGATTTGATGAATAAGAATAACCTACAGCATGTGCTTCCCTATTATTATTGAGGGTAGAAAGAATGAGTCTGACAAGGTGAATCAAATCCAATGACTTATAAGTCAATAATGATTGCTGCACCAAAGGAAGGATCTGTTTCAAATGCATAGTGTTATTTAGAATTTCAGAATAGCAACAGGGGATCATACTCATGATCTTTCACTGAAAGTAGTGCAAATGCTTAGAAAAAGACTATAAACAGGGCAATGTTCTTTTACTACCATATATCCTCCATATCTGACTTCCTTATACTTTCAGTAAAAGAGAATTCTTACATCATTGTTCCCATTTGTAGCATGCTGTTTAACACCCATTTAAGGATCTCTTTTCCATAAATTCCTTTTATCCCTATATTAAATTCTTTAGGGTTTTTTTTGGCATCTAAAATAACTCAGGGAAATGTCCTCCACATTTCAGTTATGTACTGTGTGCAAAAGCACTGTCAGGCATTACTGTTAAATGTTCTGTCTGGAAATTTTATGGGGTCTCCCCTTTAGTTCTCATGCTGCATGAAGTAAAGACACATTACTCTTTGGTCCCTTTCAAAGATGACCAAGGGATTTAGGGATGCTCCTTACGAGAGAGGCTGACAGAGCTGGGACTCTTCAGCTCGGACAAGAGAAGGCTCAGATGCAACTTATTAGTGTCTAAAAATACCTGAAGGGAGGCTGCAAAGAGGAAGGAGCCAGGCTCTTGTCAGTGATGCCAGTGCCAGGAAAAGAGGCAATGGGAACAAACTGGAACACACAAGGTTCCCACTGACCATTAAGAAACACTTCTGTGCCCACTAAAAACTCTTTGTCTCTCCTACAGTGCTCTGGTGGTTAAAAATATTAACATTACATGCAATTTATTTTGAAAATATGTTGCAAGAGTATCCAACTGCAGAATAACTGTCTGCCTCTGGAGTCATCTCCAGGCATTCACTAAATACAACAAAGCTTTACAGGATCACCTCTCAAAAGCTGGCATTCATCTCATCCTTCTGAACAACCATCATGACAGCTTTCCTAATGCATAGCTTGGTACGTGTACCCAGTGCTATACAAATAGGTGAGCTGTGCCACACAAATTATACTGAATTATGCTCTTTCCGCAGATGACTATAAAATTATATAGGCTTCTCTCCGTAAGGGACTTAACTTGCCTTCTGTACTGAACACAAATGAGTGACATGAATCATGAGGACAATGATGAAACTTACTCTTAATAGCTAATTGCTTCACAGGGGAGACATCGCCTTTGTGGGGATAAAAAAGGGGCCTGTAAATTTAACACAAAACATCTTATAGCCTACATATAGAGCTGAGGAGCAGGTTAGTTCCCTGATACAGTACTGGGTGTCCTTTCTTCCTATTTTCTTGCATATAAGCAAGACAGCAGTTTTCCAAGCTCAAAATGTATCCTGAGAGTTTCCTGAGTTTCTTCCATTCCTTGCTGCAAAATGAAGTCAAACAGCTCCAGAATGCCATTTTTCTTTAGTCCCTGTTTTTCATTTTCAGAGAATAACAGAACTGCAGGCATTGGAAGGAACCTCAAGAGATCATTGAGTTCAACTCCCCTGCTAAAGCAAGTACCCTACAAAAGGCTGCACTGGTAGGTGCCCAGACATCTATTGAATATCTCCATAGAAGGAGACTTCACAGCCTCTCTGCTCAACCTGTTCCAGTGCTCCATCACCCCTATCATAAAGTTCTTCCACATGCTAGTACAGAACTTCCTATGCTCAAGAGACATTTTGTTTCCTCTCAGCAGAAGATGATCCCAACAGACTGTGATGACCATTGAGAAGTCTGTTGACTCTCCCCATTCTGCAGTCCTATGAGCTTAGTCCCTGATCAGATGAGAGATCTCAGCACTGAAGAAGAGTCAACAATGAGCTGAGACTTGTCCAGTTATACAGACTCATGCCTTTCTCTGTAGGGACAGGCTTTCCATACTCTCCTTAGAAAAATGACTGCTGAAAGACACAGAATTGCTCCAGAAGGTCAACATGGGCTATGCTTTTTTTGTCCAGTAAAGAAAATGGTAGGGGCTCAGGTAACTTTCTGACCTCCATTTTGGACATACATATGCACAAATACAAGCTCTTGACCAGCTCATGCAGTCTGCACACACTCATATCTGACACAGAGGAAGAAGAGCAGCAGAGCCTTAATCCTGCCTGATCTCCACCAGCTCCTAGTGATGTATGCACCGAGAGCTGATACTTTAGGAAGAGCTGCAGGTTCTTCTGGAAGCAAAAGGACACACCAAACCACACTTCTTTTTCCAAATCACTCTTTTGTCCTCAAATCATTATAAGCCATGCCAGTAGAAAGTAAATATATTACCATTATTCTCCTTGTTCTGTGTTTGCTTGAGTACTGCATGAAGAACCCCACGTTCACACCAGCTGCTTCCTTACAAAATTCTATTTCCTTTAATAGCCCAAACAATGGTCTGACGTGAATTCAATTGCTACATCTATGGGACTTCTGAGAAATGAAAATATATAACCTCAGATATCAAGGAGCAGAGCAGCTCCACAAGTCATTGCTCAAGTTTAGAATGACATACCATATACTGTTGCCCAAATATTTTTCTATCTAATGTCTCTGAGTCTAGTGATTTGGACTATGAGACCACAGAAAGGAGTAGAAATTAAACATTGGTGAAAGTTTTTCAGCAGTAGTAATATCTTTCAATACCTTTAGGACAAGACTGATACTGAACATGAACTTTTCCTTCACTGATCCTTTCAATAATAGCAATTGCTGCAGTTCCAGTTTTCTGAATAGCACAAGGAGGAGTCTGTTGGCATGAATTTGGCTAACCGTGAAAATGTTTTGTGTAATCAAGACACATAAGTGACCTAGAGCTGTTCCAAATGGCATTACTGGGAGACCTTTATGAGAGTCATCCACTAACACACTAACTCACTTTAACTGTAAATGAAGAAGAACTGTTCCTACTTTGGATGTGTGAGAAAGATTTTACTGTAATCTGCCCAATAAGATCAGGCATCTTTTGCTTCTAATGTAACTACTCTTTTCACGGATGACAGCTTCTCAAAAATTGTTGCTGTTTTTCACCAGAACCATCTCCTCTCCCAGTTTCCTAGCTGATTATTTTCAATGAACACTTCTGATGATTTAAAGTCATGCTACTCCTTTTTATTTTCATGGGACCATTCCAGGAAGAAGAACATAAACCTCCTCACGGTACAAATCCTGCCATGTGTGAAATCTTCTCTTATCAATTTGGTGAGTGGACTTTGTCTTATGCTCAGTTCACTTTCTTAAGATTAAGAATGGTTCTACCTAGTCTTGGATTCAGCTGCATGAAAAGTTACTCAACCGTTAACTCCCCTTCCATTCAGTTGTGTGAAAAGGATGCATTTCCTTAAAAGAGAAAGTGGCCTTTGTATACATACAAGCTTAGGAAGCTCACAATCAATCCATCGTCTATTTAATATTATTTGAAGACTTTTTTCTCTTTGTCCTGCCATAGCTCTTTTGTGCTATTCTGGTTTCTCTTTATTATATACAAGTGGCAAGTTTTGCCATATTATTGACTAGCTAGACCTACTTCATGAGTGAATCTATCTTGGTGTGAACAAAGGATGACCAAACTGGACACAAGTGAATTGCACAACTGGATAATGGTCTCAAAAAATATTTCAGCAAAGCAGTAATGCCACTTAATCTGTATTTTGAAAAAGGAAAGTGACCTCCATTTCTTTGTTTGTTTGTATGTGTACTCATCATTACATTTTAGCAGTATCTTTAATTGCACAGTGTATTTCATAGAAGTCTGAATAATCCTTACTACATCTGAATAGAGTTTCTTAGCAAGAGGTGACCTATTCCAAAAGTCCTTTCTCCAGTTGCTGTCTACAGTGATATTTTTTTTTTACCTTCTTTTCTATTTCAGTACCTGAGACTAGCAGAGAAGACCTCAAGAAAAACAGCGAATTACTGGAGAATAATCAGTCCTGCACTATTTCTTTAAGAAGATTGAATTCTTTGTAGGCAGAAAGTGTTGCAATGCACAGCTATACAGGTTGTTGCCCATGAAAAGAATTATCTTACAAAGGAAACACTAAAGCAGCATTCACGAAAGTGAAGGTTCATTTTTAGGAAGGTCAGTTTGCTCTGGGCAAAGTCACAAGACAATCTTTCCAGCTTTTGTAGGATGATTTATCAACATCATGTGCATAGAAATCGTACAGTAAGGGTTTCAGTGCTGAGGACAGGTAATCTGGCCAAATCCCCATTGGCAAAACAAAACACAACCAGATAATAGCTCTGCACAAAGTCTACAAACCTGAGTGGATCTCAGAGCTCCATAAACAGATAAAACAAGATTTTGTGGCTAAAGAAAGAAGAAAAACAGGGGGTGTGTATTTTCCTTCGGCAGATAAAATCAAGAAGAATATCTGCTGATGCAGCATTTCAGCATTTCAGTAATTGCAGTGGCAAGGGGCCAACCCTAGGGATTTACTCCCAGAGGAATGCTTGATTTTTCTGTGTATCAGCCAAAACTGTAGATGTTGGGGATGGACCTGCTTTTTGGACAGCAATTTAGGAATCACTGACATAAATACTCAGAAAATGAAAAAAAAAAAAAAAAAAAAAAAAACCTTTGGCATGGACTTGAAATTCTAGATGAAAGTCCATGCTTAATATTCTACAAATGTTAATGCTGCAGCTACTTAATTTTCTGTGGACTCCATCACTTCTCATGACAAGTTCCATCAGGCTGATCTGCCAGTACAGTACCTAAAGTATATGCATGTATTCTGTGACAGGCTTCATGTTTGTTTTGGGTGGGTTTTTTGAAGGCAGTACTTAGCCCTCAGAGTTTTCAAAGGTACTGGTTCCAACATCCTTAACAAAGCACTGTGGATACATCAGGGAAGAAATACAACAGTATTAATGCCTCTGTTGCAAGAGGTCTGTTTATGTGTAGTACATCCAGCACAATGCTTTTATGTTTAAAAATTCAGTGTAGAGAATTTCCAAGATCAAAAATACAATAAGGGCAGATGACCAAACCTCTCCTGAGGCTGTTACATTTTGTGACAAGTTTTGTGGGCTTGTAAACTTGGAGGGGTAAAGACTGTTTTTGTTGATTTTTTTTATTAAAGCACACTTTTTTTTTATTAAAGCACACTTTGAATAGGGAGCTATTCTTGAGGCTCCGGGAGAAAAAGAGAATCTACCGCCTGTGGAAGGAGGGACGGGCAACTGAGAATGAATACAAGGAAGCCGTTAGGATGTGTAGAGGTGAAATCAGAAAGGCAAAAGCCCAACTTGAATCTAACCTGGCCGCTGGGGTGAAAAGGAATAAGAAGCTCTTTTATAAATACATTAACAGTAAGAGGAGGACAAAGGAGAATATCCACTCTTTGCTGGATGATGCTGGGAATGTGACCACTGAGGATAAGGAAAAGGCGGAGGTTCTGAATGCCTTTTTTACGTCTGTCTTTAAAGGTCAGACCAGTTATCCTCGGGGTACTCCTCTCTCTGACCTGGTAGTCTCTCTCTGACCTGGTAGTCTCGCCTGGGGAGCATGCTAAACCCCCTGTGATTCTGGAAGAAACGGTCAGAGACTTACTACTCCAACTGGACTGCCACAAGTCCATGGGGCCGGATGAGATCCACCCGAGAGTGCTGAGGGAACTGGCGGGGGTGATAGCCAAGCCACTTTCCATCATCTACCAGCGCTCCTTGTTGACTGGTGAGGTCCCGGAAGACTGGAGGCTTGCCAACGTGACTCCCATTTACAAGAAAGGTTGTAAGGAGGACCCGGGGAACTACAGGCCTGTTAGCCTGACCTCGGTTCCAGGGAAGGTTATGGAACAGATTGTCTTGAGGGAGATCATGCGGCATGTGCGGGATGGCCAGGGGATCAGGCCTAGCCAGCATGGGTTCATGAAAGGCAGGTCCTGTTTGACCAACCTGATCTCCTTTTATGATATAGTGACCCATCTGCTGGATGAGGGAAAGGCTGTTGATGTGGTCTACCTAGACTTCAGCAAAGCCTTTGACACTGTCTCCCACGGTATTCTCCTGCAGAAGCTGGCAGCCCGTGGCTTGGACGGGTACATTCTTGGATGGGTAAGGAACTGGCTGGAGGGCCGGGCTCAGAGAGTGGTGGTGAATGGAGTTAAATCCAGCTGGCGACCAGTCACGAGTGGTGTTCCCCAAGGGTCGGTACTGGGGCCTGTCCTCTTCAATATCTTTATTGATGACTTGGATGAGGGCATTGAGTGCACCCTCAGTAAGTTCGCAGACGACACCAAATTGGCTGGAAGTGTGGATCTGCCTGGGGGTAGCGAGGCCCTGCAGAGGGATCTGGACAGGCTGGAGAGGTGGGCTGAAGCCAGGGGGATGAGGTTCAACAAGACCAAATGCCGAATCCTGCACTTTGGCCACAACAACCCCAGGCAGCGCTATAGGCTTGGGGCGGAGCGGCTGGAGGACTGTGTGGAGGAAATGGACCTGGGGGTGTTGATTGATGCTCGGCTGAACATGAGCCGACAGTGTGCCCGGGTGGCCAAGAAGGCTAACGGCATCCTGGCTTGCATCAAAAACAGTGTTACTAGCAGGAATAGGGAGGTAATTGTCCCCCTGTACTCTGCACTGGTGAGGCCGCACCTCGAGTATTGTGTTCAGTTTTGGGCCCCTCATTGCAAGAAAGACATTGAGGCCCTGGAACGTGTTCAGAGGAGGGCTACGAAGCTGGTGAGGGGCCTGGAGCACAGGCCTTATGAGGAACGGCTGAAGGAGCTGGGATTGTTCAGCCTGGAGAAGAGAAGGCTCAGGGGAGACCTTATAGCACTCTATAACTTCCTGAAGGGAGGTTGTGGTGAGCTAGGGGTCGGCCTTTTCTCTCGTGTAGACAGTGATAGAACTAGAGGCAATGGTTTCAAACTGCGCCAGGGGAGATTCAGGCTGGAGATTAGGAAATATTACTTCTCGGAAAGGGTGGTCAGGCATTGGAATGCACTGCCCAAGGAGGTGGTGGAGTCACCGAACATGGATGTGTTCAAGAGACGTTTGGATGTTGTGTTGAGGGATAGGATTTAGCTGGGAGTATTGGTGATGGTTGGACTGGATGATCTTTTAGGTCTTTTCCAACCTTGATGATTCTGTGATTCTGTGACTTGTCTTGTCAATGTCCATGTGTGGGCTGATAGCTTTGGTAGTGTGGTGAAGATTTAGATTCAACTTCTTTCTTTGCAACATAATTCAGACTCATAGTTTGACCTTGGCTCACTTAAATGTCAGGTGTGTTTAACTGGCCAATGCCAGTTTTGTTCTTCACATGCAATTAAGCAGCTTCTGCTGAAGGTACTGGAGAATGGGAAACCTGCACATTAAAATAATTTATTGTCTGTTTCTAAAATAGATTCTTCAAAGATTCAAAGAAGGAAAAATTATCAACTTTGACTACAGACAAGAAGCTGAGCAGTGAGAATGCCTAGATCTTATTCTTCACCCTTAAGGACTATGTGGAGTTATTTGCCTCAAAGTTGTTTCCTTCTTTGCATCCACAGTACTATGTGGCCTGGAATCTCTCATGGCTGCAGTTTAATTTATGCTCCCACACAGTGTTTTTTTTTCAAAGTATTCAGCAGCTATTCCTGGTAGGGAAACTCAGGAGAGCCCACTGCCTGGAGCGCATTTGCAACATGGTATTGGAGGTCCCAGGCCTGCTGTTGTCTCATCCACCCTTGCAAAGATAGCATCAGGCAGAAAGGAAAGTATTCCTTTCAGAGATACCAAAAACATTCCTTGGTGAGCCTTGAGTTGCTGATTACAAGGACAGAAAAGGATCTGAAGATATTAGTTGACAGGCAACTGAACATGAGCCAGCAGTGTGCCCAGGTGGCCAAGAAGACCAATGGCATCCTGGCTTGTATCAGCAGTAGTGCAGCCAGCAGCAGCAGGAAGGTGATCGTCTCCTGTACTCTGCTCTGGTGAGGCCACATCTCATGTATCATAGTATCATTAAGTGGCTTAGGTTGAAAAGGACCTTCAAAGATCATCTAGTTTCAACCCCTCTGCCATGGGCTGGGTCACCAGCCACTAGTCACAGGCTGCCCAGAGCCACTGTGTTCAGTTTGGGGCCCCTCACTACAAGAAAGACATCAAGGCCCTGGAGCATGTCCAGAGAAGGGCAACAAAGCTGTGAGGGATCTGGAACACAAGTCTTATGGAGAGCAGCTGAGAGAACTGGGATTTTTCAGTCTGGAGGAGGCTTGGGGTGAGTTAATCACTCTACAACTACCTGAAAGGAGGTTGTAGCGAGGTGGGAGGTGGCCTTTTCTCCTGATTCACTAGCAATAGGGAGAGAAGGAATGGCCTTAAGTTGCACCAGGAAGGTTCAGTTGCAAATAAGCAAAAATTTATTCTTTGACAGATTGGTGAGGTATTGGAACAGGCTGCCCAGGGAAGGTGGTAAAGTCACCATCATTGGAGATCTTCAAGAACAGAGCAGATGTAGCACTGAGTGACATGGTTTAGTGGTAATGGTGTTGATGAGTGGATGGTTGGACTAAAGGTCTTTCCAGCCTGAATAATTCTATGATTCTATGAAAATGTTGAAAGCCACTCAGAAGTCATGTTGAGGTAGGCTGCCAGTGTTGCTGTGGTAACAACCAAAGACCTCAAGAATGTCATCCAGCCCAACCAATATCTTCCACAATTGTGGACCTCTCTAGCCTTGCTCAGAATCTGATTTTTCAGGGCTCATGTGCATTCTGTGCTTCCTAAGTGACATTAACACACTGGAGAACATTCCTGCTTCAGACAGGGCAAACTCAAAAATCACAGTAGAACTGCATTTTCCTAAACAGAAAAATGTAGTTTTTCCTAGATTGGGCAACATTTGAAAGTGTGGCATTCATCACTTCCTTTACATAGAACAGGTATTTAAAAAACTGGAAGAAGAAAATGAACAGCCAGCAGATCCTTCCAACTAAAGTAGTCCTGTTTTCTAACGTATTCTCTGCTATTTCTTAGCTACGATCGGATTGCAGGGCAAGGACAGAATGTTCTCTACAGATAAAGAGTCAAAATTGCTCAGAACCAATCTTCATATTCAAAGACATATTTGCCTTTAATTTAGCCTTTTGAATGGCCTCCAGTCACTTGAAGATGTTGAAAAGCACCAGAAACGTAAAGAATTATAGCATTTGCTTTAACCATAGAAGCAATTAACTCTCCAGCAGTGTGGAAAACAGCTTTTGAGCTGTATTTATTGATGCATAGATTTCACTGTAGTGTGATATTTGAAGGCAAATTGCTGTGCCCATAATTAAGACCGTTGAGAAATTGGCAAGTGAAATATAATGATGAAAGACCAGCTCAAAGGGCAAGTGAGTTAGATTGGTCAGGATGATACAATCTATACGACCTCAGTGCCCTATTCCTGCTCATTGATTTCCCAATTAAATATAACTTTTTATTCAATCAATTAGAATATACTGCAGGTTATTGATGCACTGCTAGTAGGAAAAAGCAATGAAGTAAAGATAAAACAGTGGGTGAGCACTGTCTCATTTTAACATTTTATTAACCTTAATGGGGTCATGATGAAGATGATGTTATTCACTTGGATCTTTTCATCCTTTTTTCATCTCTATTTTTTTATTTTAGTTTAAAGTGAACTAATTCTGATCAAACTAGGATAGCCAAAGCTCCATCCTGGGAATTGTAATGCCTTTTGCTCTCTTTTATTTGAACAATGTTAAAATTTCATTGTCGGTAGTGCACCTTCACCCCTTCTCAGCTAGATTAGAGACAACACAGAGACAATGAGAATTGTGGTATAGATTCTCTACAAGGAGAAACTGCAGAAGCAAGGACTTTAGCTTGGAGGGGAAAAAAAAGCCAAAATAATTAGGCCGTATGATATAACAAATAATACAGAGAAAGTGTATAGAGCTCTTTAGCCCTGAAGGACTTCAGGCACCATTTGCAGTAATGTGCTGGAAAAACTGAAGAAAAAGATTTCCAGAAAGAGTACACATGCATTTGGGAGAATTTGGCTAGGCCAGAACATACTATCATAGAATCATCACAGAATGGCCTGGGTTTAAAAGGATTACGATGATCACCTCATTTTAACCCCCTGCTATGTGCAGGGTCGCCAACCACCAGACCAGGCTGCCCAGAGCCACAGCCAGCCTGGCCTTGCATGCCTACAGGGATGGGGCATCCACAGTCTCCTTGGGCAACCTGTTTCAGTGAACATTGTCAGAGGGCTATGAGAAAGAAAGGTTTTTACTAGCTTTCACCTAAGCTATGGCCAGGTTTGAATGACAAGAGCTTATTTTATGACACTGTGCAAAATCAGACCCCCAAGGAACTGTCTTTTCCTTTTCCAGGAATACAGTGGTGGAATTTATTTATTCTTGTGTCCCAATATATCTTAATCTCTACCTGTTGCAATACAAAGCCAACATTCTGCATATTAAGGAAAACCGTTACGTATTAAAACTTACAAAGATTTTCAGTTCAGGTAATAGTAGAAAAATTAGAATAGCAGTTACTCAGTTTTTGACTTCTCTTTGAAAACAGTGTCTGTATACCCAAGTACAAAGACAAGAAGACACTTAAGTGGATACTACCATTTTTAGTATTTCCAATGCATTCCAGGCTTAGGGTGAGGAAAACACCTTCTTTGTAAGAAAAATTAATTCATTTTCAGAAGATCATGAAAATTGACAGAATAGGAAGAAATCCTAGTATAACTCATATATGAATCATTTTATGCAGATTGATCCTGCATAAAGTCCTAAGGGCTTGATCTGTGATAAGCTTACATTTATGCACCAGGAATAACAGCACTGAGGACAATGCTGCATATAGCAGATGAGATTTCGAGTGGAGAAAAGTCAGGCTTTGGGGCAGTGACGTTATTGTGAGTCCAGGTAACATGTAAAGCCCTTTCTGTTGAGGAAATGTGGATTATGAGATCCATTGACTTTTCTATCTGTTGAAAAACTGCAAATGTGGACACAGAGGACTGTTTATATGCCTATCCCAATACCAGTACACGTTACTACAAAACAAAACAAAACAAAGTTCTATATATCTGGAAGAATAAACACATATATATGCTCATAAAGAAAGTCAACACAAAACATTTTGCTTAGAAGACTTACTAAGAAATAGCATATCAACAGTTGGAGCAAGAGCAGATACCTGTTCACCCCAAAATGCAAACATTCCTTCCAGACTCTTCCAATGGACAATGCCTTCCACCAAATCTGACTCACTGCCTAGCAGTGATATTTCCATATGACTCCATGGTCACAATTACTGAACAGCCTACCACGCATTTATCCTCACAACTCCTTCTGAGGTACAGAAAGAGCATTACTCCCAAACTTCTAAAGAGAGAACTGTAGAATGAGACTAAATAATCTCTTCCAAGTCCCAAAGGAAATGAATGATTAATGGGACTCTGACAGAACTGAGTTTTTTCAGTGTGAAGCAGAGAAGGCAAAAGGGTGATGATACCACTGTCTGCAGCTGCCTAATGGAGAAACAGAGATCTGCTGATCTCTGAAAAACAGAGAGCCAGACTTTTCTCATAGGTACACAGTGGTAAAACAAGAGGGAACGGCCCCAAGCAGAACATTAAAAAATTCAGTTAAATAGTAGGAAAAGCATTTCAAGAACTGGAAGGGAAGGCCAAAGAGATTGCCAAATTCCTATCCTTAGAGATATTCAAGCCTCAAAATGGATAAAGCCAGGAGCAACCTAACAAGCTGAGGTTTGATTAACTAGCCTTCTATTCTGGAAGTCCACTCCAACCTAAGATTATTTGGGTGCTGGAGTAAGGACAAGGACCCTGCAATGTTACAGACCAGTGGCACCTCTACACACCCTATAGGCATCACTTCCCAGAGCAAAGGCACTAAGAGGCTTCCGGAAAGAACTTTAACATTCATTATTTCTGAAGGTATCACACCAACACACTTATTAGTGAGTTACTGCATTATCTGAGATCTTTCTAGATTTAAGTCCAACTGTAAGCCTACCACCAAAGCACTCCAAATCATGTAGGTCTAGATCTGAACTTCACATCATGAGAAGAAGAGATATAATCAATAGGAAAACAATATTTAGCACTGTAAAGAAATGAGCATGGAAATACAACCTTGCATACTTTCAGAAAAATGTAATTAATGTAGCTAAAGTATCTGTTAGGTTATCTGACTAACAGCTAATTGCATTAAACAAAGATCTGGGGAGGATTGCAGGGACAATAGGACTTGGAAGAGTCCCAGTAGCTTAGAGCACTGAATCACCTGCTTCTGTGAGCAAACTGAAAGCAGATGTTGCCAGAGAGGGATCAGACTTATTATGGGAGGCTTGGAACTGGAACAGAGAAAACCTGAGGATTGCGTATAATCTGTTATGGAACATTTTAAAGGGACTCTGGAAGGTACAAAACTTATTATGGGATGTTTACAGGAGAAATCAAGGGTGGGGAAAGAAAGGGGAAAAGGTGGATGAGAGTGAAGCGTGTGGGAACAGAAGAAGGAGGGAACAAACAGGCCCAACAGTAGAAGCCTATGCTCTACAAAGCCAGTCTCAGGCAGATTTCTGCCCTTTCACATTGCTCTCTGAAGCTAGAGTTACAGCAGCTAGGGACACAAGCAGCACACAAGCAATGCACCAGGTGAAATTAATGCATGTCTTGGTATTGTAACCCTGATGCTCCTTACCATTCCACCACCACCGCTCTTACCAAAACACAGGGGAACTACCTATCCAAATCTTTTATTGCAAAGAAAACACACAAAGTAGCAGACCTACAAGGACATTGGAGTGAAGCAGTGATGTTAAAATGAATAGCTTAATTACCTGCCATAATTTATTGGATGTAGACAACTGAGTCCATGGATCACCAAAATTAATTTCTGATGACCTTGAAACAATATGGGAACAACATGTGATCCCATCCAGGGGAACATGTGATCCTTATTCACACATTTATTTATTTATTTATTTATTTATTTATTTATTTATTTTAATTTAGACAAATAAAAGGCATAGGTTCCATTTTTGAAAGATATTAAATGACATTAAGGTTTCATCCTAAGTCACTTACGTCTAAAAGTCTACTGTGTAGATGTTTATACTTTAGCTAGTCATCCTCTGTTTCTTTTGTGGCAGTGGAAAGAGACAGGGACTTAATGGTATATAGCAAATATCTAGTAGGACTTGCTACTCCAAGAATCTCTGTTCCTGAAAACTGAACCTGTTTTGGAAGCAAACTAAGTGGCTGAAATGAAATCATTTCCATCTGAAAGAGGTGTATCCCCACAGTATCCCCTCCAGGATTATTTCTGTGGGAGAACTGTCTCGCTGAGGTACCTCACTCAACTATTTGCCATTGGGTCTGTGTGCTTCCCCCTTCATCCTTAACATGAAAGTTGAAAAGGATTCTCTGACTGCTGCAACGGAAACAGACAAAGGGTCTGTGATTATACTGGTCACATTTTTCATATTTTTCATATTCATACAGTCTGCTCAGAGATACAGCATCCTCTGCATTTGTTGAAGATTTTCCCTTGATGCCAATGGAACTTTAAGAATTTGCACCATTTAAGCATCTGCCATTTTTCATTTTGCACTGGTCAAAATAGTGAGAGGAAATTCTTAAATGACTCAAGAATTTTTCTGCATTCACGTGTGATACTTTAAAAACTCCCTTGGCTGTGGACCCATGAGATATGAGCAATTCTTCCTGCAATTGATAAACACTCATTCAAGGGAATCGTGTCTTTGAGTGAATCTTAATTTTTTTTTCTATTCATTTTTAATAGCTCACCACATCACTGCATTAGCATAAACCTTCTCTGATTCAAATGTGTCCCGTCCACACACAGATCAGCATGATCACCCAGCCTGGGCTCCTGCATAATGATCATCTCCTGAAGAAGTTTCTTTATTGAGTCATTAAGTTTGCAATGCCTACAGAGATAAATAAAATCTTACTTTAAAGACATACAGATGACCTAATACAGCCCCTAGCATGGTATTCCAGTAGCTAATAATTAAAAACATGTGTCTTATTTCCCCCAAATTTTTCTTATGCAGTGCTTGACTGCATTATGTAGAGACCACAATCAAGGCACAAACGAATGAGCTCTACACCACTGCATGGTATTCTGACTTTCCCTACAGAAGTTTCCTTATACGAATATCAATTTTTTCACTGAATCTCCTGTATCAGCATTCTTAGAATTGGCTTAGCTTTACATTTCTCTCCCAACTCCTTGCTATAAATAGCTGAGCCTCATATATCATTTAAGGAGAATAAAACATTACTCCTTGTATTCATTTATTTGATTTTACTGCCTTGCTTGTATGTTAATCAAACGCATAAAGTGCTGAGGTGCATAGGTGCCAAGTAAAAGTCAATATTTTACCGTGAACCTCATTTATCTACATTAGCCTGAAATGAGGTAGATCTGTAAATTTGGACATTATTGAATTTAATGACAAAGATCAATTACAACGTCTCTGACATGACAGGGATTTGTCAGATGAGGAGGAAAAATCATCACTTCTCCCTAAGGGAGCTTATAAATGCTGGGTGGTTGTGTCCATCCTTCCATGCATGCAAATGCTTGAATAATATTAGTTGCATTTGAAATAAAGACACAGAGTTTAAAAGGGGTTTAAAACAGGGCTAAATTACAGTGAGCTCTGTGAGGGACTGCTCAACAGAACTGACTCAAGAGAACTGAGTACAAGCAAAAAGAAGTGGAAAGTGTCTTCGTGGGAGAAATACACAATTTGGCTGCACAACAGAAAGCAATTCTGAACTTGGACTGCTGCTTTTCTGGTACACAAATACCAGCCATAATCATTTTATAAGCACTCCAACATTAGAGACTGTAAATAATAAATCTCCCTGGAAGCACAAGTGCTGATTTTCTGAAGGACATTTGAGAATGCATGGACAGTAATAACCTCCTCTGATGGAAACTGGTATACTTCACTGAATTAAATGTCCAGAGACTTCTAACACTTCCTAACCATCCTTCAGCCTTCTGTCCTTTCTCCAGCACTGGGAAGAAAGTATTAGTCTGCTCAAGTTGCTAATACACCATCTACTTGGTGAGCTGCTGTTTTCTAGCAGCCACTTATATCTTATCCTATCTTGAATGGAGGTAAGGTTCCCCAAAGAAAGGATTTATTTTTTTCCCCTGATTTTTCTAGACTAGTTGAGAGGTAACTTCACAACAGCCTTTGATCTTTGATCAGGAATAGAAGAAATTCAGCACATCTCAGGATTGGCCCCATATCTCAGTCCAAATCCTGGAAGCCAAGGCTGACTGCATTCCTGACGCATGTTCTTATTTGGCAGGTACGCAGAGACTAGGTCATAGAATCATGGAATGATAGAATTATGGAATGATAGAATTATAGAATCATAGAATTGCTAAGGTTGCAAAAGATCTCTAAGATCATTTCGTTCAACCATCAACTCATCAACACCATTACCATTATAATCATATAACTCAGGTTGACATCTGCCCTGTTCTTGAAGACCTCCAGGGATGGTAACAAATGGCATCTGACATGGAAATGTATAGAAGCAAAGGTGTGGAATTAAATCCCTCCACGTGAAAAAAAAAAAATTTACCACCTCAATTGGGACAGAATGAGTTCAGAAGTGGTTAGCTATTATGTCGTCATGTCAAGGCAGACTAGCTCAACCTCTTGCAATATTGTGAACAAAACACACTGGGAACATTTCACACCTCACCTTTGAGAAGTTGCACATTCCTCCTGTCTCCAACACCAAATGCAGTCATCCTGGCCGTAGAATTTTCTATTCAGACATTTCTGACCATCAAGAAAAGCGGGGCAATTCTGCCCAGTGAAAAGCAGCACCAACAGCACATAAGTTAGAAAAGCACAGTTCCTAGAGAAGCAGTTTCATCTACTGAGAAAGAACCATGCTGTGTCCATCTCTTTTACATCTGCAGTTCTTAAATATCCAAGATGTTCTGGCTTTTGTGAATACTCCTGTCACAGGAGTATCAGGCCTACCCATAACTAGTTAAGTAATGGCATGTAAAGAGTTGTAGATGACAGAGCTGTGGATTAACACTTAACAGGATAGCAGTAACTTAAGCTGCTATGCCATGTTGTCCAGTGTTCCTTTTATCAACTGATATGTTCCATTCACAATGTGACCACTTAACAGGCATGTGGTATTTAATCTGTTTGAACTAACCCAGTTTGTTTTGCCCAAAAGTGACAAGGAAACACATGGAAAGCAACCTGAAGAAGCAAAAGCTTTGAGGAGGAGTAATGAACAACTAAGTCTCAGCACAGCTGGCCCTCAAAAATTACTTTTAGACAACAGTCTTGGTTGTTATCCATCAAAGAAGTCCAGAGAATGAATGTCTTGCTTACACTATAAATGAATTCAACTTTTCCTTTCAAAGCTGTATGCCAGTTTCTTTTTATTCTTTTATATGGGAAAGAAGCAGTGCAACTTTAGAACACTGGTAACGGTATGTGGCATGAGTGGGACTCAAACTTCTTGGGATTAGTTGCGGAAAGGCAGATGGAGCATTGATAACATTCTGTAAAGGTCTGGCACTGTCATTTATCTGTTGTATTACCAGTTTGATCTTGAGAACATAGTTGACTGGTTGCCAGTTAATTACATCTCATTAATACATTTATGAACTACTACATCGCAACTGTGGTTCAAACTATTCGAACTGAGTTTTTCCCTGAGACACAGTAAGAGCCAATCTCAGCTTTTGTCATGTGGTATCCAATAAGCCAAATCCTGGTATTTTATCACCATCTGCTGGAGGCAAGATGTCATTCACTTAAAAATATGAATTTAATTTCAGCTTTAGAACTTTTGACTTCATAGACAAAGTATTACATATCTGTCTATAAAGATTCAAAGCTTTTAAAGGCAGCACAGACTAGTAAGACCTCCATGGAACTCACATCCCAAAAATTCATGTAAGGAACAGAAGTACAAGATCTCCTGTATTCTCCTACAACTAATCCATTCTATCATTGTTAAATCTGTTAGGGTACACAGTCAGGTGCTGTCAGATATCACTGTCACATTGAAAGATTCAAGGTTGTTGGCAAATGGAAAAAAAAAAAAAAAAAAATCCCAGTGCAGATACTGATTTTCTATGATTGGAGAAAAAGAAAAAAAGAGAAAAAAAGAAAAAAAAGAAAAAAAAAAAAGAAATAAATAAAGAAAAGGGCAAGAAGCCAGCCATCAGACTAGTGATCACTTATCTCAATTGCTCAGAGGGTCATAAAACTATTCCTCAAAGCTGAAAAAATGCAGCACCCTTTCCAATGCATTACTAGGAAGTAAATTACATTCTCCCTCCTTTCTGCCCCTCGCTACAACCTGATGCCCTTATGGCTTCACTGCAGTCTCATCATTGCTTCTTTCTCCCTTTAATACCTCCTCTCACAACTAAACACCAGCAGTGAGAGTGGAGAATTGCCTGTATTCGTCCCACTTTCACCATAACTGTGGTTCCTCAATTAAAAAGCTCATTTCAATTAGAAAGATCACTTCTTAGATGAGCCACTAGTTGAGAAATAAACGATGCTATTAATTTGCATACTTCTTTCAGGTTGTTAAGTTAGGTGGGAAGGCCTGATATTCCCTCTTGGTTTGGTGCTCGACTAAGAGGCAGCTAGTGAGGTAGCTGGCCCAGTTAAAATGCCTAGGTAGAAAGCAGTGATGTGGATCCTGGAGCTGATCTCCAAGCTCCTTAGGCAATACAGAGAGATAAATGACTCTGTTGGTATTTCTACACTTCTAAGAGGATTTTCTGCCCTGCCTTGAGTCAACAACCAGAAAACAGTATGTGCAAGAATTAGTCTGAAGTAATACAGCAGCAATTCCCTTATCTGAATGTTATTGAATATGTTTCTGTAAAAATTTCTACAGATCAGCTGCATAGCAGAGCCTTGCACCAAGGGATCCTTCACAGAAAGCAAAGACTTTGTGCAAATCACCTATATAGTGCAGGCTTGTAGCAAGGGTTATCCTTGATATCCAAGCCTAAACCAGGCTTGCTAGAGATGAGTCTATTGAAACAATGGTGGGTTTGGGGGTGAGGCAAGAGGTTCAGCTGAAGTGCATCTACACCAACGAACGCAGCATAGGCTAGAAATAGGAGAAGCTGGAAGCCATTTTGCAGAAAGCAAACTATGACTTAGTTGCCATTACAGAAACACGGTGGGATTGGTCCCATGACTGGAGTGCTGCAATGGATGGCTATATGCTATTCAGAAGGGATAGGTAAGGAAGGAGGGGCAATGGCATGGCTCTCTATGTTAAAGACTGTTTTGATATTAAGCTTAAGGCTGGGATTTATAAGATTAAGCCTCTATGGGTAAGGATCAGGGCAGGGCCAACAAGTTGGACATTCCAATGGAGGTCTGTTATAGACCACCTAACCAGGATGAAGAGATGGATGAGGCGTTCTATGAGCAGCTGGCAGAAGTTGCGTGATTGCCAACCGTTCTTCTCATGGGGGACTTCAGCTTCCCTGATACATGCTGGAAATACAACACAGCGCAGAAGCAGTTTAGGAGATTAGTTCTGGAGTGTATGGAAGATAGCTTCCTAATGCAGCTGGGAAGAGAGCAGAGCCTACCAGGGGAGGTGCCCCTCTATACCTGCTTTTTACAAATAGAGAAGGACTGAGGGGAAATGTGGAGGTCGAGAGCTGTCCAGGGCAGAGCAACCCCAAAATGGTAGAGCTCTAGATTCTTGGTGAAGGAGGGGGGCAGCAAAGCTGCTGCCTTGGACTTCTGGAGGGCAGAACCGTTCAGGACCCTGGTAAGGAAGGGATTTGGGATTCGATCCTGAAGGGTAAGGGGGGCAGAAAGGCTGGTCACTCCTCAGGAAGGAAGTCTTAAAAGTGCAGAAGCAGGCTGTTCCCTGTGCTGCAAGATGAGCTGGTGGGGAAGAGGATCAGCGTGGATGAATAGGGAACTTTTCCTGAGACTCTTGAAGAAAAAGAGAATCTACCTCCTGTAGAAGAAGGGATGGGCAACTCAGGGAGAGTACAAATAAGTTGTTAGGATACGCAGAGAGAAAATAAGAAGGGCAAAAGCTCAGCTTGACCTCAACTTGGCTGCTAGAGTAAAAGAGAACAAAAACCTTTTTTAAAAAATATATTAACTGTAAAAGGAGGGCTAAGGAGAATCTCCATCCTTTCCTGGATGCAGCAGGGAATGTGACCACTGAGGATAAGGAAAAGGCTGAGGTTCTCAATGTCTTCTTTAGAAGTCAGACTGACTATCCTCAGGGTACTCTATTCCTGGAAGTCTGGGATGGGGAGCAGAATAAACTCCCCAGAATTCAGGTAGGAGAAAAAAAAAAAGAAGAAAACTCCTGCCTCAGCAAGAGCACATGAGAGTCTTACTGAGCTCAAGCCTACAAGATACAAGATAGAGTTGCCCTGTGCCTTTTAGACATGGTTTAATCTCAGAGGTCTATAGTAAATTGGCAATGTGAAATGAGCTCTTGCCTAATTAGCAGATTTCTCCTTGTGCCTCAGTGAATGTACACCAGAGAGAGCTTGGCCAAATTCCACTAATTTGCAACATCTCAAGCTTTAAAGCACTTTCCTTTTTTCTTTCCAGATCAGCCGGGCCAGCTGGAAGAGCACCTGCCAAGTGGAAGAATTCACTTGCAAAAGTTCAGATTCAAAATGAGACCTGGGACTGGGACAGTTCTGCACCAGTGCCTTAACAATTCTCACACCTGGCTTCTTGATAAATCTAAGACGTGAACCAGGCAAATATTTATTCCATTATGCTTTCCCCCCTTCTCCCCCCCATAAAAAAAATAAAAATAATAATTAAAAAAAAAAAAAAAACAGTGAGCCAGCACCATGATTTTTAATAGATCTTCCTTTGATAATTCCTATGCAAAAACACACTGCAATGCACAGGTTGGTCACCCCATCTGGTAACAGGCACCAGAGATTTTTATAATTTGCATTTTTTATGTTTTTAGAATTTTGAAAGGCAACACCACCCTTTGCTAAGACCTATACTGCTGCAAAGTTGGCAGGGATGTGTGCAGCACTAGGAGCTTCATAGAGGATGATTCTGGTGGACAGCTGGGGGCCAGCCTAAGAGCAGAACCTATCCAGAATCTAAGCCACATCAAGGGAAGGTTGGGTTGGGATTAGGCTGTGGTTGGACTTGATGATCTTTGAGGTCCCTTCCAACCTGAGTAACTCTATGATTCTATGATTCTAGGGAAAGGCTCTCCACCAGAGGGTAATGGCCAAGGAACAGGCTCCCCAGGACAGTGGGCATGGCCCTATGCTGCTAGAGTTCAAGGTTTGGAGGCACTCACAGCCTCCCCAGGCAGCCTGTGCCAGGGTCTTACTGTTCTCTGAGTAAAGATGTAGAGTTTGGATGTTGAATGGTCCTGTGTGGAGCCTGGGGTTGGACTTAATGATCCCTTCCAACTTGGCATACTCCATGGTTCTATGATTAAGATTGACTTGCAACAAAAAAATACTAAAACAAGTACGATTAAGATTGAAGCATGAATGAAAATATGAGAATATATACCATAAAAAAAACAGCAGAACAAGATTTAAAAGAAAGGCTTCTACACACAATGCAGTCAAATTGAAGAACAAGTTGTTTCCAACTAGGTCAGACAGCCTCTGCTATGATGCGCAGGAGAAGGCAAGCAATGAAGATTAAGAGCTTCCCTGGATCACAAAGAACATGGTTGCAGCTTAACAGTTACTGCATTAATTTGGCAGAGAAATTCCCTATAAACAGAGACTTAAACTCAGTCTCTGTGATCTGTTCCTTCTCACCCCTCCAAAGCTTACACTCTCTTCATTCAATATTTCATTTTCTGTCAAGAGGTGAATTATCAATCCAAGACTTTAAATGTGTTTTATTTAAACATAATTATCATGTTAATCCTAAAGAAAATATGCCTAGACAAAAACTGCATTATCAGTCAACTATGATAAATAGTAATAAGGCATATTACTGATCACATTATTACAGTGTTACAAATACAAATGAGCTAATTCCTTACAAGCAATAATATACAAGGTGATGTGCAGGACCTAAAGGTGTATCTGTGTCTCATGATATTCTTTTCTTTTGTCTTGTTCATATATAATTTATGTAGCTTGCCATAGCTATGCCATTTTGCCATTGTTCTAAAGGTGAATATTCTCCAGAGCACCAAGGAATTAAGAAAGGTGTTAAATGTTAGGTATTTTTTAGGCATGTTAGAGAAAGGTGGGGAATTACCACACGCTAATTTCAACCCATAGCCCAAGGAAAGAGAGCAGGCATTTTCAGCCACCAGAAGGTTCTTCCTCTTAATCTGGCACAGGACTCCAGCTCTGCTTCTTATCTTCTCTGAGATGTATAAATGCCTGTGAAATGCAAGAAAAAGGTCCCCTTCTGCTGACATTCTGCATAGAAGTTTATCCGATTGCTGTCACAACCTTTCCCTATTTTTACAAAACGTTGGAAGACACTGAGAGGCACTGGCAGCAAGGAGTGATGGCATAGCAAAGACCATCCTTGAGCTTGCCCACAGAGAATGAGAATTGTCCCAGTCAGGTCCATCGAGCTGATGCATGATGTGAACTATGGCATGAGACTGCCTGTGGAAGATTTGATGCAGGCTTGGAAATCTCACCAGTAGGAGCTGCCAGCTTCTGCACTAGATCTGTGAAGACAAATTCTGTTTCATGTTAATGCATTACCATATACTGTCAAGTGAGTATTCTCTCAGTGTACTTTTAGAGCATATCAGCATGTTTAATCTGATTGTTTTATTTTGTTTTTGAATTAAGCTTTACTTTTTGATTTTAGTTTTCTAAATGCAGATTTTGTTTCTAATTTCTTTGGCCAGATTTATATGAATTTAAACACTTTGGATCTCATCTTTCAACATCAACTTCAATTTCTAGATACAGAAACAAGATACAAAATTCCCTCTGCACTTCACTAAGCAGAGCTCATCAGCCATATCTTAACTCAGAGCTAGGAATTGGCTGCCTTGATGAAATTCTAGCGCCTCACCTACAGCCTGCAGAAATTATACACAAGAGTAGAAGCACAAAGTAAAAGCAGTTTGGTTTGGAGTTGCATCCTTTGTAGTTAAAGCAACGGTAGTGCCATTCATATAATCATACAATCACAGAATAGTTTTGGTTATAAGACCTTAAAGCCCATCCAGACCCAAATTCCCTGCCATGGGCTGGTTGCCACCCACCATCTCAGGCTGCCCTGGGCCCATCCAACCTGGCCTTGAGGACCTCCAGGGATGGGGCACCCACAGCCTCCCCAGGCAGCCTGTGCCAGGGCCTCACTGCCCTCTGAGTAAAGAATTTCCTCCTATATCTAATCTAAATCTCCCCAGTTACAGTTTAAAACTGTAAGTCAAGTTGTATTTTTCTTTGAATACATGCAGTGTTTTTTGAGCATACCTAAAATTCCCGTATTTATGACAGGCAACATCTGTGCCATGTGAAGAAATAGATCATTTTAGAGAATAACAGAACCACAGGGGTTGGAAGGGACCTCTGGAGATCATCGAGCCCATCAACAAAAGCAGGTATCCTACAGCAGGTTGCACAGGAAAGCATTCAGATGAGTTCTGAGTATCTCCAGAGAAGGAGACTCCACCGTGTCTCAGGGAAGCCTGTTCCAGGGCTTTGCCACCCTCAAAATAAGGTTTTTAATTGCGTTCTTATGGAACTTGCTGTGTTCCCATTTGTCCCCATTGCCCCTTGTTCTGCCACCGGGCACCAATGTTCTCATTGCCTGTCTCCATCCACCCGCCTTCCAGCCAATAAGCACTGAGAAGATCCCCTCTCAGTCCTCTTTCTTCAGGCCGAGCAGCCCCAGGTCTCTCAGCCTTTCCTCACACAAGAGATTCTCCGGGCTCAAATCTGTGGCCCTTTGCTGGAGAGGAGCCTAGAATGGGACACGTGCAGCAGGGCAGCACAAGAAAAGACTAGAGGGGGGGGGGGATAACCTCCCTCGACCTGTTGGCGACGCCCATTTTAACGCAACACATGACACCACCCTTGGCCCTCGCGGCCACACGGACGCTGTCTCTACTGAGTCAATAAATTCATTTGGGGCAATAAACACGGGCGCAGCGCGGTGCACTATGGGAGTTGTAGTCTGCGCGCGAACCGGAAGTGATGGGGGCACGCGGCCTGACGGCGGCACAGCCACTTCCGGCAGCCGCCCGCTCATGGAGGAGGCTCGGCAGCAGCGGAGCGGTTGAGGGGGGTTCGGTGGTGGCCGCCGCCGCCATGTTCGGCTGCCTGGTGGCGGGCAGGCTGGTGAGCGGGGCCCTCAGCCCGCTCGGGCCGGGTGGGGCTGCCGAGGGGCCGCGCCTTGGCCGGCTCCTGCCTCCAGTCCCCACGGGGCAGCTCCGTTGTGGATTCTGTCTGCTAATGAGCGGGCTTGGGCTCTTCAGAGGCGAGATGGGAGGTTAAAAGAGCCGTTTAAATGCTATAGCGCGCCTCGGCTGCGGGGTTGCAGCAGCTGGGGTGAAGAGGAGGATGCTGTCTGTCTCTGGCGTCCCTGTGCCGCCTGTCTGAAGGCTTATTGTATTTCCTGTGTGAACAGGTTGCCGTGCTCCGGGGGTTGTGCCAGCCAGGTGGTCAACAGCCACTGCTTATAGACTTGGCAACCTCTTCTGCACCTTATTTCCCTCCTACGCACGTGGGGAGTGAAGGTATTCTGCTCTCGTAGTGCTGGGTAGGATATACTTCCAGCGTAGGTAGAACATTGTTGTGCCTTTCCAGTGATACTTTTGTGGCAGCTGTTCTGCTTTGTTTGACTTTCATCTGGCTATGTGCTGTTTAGGTTAGTACGTGCCTCACTTTTAGTTATGTCTCACTATAGGTATGTTTCTGTAAGGGGTTATTTGTAGCTAGCCAAAAAATGGAAAATTAACGAAGGCTTTGTTCCCTGTAGGTACAAGCAGCTCCCCAGCAAGTGGCCGAAGACAAATTTGTGTTTGACTTACCGGACTATGAAAACATCAACCATGTAGTGGTCTTCATGCTGGGAACTGTACCATTTCCTGAAGGAATGGGAGGATCTGTCTACTTTTGTTACCCGGACCAGAGTGGGATGGCAGTGTGGCAGCTGCTGGGGTTTGTTACTAATGAGAAGCCAAGTGCAATCTTTAAAATTTCTGGTTTGAAATCTGGTAAGTGTAGAGCAAAATAACAGTCAGCATAATGGATGTGTTGCTGTATGCACGAGAGAGTAAATGTCAGAAGGTGTTGTTTTTTATTGTTTGTTTTGTGATTTTTTTTTTTATAAAGGTGGTTCTCTGTATTCAGGTAGTCCCTAGCAGATAAGCAACTAGAAGCATTCAGTCAGTTTTGTGAAAGTCTGTGCGTATATGTTCCTAATGAAATTTCTCACTCTTATCTTGTATGCCATGTCAATCTGGAAATTCAGCTCAACAAGTTTAGCATGTTTTCCAGTGCTTCCACAGAATCTGATTAAGAATGAGTCTGTATTTTCCTTGGTGTGGTTTCCATGCGCTCAGCTAGGGAGTGCTGCAATGTTTCCTCTTGCTCCAGCTGTTTAGCTGTTGTATTCTTTGTAGCACAGAGGAAGGTTTTGCAATGAGCAAAGTGTAGCACAGTGACTTCAGAAAGCTGGCTGCCTCTGGTACTGTGCTCTACGTAACTGTCCAATAAGGAGTACTGTCAGTGGAAATCAGTCTTCCAAATGTTATAGTGGTTTTAAGCTGACTGAGAGAAGGCTGATGCTACCTGAACAGTGTGTGTGTATATTTTCTGTTAATACATTATTATGTGGGCATTTTTTGTTATGTGCATTGTACAAATGACAAACCACCACCAAGACACAGCTTTCTGCCCCTAAGGGAAGGTACGTCCATCAAGCAGCTTTAAAGCATTTCAGTAATAAAGAATGAAGTGTATATGTCCTGATTTTTTTTGTCAGTTTTTGCAGCATGCTCATCACGCTCCAAAGGCTTCCTTATTTGTATATGTTTTCAGAGATCTTATTAGGTGAAGGTAACTTCAGATGCTTTTGCAGAACAGTACTTTTAACTGTTTTTTTCAAGGAAGAAATCTTTAACTTTTTTCTGAACTACATTTTCTTCTGTCTCAACATTTTGGTCACGTCAACGTGCAAGGCACTGTGCTTGAGGATGAGCTTCCATGCCAGTGCTTACTCTGATCAGCTGTTCCTGTTGTATACAGCTTATTTCAGACTGTAGGAGTCAGAATGAGCTGTTGCTGTGATAACAAGCCATGTTCAATGAGGAACACTGAGACTGAAAAGAGGAAGCAAAAGTGATTATAAAGAAAGGAATTGGAGAGACATTACTGTCTTCTGAAATCTGTTTGACTGTACCAGGCTAGCTTTTGGAGGCTGCTGTTGATATGTATCTTTGAAATGAACGCAGAGGATAAATTCCAGTGATACACACTTCAGCAAAGCAGTGGAGGTGCTAGGATGTATCCTGCTTCAGATTACCTTTTGTTTTGTTGTTTTTTTTCCTAACTAGTAGGTAGTAACGTTATCACTTAGATGGTTGGGATTAGGAGAAGCAAGCCAGCCTGTACCCAGGCTTGTAAGAAGATGCAGGTTGGGCAGATGTTTCTGACCTCCTGAGTGCATGCCAAAGCAAAGATGGTAAGGGCTAGCTTGGACAGCAAATAGCACAATGAAGTTAATGTGTGAGTTTGCAACTTCTAATAGAACAAAGAGGCTGCCTGCTCCATTCATAAATGCTGGAACAGTTGTGCAGCATCTAGAAGCATCCAGAATGTCAACTTTTTATTAGGTTATGTTAGGGACGTGTGCATTTAAAACGAAGAGCAAACTGTTGTGTAATTTTAGTAATATCTCTAGAAGTATATTTTGTGACATCAGCTTGTTGCTGGAGATGTTATATAGCTGTATTAACAGCTGTTCTGTGCTGTGTTGTCTTGATCTTATTCCATTGCTAAGTGTGGATGGGACAAATTTCTGTTCCATATTGTTTGTCAGTTACCTGTGAAGCGGTGATTGCAGCAGAGTTTCTTTCCTACTGTGTGATAAAGGACGCACTTTACTTCTGTGGCTGTAAGTAGTCAGCTGAAGTGGCATAGGATTTGAATACAGCAGCTTTGGGAAATGTTAATTGCACAATTTATAGCTCTTCAGTGTGTTCGGTGTCTGGAATGTGCTGCAGTTGTGCTGGTTTTGCAATGTAAGTTACTTGTGTTGCACATTTTAAGGAGTGGTTGTGCTGTTAGGAGTGTTAGGCACCCTGGACAGTGAGGGTCAAGGAAAATGGTGTTGCCCCAGGATTTTTTAGTTTGCTTATCCTTCTTTCTATTCCCTGCTCACTTAGGAAGACCAGTGCTGGTGAAGATAAGTGTTTTCAAGTTTGGTACAAGTAGTTTATCAGGGCTGAACTAAAGGGAAAATTGCTTTAGGGAAGTGCACTTGAATATGAAAAATTCATTTGTGGAGTAGAGACTAAATCATTAACTCAGACTCTTTTTCTTGATTGCAGGTTTTCTTGATTACTCAGGTAATCTTTTCTGAATAAGAGATTTCCAGGTCAGGTTCTGAAGGTGTCTCTGAAGAATGCCATGGTATCATCTAAAAGATTCCTGTAAAGCTCCTCTATAGCTGTGAGAAGTTGGTTAGATTGTACTTCATAGTAGTCTTGGTAGAAACTTGTTAAGTCTAAAAGCAGACTTCTCTGTTGTTTCTCCTAACTTTTAATGCTTTTTAAAAAGCTGTGTTAAAGTTTCAATAGAACAGTGCTTGTAAATGTAGTGGAACTGAGTCAGAAGGTACCTTAGATTTCAGTTAGCACTTTTTTGCAGCTCAACATAGTATTTATAGGTCTGCAGGATAGCTATTGATTGGCTTTGCTCTCTGCTGCTAGTAAGGCAGAAGACAGGGCTACTGAAGCATTAGTACTTCTTTCATTGCATTTATTTGAATTTATTTAGGAAAAAAAAAATCATCCTAGCAGCACCGTGGTCCCACCGAGGGTTGTATGATGAAAGCCACTTGTCTCTCAATGTTTGTCACTGTGTGCAGAGCTTCTAGCTGAAACTTATGCAGGAGTTGCTGGTTAATACTGAGTCAGAGGTGATGACAGGGACTGGGATGGTGCCTGCAAGAGCAGTAAGCAACTTGAGGGTGTTTTTCTGCTTAATGCATTGTTTTTTACATGGCTTTTGCAAGGCCAGAGGCCTTTCTGCTCCGTGGTTTCTTTGACCCTTTGTGGTTTCGAGCTTTTTGATGAAATGTGGGGCTGTGCAGCCCTGCTCAGGAGTAGCTTCAAGTCAGAGTGATCTTGAAGGAACGTTGTCTTTTTTTTTTTTTTCATGCATAAACAGGTTCAAAAGCACCATGTTTGAATGAGTGAGTCAAGCTGTTGTGCAGCAGTGCTGTTTGTTTCCTGTTTTTCCGTAATGGATGTGCTTGTGTGTGCATGTACCTGTGTTTAGACTGTGCTGTCTGATTTCTGTGATAGGGAGATGTGTTCCACACCTCCCACCAGGGACCTCGTATACAAGAAACACTGGAATCCCAGTATCTTCAAATGTGTATCAGTTCTAACATGCTGTTTGTGGTGCTTTCAGGGAAGGGAAGCCAGCACCCCTTTGGTGCCATGAACCTCCCGCAGACACCAACGGTGGCCCAGATCGGCATCTCGGTGGAGCTGCTGGAGAACCTGGCACAGCAGACTCCTGTGGCAAATGCTGCTGTGTCATCAGTAGATTCATTCACGGAGGTATCACAAACATCCTGTTCTCAGAAATCCTCTGCAGTTTTGAAGTTTTGAAAACATAGGCTCTGAAGAACTAATTCAGAATACAAAACAAAGCCTTTGTGGGTGGTTTTAGGGTTGTAACCAACCTAGTTGTCATCACATTATTTGTATGGATAGTTTGAAAATTTGAAATGACTTTTTCTTACACTAGAAGGCTGTCTCCTGTAAATGATCAGATTTTGTATTTTTGTATTCAGCCAATGCATTCTGTCATACCTATACTGTTACAAAAAGTAGACTTCCCTATAGGAGCAACTACAGTGAAATGCATGTGAGACAGTGGAGCTCTGCTGATTTTAGATGCTGGAATTTAAGTGCACAGCATTCTGCAAGGATGGTCAAAAATTACTCAAGTTAAGGTATACGTGGACTGTATTAATATAGTTATCTAGGTGTACACTGACTCTTGAGAAATCCTTCTGATGTAGTTCTGCAGAATTATAAAATCATGCCTTCTCCCACAGAAATGTGTTTTGTTTTGCTGTTTTTTCATTTTGTGAAACAGGTTTTTTTCTTTTTGTGTAAAACCTGCAATACTGGCCAATTTTTTACCTATGTGTCTGTTTTACCTATTTGTCTGTTAGTCTCAACCTCTGGAAATCCTCAGCCAGCACAGGCAGTTAGGTCACATTCTAGAAGTAGTTCAAGGCAATCTAGATCTGAGTAGCAAGTCTTCATTTCTCTAAAACTGATGGCTCTGGCATTACCTTTTAAGATTTCAGGAGCTGAAGAGGCTTTTCTTGAGGCTTTTTCTTCTTGCTCACTTTTCCTACAGATACTTGCTGAAGTAGACTGGTAATTGAACAGTAATCCTGATCATGAAGCAGATGTCCTCTGACAGTTTATACAGATAGTATCTACATAGGTAAATGTCTCTTTTGGAGAAAGTTAGTAGTTGAGTACAGCTATTTTTGTATATAATAGCTAACAGTTTTTTGGGGGTGGGGACGTTAGGGTCTAATGACATCTAAGTAATATTTTTTATTCCAATAGTTCCTATAGTAATTAAATCATAGGTTAATAAGGTACATTTCAGGTTTTTTGTATTTCCACTGGTGGATTTTTCTGGCAAAAATATTTTAAGAAGAAAAATAACTCATTATTGCATAACATTAGCAAAAAGTGTTTCTCCAGTTAGGTGGGTTTTCCTTTTTAAAAAGGAGCAGAATGTTAACTAATTTTTAAGCTGGACTGTAGCATTGTTCTTCCACTACATTTTTAGGAAGGTTTATGAAGCTTTATGTTATATGTAGTTTTGTACCTAGAGAAAATTATCATATTAAAAAAGAAAATGGTAAGAAGTGAGACAGTAGCATGCTTCTGTGTGAGAGGGATGAGGCTGAGGGTGGGCTACTTGATTCTAAGACATCAGCTTTTCCAATCCATTTGTGTCAGAGCAGGTGGAGGGGAGCTTTGGAGCAGTTGCATCCAGTTCTGGGGCCTCAGCATGAGAAGTCCAGAGGAGGGCCATGAAAATGCTAGAGAGCTGGAGCACCTCTCCTGTGAAGACAGCTGCTTTTGTTCAGCCTGGAGAACAGAAGACTTTGCATAGGCTTTATTGTGGCTGTTCAGTACATCAAATGAGTCTTTTTGCCTGTATTGAAAAGGCGAGTGCAATGGTTTTAAACTGAAAGAGGGTAGGTTTAGATCAGAAATTAGGAAGAACTTCATGGTGGGAGTGATGAGATACGGCATCCACAGCTTCTTTGGATAACCTATGATTGGAAATATTCAAAGTTGGGTTGGGCAGGACTTGAAGCAACTAGAGCTCGTGCAAGATCCATACGCATGGCACAGACATTGAACTGGGTGATCTTCGGAGGTTCCTTCCAGCTCAGACTATTGTATGATTCTGTATATTCTTCCAGATTCTGTTTTACTCTGTCATTTCACTGTCTCTGAAAATAATTTGTTCCCCCACCAAAACAACACATTTATTTTTCTCCTTCAGCAAGTAGGAGAAAAGAAAATATTACAGACTACATAGCTGAAGGAAGTTTCTCTGTTGCTGGAGCCTGGCAATGAGTTGTAATCATAGAATCAAGGTTGGAGAAGACCTCCAATATCATCCAGTCCGACTGTCTACCTGCCACCAATATTTCCCCACTAAACCATATCCTTTAATACAACATCTGAACGTTTCTTGAAGACCTCCAGAGATGGTGACTCCACCGCCTCCCTGGGCAGCCCATTCCAACACCTGACCACTCTTTTGGAGAAGTTTTTACTGGCTTTACTGACTTTACTACCTGAACCTCCCCTGGCACAAGTTGAGGCCATTTCCTCTAGTCTTATTGCTCATGAGGCAGATTGCTGGAGACTTTTCTGCTGGTTGAACAATTACTTTTTTGCTATGTGTCAGACTTCTCAGCTTTAACTTGTTCTGCTGTTCATCTGTTGGTTTGTCTCTGAATCACTTCTTTGTCATGAAGAAAATGTTCTTACTGGAGATCTCTATCTAGTTGGATGTGGCCCAAGAGGCCACAAGTGAAGATCTGAAAATGTTTTCTAAATAGTAGGTAGATGTGAGGACAAAACTAAAAGTTATGATACTTTGATCTCTTTTTAAACTCTCTTTTCTTGCTCTAATGTTTGTACTTTCCTACTGGATTCTAGATAACAGTGCTGTTTTTATTTCACATAGTAGTTGTGTATCTGCTGACATATTGCACAACAAACCATATTTTAAAAAGTACTTACTTAGTATCTTTCTTTTATTTCAGTTCACCCAGAAAATGTTGGATAACTTCTATAATTTTGCATCCTCGTTTGCTGTTACTCAGGCACAGATGACACCAAACCCCTCTGAGGCTTTCATTCCTGCAAATGTAGTCCTGAAATGGTAATGGAAACTATCTTTAGTAACTAGTGTATATTTTTCCTAGGCATCAAAACAGCTGTTTTGTAAGTGTTACTGTCATGCTATTCTAGCAAGATGATAGAGAAATTCTGTTCTGAAGCTAAGATGCTCTTTCTGCTGGTTTAAACTTGTCACCATTTTCATGTAATTTTTATAGCCTGTGCATTTTGTTGCATCTGGAAATGTCACTCTTTATGCATGTTGATTTGCAGTGTGTTGCTGACTGCAGGTTTTTGAGTAATGGGAAAATGCAACACTATTGCCTGCCAGTTTGTTGTTACAAAGTTTGTTGTGAAGGCTACAAGCATAAAAACATAGTGCCATCAGGATTATGTTGCTTAAGAAGGTGGAAGGGATGGAGAAATCGTGTTCCAAGTTTACGTGGTTCTGCCACCAGCATGAACCAGTCTCCCTGAGAGTTGTTTTCCAGCAACTGGCTTAAAAGAGAATTCCTAGCAGGGATGGTGATACTCTGGAGGTAAACTGTGGGCAGTGCTTCTGAATGTCTTAAAAATTCTTTCCTGCAGTTTATAAGTTTAGCCTTTTTTTTTTTTTTGCCTCAATATTTATTGATGTAAGCCTTCTTAAAACAATATTTTGGGCTTTCTGGATAGTTGAGTCAGTAGCGTAGGTCAGCATATGAGTATGTGAGCAGTTAACATAAGCAATATGTTTCCTTTGGAAATGCAATTTGATGCAGATTTCTTCTAAGTAGGAGGTAACTGTAAGCATCCCACATGTGGGGAGCCTCCAGTGAGAAACCAAAGGGAAAGGAGGCTGAAAATACAGGGTAATGGCTGGGTGCTCCCTGAGTAATGCTGAATTTGCCTTTGTTCTAAACAGTGAAGTGAAGTGAGGCATAACTCCATTAAAGCAAACACATTTGTGTATGTAAATCTATTAAATTGATTACAGCTGAAAGAGATTAAAAAAAAAGTTTCATCTGTTTGTGAGTCATTATAATGTATTTAATTATAGCTTGTGAAACAGAGTATCTGAGGTCTCTGCAGAGGGCTAGCTGCAATGGAAATGCACTAATGCTTAGAACACCATTAATTAATAAGCCTTTCTCTTTTAATATGAGTAGGATGATAATAAAACCTTTCAGAAGTTCTTCTCTAATTGGAATTGGCTTAGAAATTTCCAGATGTAGAGGTTTTTGTTGTCTTTGTTTCAGCAGTAGTAGCTTGTGTTTGTGGTGATTTGAAGGGCTGTCCAGGCTCTTGTAGCTCAGTCTGCAAGTTGAGAAAGCCAGGGAAATTCTACTTCCTCTGGTTCTGTTTTGTTTTGTTTTCTACTGTTCTGGATCTGTAGTGGATTCCAACATTGTTTGCATGTCTTTGCTGGTTAGGAAGGTGAAATTAGGATGATGTGTTTGCATGCTTCATTCTACTCTGTTAATTACTTTATTATATTTTGCTAAAATATTACTGTGGATAATAAACGTAGAAGTTAGAATTATTTGATAAGAGGAAAAAATAACGGGGACTAATTTATCAGGATTTCTATTAGAGTTTATTTATTTACATATTTTTTGTAGGTATGAGAACTTCCAGAGACGCCTGACACAGAACCCTCTCTTCTGGAAGACATAAGCTTGAATCATGCCATTTGAAGTGCTCTCTGATCTGGAATATACAGCAAATAACTTCACTGAAGAACTTTGAGGCAGAAAAAAAAAAAAAAAACGATTAGTCTGAATAGACCAACCTGTAACTTTTATATTACTCAAATTATTTAAAATTAAAATCTGTGAAAACTGCTTGTCTATGTGCTTTTTCTTTTTTTTATGGAAATACTTCAGCAAAAGTCAGTATGCATGTGTAGAAAGACTCTATTGAACCTGTATTTAAAATGGAAGGAATTACAAGATGAAAAACGACAAAGCAGTTTCATACTTGTGTGAAGTTTTGAGGTGGTGTTTAACTGTAAATAAAATTAACTTAGTCTCATTGTGAAAGATGATGGGGAAACTGAGAATATGCTGATGGTTTTTCTTGCTGGTCCTTGCTCTGTAAATGCTTTTAATTCGTGGACAGCTATGATTGCTGTCCCCAGCTTGTATAGAAAGTATATCTCTCTCTCTTTAGAAGGTGCTATGGAGCTTAATCTCAGGTATCTGTCTTGAACTTTCCCAATGTGAAAGTGTAGTTTAGAGTAATCTCCGGGACTTTTTCCCTGCTGGCCAAATAAATACCTTTGAAACAGCTGTTAGGGGCATACTTGGATTTATAGATCTGTATTTTGTGGCCTAGAGCTGTGAGGTGACAGGTTATTGACAGCGGAGGTGAATTTTGTCTCCAGCTTTCTCTGTTCACAGCATGAGGTGTGAGAAGAGGGAGAAAAATGCTTCTTGGTATGTAGTTTCTTTCTGTGAGAATAATGGGTAACATCAAGATGTGTTTTAAGTCATTTCAAGGATCTGTGAGGTACCTTTGCAGTGTTTGAGGGGAATTTATTGGTGTCTATGTAGAGAAACTTTGATGTGGAGTGAGCAGAAGCTTGTCTCGATCCTGTGAACCAACCACTCCATGGAACTTTTCTGTTCTCAGAACTTAGAACAGAGTTCCTCCATCAAAACGAGGAATGTTGTTTCTGCGTGATGCTGGGGGTAGGAGTTGTGTTGGGTGAAGCTGGTGTCCTTTGTTTAGTATGAGAGAACGTCTTCTCTTCAGTATTATCAAATATTTCATGTTCCAGACAGCACGATGTCCCTAGCACTACTGCAGTGAAGAAAAAGGTTTGTTTTTAAGCACCCTGATCTGTTATAGAAGTTTGTTGTTTCAAGTAGGCCTGCCACCACTACACTGTTTTCCTACGTGTAATGTTGTCATTACAAAGCAGTCATATAAGAAGGAATTGGTGAAAAGCAGAACAACTTTCTGATACTTCTTCCACCCCTATGTCAATGTGTGAGGGAGATGCTGGTGTCTGAACGCATTCGAAATGCTTGGGTGCAAATGGTGATTGTCAGAGGTAGTCCTAATCCCTTAAAGGGGGCTCCAGGTGTTATCTTTCTGTCTGCCATCCCATTTTCTGCTGCTGTTATGTTCCATTACCTCAAGGAGAAGCTACTGTAAAGCTCACTCTGGGGAAATAGGCAGTGGTGTTGGGCTGGAGCTCACAGCCTTGTTCCAGGCATGATGAGTTTTGTATCCTACAAAACTTCCACAAATGGTTTACTGTGTGGAAGTACTGTAGTGCAGAGATGTGGAACTTAATTTTCCAGTATGCTGTTTATAACAATGTAGGAGAGAAACATCTTTGAACTTTCAGGTCCAGGTGTTTACCTAATGAGCGAGTATGGCAGCCATGACTTCCTTTTTCTGGCCACGAAACGGTGACTGGAAGGCATCTGAAATGGCCTTATAGTAGCACCTGGACTCAAGAAGCCCATTCTGTAACATGTAATTGTCTCAAGGCCTGAAGACTGCTGAAAGCTGATTGCAATTAGTATCTTAGTTATGTGTCACTGTGCTCCTCTTGTGTTAATAGGTTCTACACTAGCAGTCCCATTGGACTACACCACAATTGCCCTGGAGACATCTCATTCCCTGGATGCCGTAGAGAACTGTGTAAATGAGACTGTGATGTATCTCTTGCTGTATCTCAAACGGCCTGAATACTGACTTTGTTCTCAGGGACATGGGTGTCCTTCTTATCAGGCAAAAGAAAGTCAAAATGAGGTTTTATGAAAATTTTATTCTCAGCCTGGACACAGTGGGAAACTTGAAAGAAATCGTTATCAATGTAAGTCTTACCCAGTACAACTTAGAGGATTCCCAACTGAATCTCAAGAGCCTGTTGAACTGGTGCCTCCTGGTGTGCCATGACTTGACTGGCCACTTGGCTTAGATGTAAAGTACAACGGAGGAGTTGCTCTCTGGATTTCTTCTCGTACAGTTGGTTGTCTTGCTGAAATGTAAGATGTGAAAGACAGCTGTGTCGGATCAAACCAAGGATCACAGAACAGCAGAAATTGGAATGGACCTCTGGATATCATTTTGTCCAAGTCCCTTGCTCAAGCAAGGACACTTAGACCAAGTTGCCAAGGGCCGTGTCCTGGTGGCTGTTAAATGCTGATCACTAGGCTGAGGGATCCAGTCCAGCATTCTGTCCGTGAAGGCTGAGGGAAGAACCAGCCCGTGCTCACCTCCACTGACTTCTCCAGTAGTCAAGAGATTTGTTTTCTGGTTAAATCCATTGAGTGTCACTCATACAGAAAGCCTGGCAGTTTAAGTACTTAGAATCAATTCCTTGAAGTTGTATCTCTGGTTGTTGTTGTGAGAGGCTAAAGTTAATGCAAGAGGACTTTGCTGGAGAGCATTGCTGGAGGCAGTTGCTACTTCAATCAGCTGAAAGGTTTGCTACCTTGGTTAACAAATGTTAATTGCCTTGAAATCATCTTGCCTCTCTCTGTCTGTTGTAAAGGAAGAAAGGGACAATGAACTGGGTCATTTCCCAGGGAGAAGCTGGAGTTTCTGATGTCTGTACTGAACCTGACATCCTGTTTCCCAGGTGAGGCTGTTTCTGTTACCATTCACGTATGATAAGAGCAGCCTCTCACCTCATGTTGGGCAGCATGTTACTGGGGGTTTTCTATTGCTCATGCATTTACTGAGAAAGATTCATTCACAGTACACTCCATGCTTAATGTTCCTTGCACTGAATGATGTACGTCTTCACTTGAAGTAATACAGAGAAGAGATTTCTCACATGTTGTCATAAATCATGCAAAATAAACATCATTTATTCATTAGACAGAATTTGAGGAGCATAGAGAAGAAGACAGGCAAATACTGGCAATTTCAATTTTCACCTGTATTTTTTCTTTCCTTTTGATGAGACTGCAAAAGGAAAGGAAAATTACAGGACAATTAAGAAACGTTTCTGTGTTGGACTTCACACTGAATTCTACCTGTTGGAACTGTGTATGTCGTGTGTTTGTGAAATTCCCATCACTTTTTAGGAATTAAGTAAACAAAGTGCATCCTAAATACCTTCTTCAGGAGTTGAGAAGGTATTTCTTGGCCAATAGGAAGGTTTATAGGGGGACAGGTCTGAAGTCTAATGCTGCAAAGTAGCTCTGTTCATGACCTAGTCAGAAAGGATACCCAAGTGAATGAGGAGCTGAAAATAAAACTTAAAATGCTGTGGATATATTGGACAACACGAGACCTGCACATTCTCTAGGTACGCTCAGGATGAGGGATGGTCACCAAATGGGGCAAGAAGGTTTTGCCTTAATCTTCACTGTTAGCAAGCTGAGTCTAGTGAGACCTTCGGGATGTGTGGACAGTCTTTTCTTCTCCAGGCACTGGAGTCCCTTCCCATGTAACTTCATTTCCTGCTAAAGCCTCTGGGGGCATTTCATTTTAAGTGGAAGACCTTGAAGATCATCAAGTCCAACCACAGCCTAACCATGCTACCCAAAATCTAACAACCCTCTGCTAAATCACGTCCCTGAGCACCACATCCAAATGGTTTTAAACACATCCAGGGATGGTGACTCAACCACCTCCCTGGGGAACCTATTCACAACCCTTTCTGAAAAGTTTTTCCTGATATCCAACCTAAACTTACCCCAGTACAAATTGAGGCCATTTTCCCTCATCCTGTCACCAGTGAGATGAGCCTGGTTCTCATGAAACCCACTTGTTTTGTTCTGAGGAGAAACACCATCTGGAAACGGTTGTAGAAAAGGCTTCTTATCTGTACCAAAATGGAACTTCACTTTTCTCAACCAATCATGAACTTTCCCAAAATGACTGTGGGTTGGATGTGTAGATGAGGCCAATACAAAGCACCCAGACTCTGTGAAGTAGTGCTGCTTCTCCAAGAGAGACTGTCAGGTCTCTGGCATCTCCCAATCAACCTTTCATACAAGGGAAATGATGAAGGAATGGGAAAAAAAATGTTGCCATGAGTAATACCAAAGGAAAGCATTGAACAAAGTGCCAGTGATCAAAACCTCCTAACACTAGGGGCGATGGGGAATTAACAGTCTCAGTCAGTGGTACTTATAACCTAAGAGTGTCTGTGTGTCATTTTCATGTGAATCCTCACCAAGGTGCTGTTCTAATGGCGATGTTGTTTTACACCCACAGGCGTTCTTTCAGCTCCTCCTCACAGCGGTCCTGTGAAAGTCAGAGCTGTTGACTTGAACGGTCAAGGAAGAAATTCAAGGGCAAAGAACTGTCTGTTAGGTGAGTCTCCAGAGAAAATGGTGGAGGGTAATGCTGTGCCTTTGTACATGTGTGAGCAAAATGTTTCCTTTGGATGTATGTGTGAAATCTGAAAGACTATGGCTCACGAGGAATAGCCTGAGGATGTAAGTAGCAAACTTATTTAGACCTTTTGGATCCACCTCATTTTATTTGTCTTCCAGTGGTGCTCAAGGACATGATTTAGCACAGGGTTATTAGATTTTGGGTGGCATGGTTAGGTTATGGTTGGACTTGATGATCTTGAAGGTCTTTTCCAACCTGAAAAATTCTGTGATTCTGTTTAGTAACTGAGTGGGGACAATTATTCCAGAAGTTGAGGATTATTTTCCTAGTCTCTTTTATTGGAATGCGCCTGCTTTTGTCTTCTGAGAGTAATGCTCAGACAATACTTTATGAGAGGCAGGATAGGTCTCACTGCCCTCTGAACCACTTCTTGATGGTATCAGCATATCTCAGCTTTGTTCAATACCTTTGGACTCTTCCCGAACACCAGCAGAGTTCAGAGGTGACTAACCATAAAAGAGCAATCTTACTCTAGTTGAAAGAGTGTTGCTTGAGTGGGTAAAATGTAATTCAAGTCAGTCTGTGCTCCCCAGAACCACAGCTGGCTTCTTTTAGAGAGGTTACATCGATACCAATAAGGCCTCTTGACCTTAGAGCTTGAAATCAGCATTGCACAGCTCAGGGCTTCTGCCTTCACTTTTTGTTGGAGCGAGGCAAGAGCCACCACTTAGTTTCGCAGATCCTCCATGTGTACCTGAAACATTTTCTGCCATGAACATCATCTGTAAGCAAACTTGTCTTAATTGCACTCAAAATGCTCCTGGTATGGATCTTTAGGCTGTATGTAGATAAGGGAAGATCCTGTGAGGAACTGGATAGTAAACAACACTTCAAGCAGAACCCAGAACTGAGTCCCACATTCCTGACTATTATATCAAAGCAACAGCAGTAAACTCTATGGAGCTCTGCATTTATAACAACAACTTCAATTGTAAAAACAGTAAGATGATGTTGATCCTTAACAAATTCAACCGTCTTCACTGCTGTATTCAGTTGTATCTTTTTGGATCTATGTGCAGCACATCCCAGGTAACTTACCTAGCACAGCCCTGAGTTGTTTTCCAGAAGCCCTGGGAGAGACCCAAACCCTCAGACTTCTGCTCAGATGAAGACTTAGTTTTCTCTAAGATGTCCATTTGTGGAGAAGCAGCTGTTGAATGAAAGCAGTTAATGAGGCCCAGGCTGAAGTGCTGGAATGGATAATAGCAATTCTGTGTGACCCATCAAATCTTCCTGTAGGATTTGGCAGATTTTGTTATGCGGATGGCAGATACCACATATAGTTGACAACATCACAGGTGGTATTGGAAGAAGATGGAGGAGGCAAATGGAAAGTGGAGTAAAAGTTGTTATGACACAGTACTGAAAGCAGAGTGGTTGTGATTTCTCAGGTTTTCACACTACGGTGCAAGTGCCTGCCTGCTGTGGAAGTAAAATAATTAATACCTTGCAGGCCTCTGGAGGCCTCGCTAATTAATAACTGCATGCCAGCATAACCTAATAGCCTCTCTCAGTCAGACAATTAATAAAGGATCAAGGATATTATTAATTAAAAATGAAAGAATAAGGGAAAAAACAAGGGGGTGAGAGGGTTATTATCTTGAGTTTCCTTGACAGATTGTCTGGAGCTTTCCTGTACATTGTAATCCATGTGTTCCTCCATTTTTCTGTAGTGACTTGGTGAAAACTGAGTTGTATAACCTCATAAGCTCTGGGGCCACTATTTTCATGTACATTCCTGTTGCTTTGGCTCCATCCTGGACTACAGCAACTGTTCTTTAATATTTTTTGCACAATTAACCATAAGTGCTTCAGTAACTGCTGTTTTTTTTCCTACTTCACTCATGTTCTGTTCCAGGTAGCTTTGTCCTTCACATACTGGAAGTCTTTAGTATTTCTCTCTGACAAGCAGAAAAATCTGATCAACACCATTCATAGCAGAAGCCTAAATCTGAGACAGACACTGCATACAATATCCACCTGTATTTCAGAGGTGAGGTTTACAAAGTTTTTATTAGCTCTGACATTTGTTTGCTGTGTCCCAAGAGTGAGGAGCTCTATGACTCTGAAAGAAACCATGAGTAGTTCCACTGCAGGGAAGAAATGGTAAATACAGCAACAGCACTGACACTGCACTTCAAAGAACAGAGAGTCCCCACCAAATGGGACCCAACCCTAAATCACACTTCAAAAGAAACCTCTTGGAACATTTTCCTGCATTTTAAGAGAACAGTTCTCAGAATATTATGAGTTGAAAAAGCTGAAGCCACCCCAATTGTATTTAGGCCGTTATTCAAGTACCACCCTTCCTTCCTCTCAGAAACAGAACAGCTTATTGGTAAGCACATACAATATAACAAACAACCATGACTGAAAGTCACAACTGCTTTTGTGTCCTATTTCACTTTCAACATTTGCAAACACTCAGTGGTCTCAGCCTCAAACCTCTATGTTCTGAATAAGGTTTAGCTCATCTGAAGAACGCCTAAGCATTCCCATAGCCTTTTTGAAGTACTCTCCAACTCCCCCCAGTTTTTCACACTACCAGCCCCGCACACATCAAGTACACAGGCCCACTGCTGCTGCCACCTAAATGCTAGCTCATGCTGTGCTAGCAGTTCAGTTGAACCAGAGGTTAAAACCCTCCAGCCCCGCTTCTCATCTTTCCCCTCCTCAGCTTATTTTGCTATAAAGGTATGTTCTCCCTGTTCTTCAGGAATAAGTATATATTTTTTTCTATAAAGGGGGGGGTAATCATATGTTACAGACTAATGCTTGCAAACTACCTGCCAGCTCCAGATCTCATTTTTTTGCAAATTTCTAAGTACAAACCAATAGAACTGGCTTAGTCAATACCATTTCAGGCTGAACAGGTAGGCCACCTAAACAGAGAATTTATGAGCTTCCCACACTGAAACAAAGAGGCAAATGCAATATCATGAAAGATAAAAGCCACATATATACTTGAAAAGTCAGTTGGAGACAGGACTACCTCCTTAATTCAATTAAAAAAAAACCAAAAAAAACACTAATATGTTGCCAAAGACTGTGCTTGCATGTATGTAATACCATAATATATTCTTTTCAATTTAGGGTAAAGGATAAGAGAACAGTAGGAAAAAAGAGCCCTAAATGGTTAATCTTTACTAAATATTATTAACAGTGCTGTTGTTCACGGAGATAGACATAACTATTCTGCAATGTCTTAGAACACTTACAAAGAATGCAAGCACTAACTTTTCAATTATACACACACAAATGTTTGATCCCAGGATAATATTCAATAGCTTCATCACATTTCTAGTCAGCATAAAAATGGATGAACACAGTGTCAAGCAAGTTATTATGTATTTATGCACTAGCTGTACATAAAGCAATTCCATGGGTCATAACTGAAAGCTCATTGTGGTAAATAATTAAAATGGACAGTTCAGAAAACTTTACAAAAATACTTCTTTTTATTAAAAGCAGCACGAGTTCAAGCAGAACAATACACAGAATGTAAACATCACTAAGTTCAGCTCCAGCCTGCTGAACCTTCAAGAAAGTCTAAGCTAAATGCATCTACCGTACTAGCAAGTTAACAGACTATATTATAATTTGAAAATATATTTTCTACTTTGAATTAAAAAAAAAAAGTAACTTATCGTAGTCTGTCCCAGCGCCAGATACTGGCATCATCACACACAGCTATAAGGATACTACTATCCCTGCTAAAACTGGTCTGTCGAATGGCAGCAACACACTTAGGATGAGTAAGAGTCGTACACCTATAAATAAAAGAAAATTATTCAGCTGCAATGTTAAACTTGCACTTGCTGCTACTACATTATAGAGCGCTGTTTCACCACTTTCTTACTTATGTGACCTAGGAGGAATTCAGAAGGTAGCAGGATTATATCAAATTGTATTTTCTATTCCAAATCTGGACTTGGGAAAGCACTGATTTCTGGTTCACCCACTGCCATTTCTCATCCACCCAATTTTCACTGAAGCACTGATTAACATCTTACTGAATCACTTTGTAATCAATGTTCTTTTTTCCAGTTGTTAGGAATAAAATATGGCCATATGGCAATTCAGTACTGCAGCATTTTTCAGCGGTTTAGTATATGCATGTCTGTATTTTTACATATGCACACATACACATTACTGAATGTTCACAAATATATTGTATGTGTGCTCAAGCATGCAATAAAATCAGCTGACCACACAGGCAAGAAACTGAAAAGCCATACTGTTATCTTCAGTTTGTGCTCATAGCTAACCTTTGTACCCTCATTACTCTAGTCCTTCCCTGTATCTCTCCTAATTGCTCCATAAATCTTCAACTTAATCAATTTGCAAGCAATTGGAGGAAGATACATTCTTTCACTTTATCTTCATACACTGCTCAACCCAATTTGATTGGTACCTCTTGGCACTACTGTAATGTAAATAATAGAACAGTAAAATAAATAAATAACCTCCAGGGGCTCAGAACACTTATTTACCTAGTAGTTAGAGTGGCTACCACTGTTTAAGAATATCAGTAGTTGTCAGTAAAAGAAAGAGGAAAGTTCCTCAAATTCCTGTCTCAATGAAAAGAAAATTGAGCATCAAGTACTCACTTGGCTTTATGAGGATCCTCTATTTCCAAATCCCAAACGTAAAGTTTGCCAACCTGATTGCCAAGAGCAAGCATCTTAAAAAGAAAGCAGAGGATAGAGAAGTCTTACTGTATTATTCAAAAAATATGAAACTCATAAAACCTCAAACTTTTATGAAGACTCTACAGTTATGTTTAAATGTCTGAACATTAATTGCTTAACAAGTTTGATGAAGTGGTTGGAAATTCTAAATAATTTGCTTCCTTTCTCCCTTATTATTATTATCTATCTCTGCAGATAGAGGAAGAAGATACCAATAAATGTAAGTTTCACAAAAAGACCCTTGTAGCAGACCATTCTGCTTCTCAGACACCACATCACAGGTACCAAAACTCTTCCCATACACAGAAACATGGAATGAATGAAGAGCTACACACCTCCAGGGACAGCAAGGTCCAAGCTCACACATACCTTTTGCCAGAAATCCATTGAAAACCTCATGTACCATATATCACATTGGCTGTAATCGAATCTCCCAAGTATGGTCACATTCGACTCACTTGGCTTGATTTTATCTATATCATCTTCCATTTTACCAGGTTTCCAGCACACAATGGCATTTTCACAAGACTGGGGGAAAAGCAGTGAACAACAAAAAAAGAGTCACAAAAAAAGCAAAAAAAGCACTACAGTTTATACTGTACAACATTCAGTTTAATTATAAGCTAACATTTCATCTCATTAAGAGCGTTCCCAGGCTGGATGGAGCTGTGAGCAACCTGATCTATAGGGAAGTGTCCTTACCTATAGCAGGGGGTTGGAAATGGATGCTTAAACGCCCCCTCCAACGCAAACCATCCTATGTTAAAAAAGTAAAACTGAGAATCTCATCTCTGTCCTCAGATCACAGCCAAATCACCAACATCACAACCCCCTGGCGGGTACTGCTGCCCTCACAGGTCTGCCAGCTAACAGGATTGCAGGAGCCCTCCCTCACCCACTTAAGAAGAAATCAACCACACGTGCTCAACCATATATTTGTGGTTTGAAATAACCTAGATTCAAGGATTTTTTAGACAGTTCTTTTAACAATTAGGACAACACACTCCAATTTCTGGCAAAGATGCAGTGCCACAATGTAGTTTAATATCTGCAAGCAAGCATTGCTAGTGTTATCACACAAGTCCAAGGAACTCCATTGTGTGAATCTTCATTTCTCCATTTAGCTGCAGGACCCCACATGATTAACTATGCATTCATTCTCTTTCTGCACTTCTCACGGAGAACATGGGTAGTTAATATCCTGCTACTTTTAGCACACTTATGACTGTTGTAATCATTTTACTTTTGAAATAAAAGCTGCTTATCTACACATGAAAACAGTTGCCAAAAATCAGTAATATAAAATCATTTCATGCAGCATAGTAAGTTAACCTACCATTCATATTCTAGTGGAACTACTACTGTTTAAGAGCCTAAAAAAAGCAAGTAAAAGCAAGGTAGATGAAAAAGCTTGCACCTTACCTTGGAAAGAATTAGGTCGCCCAACCATCGTACGCAGTCAACATAGTTTCTATGTATGTCTCTTGTAGAAAAGTCAGGAAAGTGGATTTTCTGAGAAATAAAAGGCCTATGGAAAAAAAACAGCCATGTGAGGTTCAGAGAAACACTGAAATACAAGTCCAGTTTTCAATGGCCAGTTTTAACATATGTCAATGTTAAAAGGACAGGTCTGCCTTTTTTGTTCTTTTAACAATTCTGCTACAAAGTAGATTTTGTACTTTTTTATTTTAATAAAAATGGGAACTGTCCATTTTCATCTCATTCCTACTAAAATAACTTATTTCCCAAAATGCTTAACTATAAAAGGCTGCACAAAGCAAAACCACACCTTCAGAAGCTGCACACAGCTCCCATTGCTAAGTACCTCAAGAACTAATTTAAGCTCCATTTTCCTGATGCTTATTCTGCAACACCTAGACTGTAAAACAGAAAAGCACACTAAAAAAAAAAAAAAAAAAACATTTTTACTTTTCTTTTTTAAAGCATCATTTAATATTTGGTAACATTACCACAGAAAGTGAGAGCACTTTCACAGCTAGTCTCATTGTCAGTGTGTTAGACTATTCAATTCTCTCAATAGTTTAATTGGAAGATTAAAGAGTTGATGACCTTCACAGAGAGAAATTTATCTATCATATAACAAAATCACTATGTTTAATCTGAAGTGAGATAAGAGTGATGAAAATTAAAGTTATTACTACATAAGCAGTTGTTTTTTTCCAGCCCCAGAGTCAGATAACAAATATAATGAGAGATAACTAAACAATATAAAACTAAATTGTTTACTACGTTTAACAATTTGATTCCATCCTAGAAATTTGGAAGCAGGGGGGAAGATAAAGATGATAATCCCAGACATTCCCTAGTCAAATAAATAACTAAGAAGTAACTAAGATATTTAAAAACAAAAGTGTTAAGAATTCAATGTCTAGCACAATCCCCAGGTCACTATCTCCAAGAACTTCCAATGTTTACAGGAATTAATCTGGGTCGCTGACAAGAGCTTTTATTTAAAAACAACAAATAAATAAATAATAAGAAAAACAGAACCCCACAAAGCCAAGAAGATGAAGACTACATACCTGTTTGTTTTATTTGGATTGTACTCATAAGACTCTTTGATTGCATTTATCATTCTCTTGGAATTAATTCTCCAGAGTTTGAGAGAGTGATCCATTCCACAAGACATGATTTTTTCACCAAGAAGATCATAATCCTATGTATATAAAATAATTTTGAGCACCCCTAGCCTTAGCTGCATTATATCAACTCAGATTTTATTCAAACATTTCCATCAAAACACCTTTTTCTGTGTAAAGAATACAATAAAAACTGCATATTTCACCGAGAAAAATACAACTGAATCTTACTATCTACAAAGAAACACAATGTCTTAATAACCATAGTTACTCCCCGTCAAGAAAGAGAGGCACATTCAGCAGCACTGACAAACAACAAATCTACTGCTAGAGCTACCTCTCAGTCAGTTTCCTAGGTTTCATTTTATAGAGGAATCCTGATACAACTCCAGGCCTTCTGCGTGGATATGACTACAAGAGAATACAGCATCAGGTCTTGAATAGATATATATCTCACCTTTCAAATCCCACAGCAGAAAAGGAAACAACTGTTATGAAGAGTGTATTCAAAAGTCAGCTATTCTAGTCAGTATTTACTGGGTACCAGCATCTGTTTGTAGCCACTGAAAAGCAGCATAACTTACCTGAAAGCTTCTTTCCTTCACTACCATGCCTCTAAAAGATCTGTTGCTTTGGTTTGGATAAGACCATGAGAACTTCACAAGTGGGACTATAATAAACTTATTACTCTTTCCAGCCCCACTGAGCTGTATTTTATTTAGTTCTAGGCTGCATTGTGAGAAAACTAGCTACTGAAACAGAAACAGAAAGTAAACACCTGTCCTGACTATGGAGAGGTGGCCAGATCAATGAAACCACTACATCTAAACTTTATGCACTTTTCCTTTAAAGCAGGTAAAATATCAAAACAGTGCACAGGAGGATAAAAAGTTGCATGCTATAGGCTTACTACCCTTTGTAAATCTAAATCACTGCCCCACAGTCTTCCACTTACTGCACTTAACACCTCATCCCTGTGCCCTTCTACTCCTCCAAATATTGCAACCAGCGTGTCTGTCTGGATGTTCCACAGTCTCAATGCATGATCTATAAAGAACAAATAAAATTACATGCTGCTTTTTATATGTACATATGAATAATATATTTCAGCTTCACTACTTTCAATAACAGGTGTTGATGTAAACATTTAAAAGGCACTTCATTCTTCTTCAGTTGTTAGAAACAATGGAACTGCATTACCTAAATTGCCATTACAACTAAACCAAACATACTTAGGTCTTTAGATCATCTGAAAAGTGAACAAGAGTCTGATCTTGAAGTGTTAAAATTCCTTTCAGACATTCTTACAACAGCATTCAATAAGTTTTTTTAATTTTATTTTTTTCTTTCAACTACTGTTCTTCATGAACCACAGACTGTAGAGATGGGAGGAACTGTTTCAATTAAACAATACATATTCCAAAGTCAGTCAGATGAGCCTGCTCATTTAAAGACAATTTTGACAATTTCTAATTAAGGACTTCTACTGTATTTCCCATGTGTAGAAATGGGAACCTCTAATGCATTCCCCATTTGGATTCTACACACTACCCTGAATTATATTAATACCAAATGGAGGCTACTCAGTCCCAAATATTTTTCACTTTTTCTACTCAACCTCTCAACCAATCAGAGAAACTCCAGTACTCTCCTGCTTTGTGCCCAATTATATGTAGTATCCAGATTAAACCTCATAAATCTATTGGCTGATGTCAAAATGGTACTAAAAAGACAAAATACACAGAAGTCTTGAAATTCAAAAGTAGGCCTGCAGCACAAACTTCACAGTTGGAAGAATCAGAGAAGTTCCCAACTCTAATTCTCACGTAGTTTAATCAGTGACAGTGATTATATTTAAGTCAGAATGTTACCAGCTCTAGTACTCCTGAAGGCTTGCTCCTGAGGCAGATCCTGATCTGCTCCTGAGCAGATCAATCTTACTTAACAGAACAGTCCAGATCAGGAAGCTGTGACTGTTTAGACTAGACAAGCCCATGAGACACCAGAGCATTAACCTGCTTCTTCCTTCACTAATACCCTTTTCACTCATAAGTCCTAAGAAAGTCGGAGCTGCTGTTCAGAGAGACAGAATCACAGTTTTCCCTTTGCAGACAGTGGTGAATGCCATCTGCAATATTAAAATACCCCCACTAGATGGCACCACGCTTTAACAATTGAAAGAAATTGAAACCAAGTAATTCAGATAGGAAAAAGCAACTCCAGTGCTCGCATTTCTTTCCTGAAAAAGCAGTGGTGTTCACAATCCCTTTGCAGCACAGGTAGAGTTATTTTTATTGTAGGCCATGGATTTAATATGTACCTAATATATATCCAAGAAGAACAAGATTTGCTCTAGACTTTCAAGGTAAACTTGTTCAGTCCCACTAATAAAATTTTCAAAGACTTGAGAGATTTTGGCCATTTTCAAGATCAAAAATCCAATCCAAAGTATCCTGATTTATTCAACAACATAAGAGGTTTTTTTCCTCACCTTTGCTTACAGATAAAAGGAGATTTGGATCTCTTGGATGGAATTTCAGTTCATTGATTGCATTTCCATGACCCACGTAGTGCTGGGATAGAATTCAGAGACCAAGTTATCATCTCCCCTCATGTTTACATGTACTTAGAAGACATATTTCATGCATTAAATAATTCATACATTCATGAAACATAAGCTTCATTTCAAAGTTCTGAGCACTTACCTTTATGCACTGCATTGTAATAGGATTAATTATCCTAATAATACCCCTGGACCCTGCCACAGCAAGTAGAGGATGGCTTGTATTACTATCGTATGTCCATGCACATGTATAGAAGTTTTCATCTGCCTACATCTCATGTTAAGGAACACAGAAGAGACTGGAATTTTGTTTTGGTTTCAAGCAAACTTAACTTAAATATATATTTTTTTAAAGTGCTTTTTCAAGCAAACTTATTGTCCATATGTCCACGAATCTCTGCTGGATCCAACAATAAGAAGATGAGTATTTGATCAGACATCTGCAAATAATCATCAACAATGACTTTTCTACAGATTTCCTCACTTCTGTTTCATAGAACACAAAAAAACACCTCTCTCTTGGCATTGCTTTTCAATCTTTCTCCAAAATATCCAAAGACTGGGAATGAAAATGAGGATGAATCAAGACCCAGTCACAAGTCAGTAACTGGTGAACTGCAGTTGATCAACAGAAGTTATTACCACTTCAGAGTATGAAACATAATTCTTAGCCTTGAAATCCAGTTCCAACTCAATGAGCTGAGACAACTGTAAAACACTGAATGTGAAACACTGCACAAATATTAGTGTTGGGAAGACTGAACTGACAGAAAATCAGTTTTCAAATACTTTAATGCAGCACGTTCCATGAGTCTGCATTTCCAATATTATTTCAATATGAGAGACTCAGGATGTGGGAAAGAAGAAAGAAGGCTAAGACCTAACAGGAGGAATGTGCCATATGAGCAGGGCATTAAATCACAGAAAAGCCTCTGTGTTCTTTTTCCTACAAAGCCCCCACAATTATGATAAAGAGGAATCAAACAAGTGTATTTTTACTTAGAAGGATACATCAGCATCCACGTAGGACTGTAACAGACGTATTTCTCCTTGGGAGTGACATTCATATAAAGTAACCTGGGGAAACAAAGAAGTGGGCGAGATTGTTACTTACTTGTGACAGTTCAGGAGGAAATCAAATGCAACTGTGTACTGAGCTCCTTATGGAGTGGCAGTATGCTTCTATGGTTTAGCTCTCATCTCACCTGTTTGCTTCTAACAGTGGGAAACAGTTTGGTAAAACAACAGGCACAGCAGAGTTTTAGTAAAGCAGCATTCCAGGACTTGTTAGCAGCCCTTCCCAAATATTAAAAGATACTATTTGAATATTCTCTGCTTATAATTAGTTCAATCACCTCTAACCAGACCTAGTCTTTACGTGAGCATTTGATACACAATTTTAGTTTAGCACTTTTGTCAGGCTGGACAAACTTGGAAATGAGAGGCTTCTTGTTTATTTACAACACTTCCACAGAAGGAACTTCAAGACTAAAACCACATAGAATCTTGTTCATAAAAAACATATGAAGTCACCTCACACAGGCCATTAATTTAGCCTTCTAGAAACAGTAACATCAAAGAAAAGTAATTTCAGTGAGAAAATACATTTATGCACCTGTCTTCTTTACCATATGTTCATGTTACTAGCAAAATTTTCTTTACTACAGAGGCTAATTCCCCAGTAGCTAAGGCATGACATCATACAGAGGCAGTACATCTCCAAGATAACAGATACAACATACCTCAGAAATATAGCTTTCTATGTGAAGTTATCATGTGTCAGTACTACACGGAGGTAAAGGGTTTCATTGGAAAAAAAACAAATGCAAAGAGAACCACATAGGAGGGCTTATTGTTAAAAACAGGTTACTCACTCTGTTGCTGCCTACAGTGGCAAAAACAAGAGGATCACCTTCTTTACTGTGCCAGTTAAACTGGACTCCAAACAAAGGCTGACCATGGTCCTCCTGCAGATGTAAAGCAAGATCAGAAAAAAAAAAAAAAAAAAAGGCCACAAACACATTATTTCTGTGAAATTCAGCTGTAATGGGAAACATTTAAACTGTTACGTTTTTCTCTCTGAACTACTAGGTTCACACCCAACACAATTTCAGATAGCAAACAGCTAAAAAGAACAGTTTTGTAACATTACATTTTAATTTGGCTGTCTTCACAAAGGATAAAGCAGTATTTCTTTCCTCTCAACAGAGTTTTAAATTCAAAGGGAAGAAGTGTTGTCTCACAGTTGAGGCCAGAAGTTGGCCCAACTTTGCTTTGCATCTTTCATCAAGGAAACCTCCTAAGGTCACGTCTATAAGCACTTTATATCCCTACAGTTACTTTCACACAAGGATTTACAACATCACAAAGGAGACCTGTTAGGATTGAGAAGAATTATACCCCTGTAAGGGTGGAGAAGGGTTACATTTAACTACTACAGCACAGTTAGGTCTTGCAACTCTATCACAAGCACAATGAATTAATTCCAGCATGTCACAAAGCTGCTACAAAGTTCATGTCTACAAAGTGTTTTCAGATCTCCTTCATTAACAGTTATCAGAAGAATGTAAAGTATTATTTTTAAACATTTTACATCAGTTTAAAAGGAAAAAAAAGAAGCAGATATGTTTATAAATCGCAATGAATATGGTGGTGCTTGTTATTAATTGATAACAGTATTTTGGCCTGCCCTGACAGGATGTTTTCAGTAAGAATAATGTTCATTAAAGTGCCTCCCCACAGGGGACTGTCTGGGACAGTACAGGCAGGAAGGAAGTGTCTCATGATGGCTGTTAAGCAGCCTTCAAATGGCAGTGCTTCAGAGACAACATGAGAAATATTAGCCCTGGCAGCTCAAACCCATACAGGAACCACAGAACAAATTTGAGGAGGGGGAATGGGTGAGGAATTCAATTCTACTCAATAAAAAAATAAAAAAATAAATAAATAAATAAAAATAAAAGCTTGCTAAAAAGGAAGTCTGGAAAATTTAAAAGTAGGCCATATTTACTGGAAAAGACAGTATCTGCTATTACCTCAACAGGGACAGCAAGAAGAGCTAGGCAAAAAAAAATCTTGGAGTGAAAGCCCTCCTGCATCTTGTAAGGAGAGGCACAATTTTCAAAGCTGAATACAGACTAAGAAAGCATGTCTGAAGTTGAACTCCAAGCATTAGCCATTGTAACACTAAAGAACAGGGTAGCTGTTTGATGGGGAGCGTGGGAAAAGTAGCAAGGTTATTAGTAACCCCAGTACAGAATTAAAAAAAAAAAAAAAGGAGGTATTCAGCACCAGTAAAGCATTAAAATTAAATTAAGTGATGTAGAATTGGGATAACACCAAGGTATCTGCCTAAAGTTACACTTACCTCATTTAAACTACCATCATCCTCACTGGTTAGAAAGAGCACATGCTATTTTGATAACATTTATCTGTTTTAATCTTTGTTCCTGCTGCTAAACAGGTTTTCAAAACATTACACTGTTAGGTGCTGCATGTCAGTTATCCTAAGAGGCTGGATCTGTCACAACAACCTGACTCTTGGTTTTATAGACAGTTTGACTCAAATATTGGTTCAAGAGTAGAATGGTGAAAAGCAACCTTGACCCTGGTATAAAAAAAGAGCATAGGCCCAATCTATTTGGGTTCTTTGTGCACCAGAAAGAAGGCAACGAAACAGATCCTACAGTTGCTACAAAGGTAAAAAGATAATCAGCAGTTGGTTCTGCCCTCACTAGCTAAATAGCAACTCAGCTTCAGACAGACAAAATAAGATTAGACCTGTTTTTAGACAGAAGGCAGCGAAATAAACACTAAGCCAACGCACGCACAAAATAATCACCTGCAAGTGCATGACCACATTTTAAAATGCCATCACCCACGCACAAGCTGAGCACACATGCATTCCTGGTTTCCTGAAGGGGAAGAAAACCACCACTGGCTGGGGTTTTAGTTACTTCTCCCTTACCGGACAACAAACTAGAATCCAATTCCCAGGTCCAGGGACAGTGAGTAAAAGCTGAGATAGGACGTTCAACAGCTAACAACTACCCAACCACACCCTAAACAAGAGGGAAGGGTAGGGCAAACAGTGGCATTGTTCTGAAGAAAGCACATCAAAGCAGAATTCCTCTTTGCTGGAAGATCTAGAAGAAAAAATTATATGCAGAAGTAAGGATGTACTTCTTTTAGTTGTATCTGCTGGTTTATAAACTACGTCGCCACTCAGCCCACAGATAGCAAAGATTTTTTCAGTATACCTTCCAGTAACATAGTGCTGTAAAAAGCAATGAAATAAAGCACTTCTTGATTTCCTGTCATTTTCCAAGTTACATATTTGTTTGCCTGACGCTTAAATTTCAGCCAAAATAACTTTCACACTAGTGGTTAAAAGGCATATTTAGCAAGCACTGCATTTTTCAGGCTGAATCATAACCATCTGACATTCAAAGCAGTCAGCAACGGACGTATTTCTTTGTCTTCAGGAGGAAAGAAGTAAAAGCAAATGAAAGAGGGAAAACTAAGAATAAGAAATTGAAAAAAACATATCGATACATCTTTAAAGAATATTAAACTAAATTTCTATGCCTTTAAATCATGTTGACTTTTCATTAATTTCAGTACATCCATCTTACAGCACAGTTCAAAGACAGAATGAGATGCATGACGTGATGCAATATCCAAGTTTAATGTCTCTCTGAACCACCACACAATATTCAATTGTCACAGTTTATCTTCACAGTGTCTGCAATATCAGGGATAAGAAAAAAGAATAGAGGCTTCCTCAAAAATGAAGTAAAAAGAATTACCTAACCTGGCTACTATTTGGTCTTTAAACCAATTCAAAGAGAAACTGGAAGACTTAGAAATAATATATCTCACTTAGCTGAAATGCTACATTTAATCTCTGTGTTTGATTCCACTTGCACAGCAATCTGTTCCCAGGCCCCAATCCAAGTCCTTGAAGTTGGGGATTAACCACACAGGGTGATCTTTTGGGTCACCCTAGAGTAAGTATGAGAGATGTTCTGTTATTCCAGAATACTTTTGAAAAGTACTAAACAGTTTGGCACGTCAGTGGAAAGAAAACAAATGAGCTAAGCATAATCCAGATACTGCTAAATGTTTGGGTGCTGAAAGGCCCACAGCCCTGTTTAAGCAAGACTTGAAGCCATAGAAAGCACCATCTGTGGGGGCGATTCGTGTGAACCACACAACTGCTGCCTACCAGTGAAAATGAAAGAACTCCTCCACTCTGAAAGATCTGGAGATCATTCTTATACCTCAAAAAACACATTAAGATCAACTGCTTTCCCCAGACACTTCTGTCAGAGTAACTTCATATCACAATTTCTTCTGCGGCAAAGCTCATTCAGGAGGTTTCCATGATCCAAATCTCTCATCCTCTCCTACTTAGCTACACTAACATTTCAGTGAGGCAGCCTGAAGCCTAAATTCAGAAACAGCAACATCAGCAAAACCCAACAGTTAAATGTGAGAGAACGACACAAACCTGTTAAAGAAATTCTGCAAAAATCACCCTCTATGGAGCTGCACATAATTTCTTGTTAGACAGATAGAAAGTTTAACACAACTCCTATTGTGCTCAGGATTCAAGCTTTCCTTTTTGAAGAAATCATATAAAAATCAAAACCACTGGCATATTTACAGCTTTTAACACATAAATATTCCACACGATGCTGGGGAATGAAAAAATATCCTGGCGCTGTGCAAGAATCAAAGTGAAAACAACTCATTCAGATCCTCACAGTCCTGTGCTTAGTGCAGAAGAAAAGAATACCCTAAACACAAAATCAGGGAGTCAAAATCACAAGCCCACATCCCTTCATAGCAGCAGGTATTCTGTGTAAACATGACCCACATCGGGTACAAGCATAACCCTCATGACTAATTGATCACACTGCACGATGTGATTCATGACAACTCATTAAGGACAATGGTCAGATAACAGACAAAAACTGATATGAAAAGCGTGTGGAGAAAATTATTCCCAATATTGTGATTGTTTGTTCATTTTTTTTTTTAAATACATTTCATCAGGAAGAAAAATCTGTATGGAATCTGTGCTTTGAAGCAAGCTGTCACACATCCAGTTTTACTTTGTTAATCCACCATATCAGTCACTACTGCTTTGATAAAATACATAATTATAAAATATCAAACATAACTTTGTAAAATAACTGGACTAATTGCAGCATTGTCTACCTTGATTCCTATTTCTCAACATTTTTTTTCTTCAAAACTTGGACAATCCCAAATAAGAAAAGTACTTTCTTCAAATGAACACCGAACACAGATATTTTTAAATATTCTATTATATGTATATAATTGTCTTGACTGTCTCACAGTCTGTATTTACATCACTGACAGCAAACAGTATCCCCACATTCCCATGCTGAAGTTTACATATACCTACCTTTAGGCTATTTACACATTTGAAGGAATATTTGCACTTCTTTGACTTCCATTTTCCTTTTCCCCAGCTTTTTCTTCCTGGTGCATTAGGAGTGTTTGTTGGGGTATCAGGGCGTTCCGTGTTAGTACCACTTTCAATACTAACAGCATCATCCTGAAAACATTTGAATAACACAGAATGGAACAAAGATATAATTAACTGATGTATAAATTCATCAGCTAACTGCAGCACTTAGCCTTTTCACTTTCTCCTTCTTCCTCCATAAGAACAAAAGATCCCCTAGGACTTGGTTTTTATTTAGGTTCACATACTTAAATCTGTTACTAACATAATAGCATTTCTCTCTGGAAACAGAACATGAGTCACACGAGGGCTAATCCAAAAGGGTCATATATGAACTGTGATGCAGTGAAATTTCTTTGGAATCCAGGAAGCCATTCTTAAGAAATATCTGAATACAAAGTCATTGCCTTCCTAGAAAGTATTTTGATGTAGATGAGATGAATACTTATGAACTAATGAATCAAGACAACGTTTATTTAAAAACATGTTTACCCATGTCAGGAATCTAATCACTCTGGAATATCTCTGTAGGCCCTCAGCAGTGTCAGGCACAGTTCTGCAATAAGCCAGCAGTGCCACTGGAAGAGGAAGTTTCACCCTTCCCTCCTACTCTTTCTAACAGATTCTCATCTCCAGCACTGTGAGCCAGTTTGGGGCGCCACGGTATAAAAAGGACACAAAACTATCAGGAGGGCTATGGGGAAGCGCACTTCACCTGCATCATAGCAAGTAAACCCAAATGAGAAAGCTCAGCTTGTTAAATCAACAAACTTCATTTTCCCCCTGGCAAGTTTGCCTGTACATTTTCCAGCAGAAAGCTGATGGAATACAACTCATTTCACAGCCACATGATGACAAGATCCAAATTTGGGGAGACAGAGGCAGACAGACAATAAACAACCTGTCACTGCAAGACATGAAGTGTAACAGGAAGCTGCATCATGAACTCCACTAGGAATATGGAATAAGGTCAGTCATTTCCTTCACACTGCATCCTTTCCCCTAGTAAGCATAACCAGGTTTTTCAATTTTCACATTTAGCTATTTCTTTTCCTTTACCCTAAGCAATTTCAGAGCCTGCCAAACGCTGGTCTCCTAAGAGCACTTGCTGTCAAGAGTAATAATACTTCACAGAACTGAAGCTTTCTCTGGACTAATCAGATGCAGTCAGTACAAGAACGCCAAGTACCTGGTATAATACAATACAATCAGGTAACTACAACTAAAACATAGCTAACAAACATGCCTTCAGGATACCTGTGGAGTACCTGGTGAGGTGCTGGCACAGGCTGCCCAGAGAAGCTGTGGATGCCCCACCCTTGGATATCAACAAGGGCAGGTTGGATGGGGCCCTGGGCAGCCTGATCTAGAGCATGAGTTAGTGGTTAGCAACCCTGATCATGGCAGGAGGGTTGGAACAAGATGATTTTGATGTCCCTTCCTACTTAAGCCATTCTATGATTCCATGAAAAAATGGATTTTCTGCAAATCAATACTGTTATGCCAACTTTTAAGGACAATCTAGGCCTTTCAGGAGCAGCAAAGTTCATAACAAAATTTTGGAAATAGTCTTTTCACCTTTGAGACAGCCTATAACAAACACCAAAGCAAACCTAAGAGCCTCTGTCACCACATTACACTCAGATTCACAGATCATATAATCATTAAGGTTAGAAAAATGATCTAAAATCGTCTAGTTCAACCATCAACACCATGCCCCACTAACCGCATCCCTTAGTACCACATCTACTCTTCTTCAAAACCTTGAGGGACAGTGACTCCACGACCTCCCTGGGCCACCTGTGCCAAACACTGAAACACTCCCTAACATAGAGATGTACCACACAGTCCTTCCTTTTTTGTCTATCCCTTCTAAAGAACTTATAGTCACAAAATTACCAAGATTGGAGAAGACATACGAGATCATCCAGTCCAACCATCCACCTGTCACCAATAGTTCTCAGTAAATCATGTCCCTCAACACAACGTTCAAACATTCCTTGAACACCCCCAGAGTCAGTGACTATACCAACTTCCTGGGCAGCCCATTCTAGTGCCTGATCACTCTTTCAGAGAAGTAGCATTTCCTAACATAGTCCTGTTCTGCAGAAGTGGAAGGACAAACACGTGGTCTGCATGTCCAGTTGCCTGGCACCAATGCTCAGTAAGGCCCAGCAGCAGTAGCACACAGCACCTCAGAGCTGTCCCCTCAACAGCAGCACTTGCACAGGTTATGGGTAATGTGGTTACGGGCAATGTGGTTATGGGCAATGTGGTCCATCTCCCTCGCTTTCAACTGAGTGCTCTAACCAAGACATCGTGCAGAACTGAATCACAGAATCGCCAAGGTTGGAAAAGACCTTCAAGATCATCCAGTCCAACCATCCACCTATCACCAAGAGTACTCACTAACTGCTATGTCAGTAACTCCCCCAATTCACCAACTGCATAAATCGACTACCAGATTACTCAGAAAATCTTTCACCTCTTAAGCTACTTTGAAATCAATCACACTAACTTTGCTTTGAATGCTCTATTTTAGCACAGTTGAGAGGTAACAGCCCTCAACCCTTGCAAGCAATTCCTGCTGACAGCAGCTTATGAGCAGCAACCGACTGCTGCTTTAGCAGACGGGTCAGACAGGATGATCCCCAGAGGACCCTTCCAACCCCTACAACGCTGCGATTATCCCCTATTCCTTCATTCCCCAAAGCGGTGCGTGCACAAATTAGTACTGAATGCTGCTTTACAACGTGGCAGCGATGAAAAATGACACAGAGCTGCGCGAAAGGCAGCGTTTTTTCTGGCTACTTTGCGAAGAAAAACAAACAAACAAAAAAAAGCATTTAAGTGACAGAGAAGGGCGCTCACACCTCAGGGCCTCCAATTCTCCCTCACGCACGCGGGGAAAGCGCGGCCCCTCGCCTACAGAGCTGCCGCACGCTCCCGCCTCGCCACCGCCGCCCCCACCTTCCCGCTTCACCCCCACTCCGCCTCACGTTCTCATCGCCAGACAGGTCCCCGGGGTTGCTGTTCTCATCGCTGCTCAGCTTTTGCTTCTTAGCCGGCATCTCGCCCCCCGTTCCCGCCGATGCCGCCGGGGCTTCTCCCCGCTCAGACATCTTCCCCGCCCCCCGCCCCCGCCACGCAGCCGTAAAGCGCGGCCGGGGGCGTCGCAAAGCTTTGCCGTAAAGCAGCCCCGCGCCCCGCGCCGCCTCAGCTGCCACACTGCTGAAAAATCCGCCTTCCCGCGCCTGGCGGCCCCTCAGCGGCGGGAAGGGGGGCGGCTGGGAGGCGGTGTGCGCGCTAACGCCCTTCGCGCGGGATATAACCATCAAACTAAGAATTCTTGTTTGTAACTGAATTAGCGGTGTATGAAAGTAATAAAGCATAATGGCACTTTATACCGTTATCTTTGGCCTCATATAATTGTGCCAGCCCTCTCGAGCACGTTCGTGAGGTAGAAAGTAGGCCGTGATCATTGCAGTGCCCGTGTCCTGTGAGGTCCCTCTGTTCACCCTCACACTGCTCTGTTTCATCCACGAAGTCCTTTTTGGTTCTCTTGCTCTCCAAAGAGCTCTGCAAAGGACGCGAGGCGTCTGTTCCCTGCCCTGTCACCCAGGCAGGGCTGGAATTAAGGAAAAAAGGCCTTTCATCTAAAAAATGCCGTTGACAGCGAAGAAAAATCACCTGCTCTTGTGCCCCCTAGCAAGTTTCAACCACTTGCAGATTGCCGCTTGTAAATCAAATACTGCATTTGCCAGATGATGATTTTCATTCTATTTTTTTCTAAAACCACATGTCCCAGAATCGTAATAATGAACGGTGGAAAATAAATAAATAAATAAATAAATAAATAAATAAATAAATAAATAAATAAAATCTGCTAAATGGAGGAAGTAATCTGCCCGCAGGCACAGTGCCTTATCTGCTTCTCTTAGGGGGGCAGAACCAAGGTTTTCCTCCCTGGAGGAGGCATTCCAGCCTTGCCAAGTGATTTCTTGGAGGGCAGTGACAGAGGTGAACCTTGCCCTGTATCTAAAATTTAATCTGGCGTGAACTTCAGAGATAAGGGGAGGAGAGGTGCTTAAGCTGATGCATGTACTGTAGCGTTTTTAGCAAGTCTCTCTTCTCTGCTGCAGAACTGTAGGCTCTGCTGGAGCAGTGTATAATATAGACCAAAAGGCTGTGGATCACAATTAATAAAAGCTCTGGGAACTCACAGCTGCCCAGATTTGTGCACTAAGATCAAGGCTGTGATAAAAGCTCTGGGAACTCACAGCTGCCCAGATTTGTGCACTAAGATCAAGGCTGTGATAAAAGAGTTTCACACCTTTGTGAGGACATACATGGAGAACGAACTGGCTCATTCTTAAAATACGACGGGATATTTTTAGATTGGCATCTTAATTAAGACTAAATCGTGACTGTGATTTAGAAATGAAGGGCAGGCATGGAGTTTTCAGCAGTGAGCATTTTTAACTTCTCATCATGGGTGACCTTGAGCTAATGGAGAGAAGACAGCTCCCCTTCATTTTGCAGCTGTCACCTGACATCCTCCAGATGGCCAGCTACGTATTCAGCTCTGCCATGTTTCACTAGCTCATCCCAAACACAAGGAAAGTGAAAGCCCCAGCCAGCCTGTGCTTCTTGGCCTGCACACAGGAAGGTTTCCCACCCACACCAGAATCAGCCAGTAAAACCATTCAGTCTCCATCATCAACTTGCTGGGCCCAAACTGGTCTTTGCCTTCCTTTATCTGAGTTCTTGAGGACTTCTTTCACAACGTGACAGTCTTCCTGCTCTCTCTCTCCAGTTCAAACCACTTGCTTTTCCTGCTATTTCAGAAGATATGAGGGGCCAGTACACCAGGAGTTTCCAACAGTCATAGTACATTTCATCCAGCTTCTATTTAAAGAATTAGTTTGTGGTTAAACACTGGCTTGAAAGCTCAGAGATTTAGCTTCGGTTTGTGCTCTGACAAAGTTCTATTTGGAAATCCTACGAGCTTCTCTGTACCTCAGTTTCTCAGCTATGTTGTGAAAGTAGTGTCTCCTACATCCTGGAAGGGGAGATGATTAAGAAAATATGAATATCATGGTCTTTGATTAATTAGTTTAATTAGTATGGTGCCATTATATGAATATACATAGACTAACTAAGAAGTTATAGGGCCCTTGGAACAGCGTGTAGAGGAAAATGGAAGAACAGTACTACTAAAAAGAAATTACATTGTTGCAATTAGTGATGATTTGGTTGTATTTTATGAGCATACAGTATGTACTTTGAAGGACTAGATTTTATATATAAATGGGAGTATTTAGCCAAATGTGAGTTCTCATAGAATTCCAAAAGTAAATATTACATATTTATATACATTTCTTGGAAAGGGTGGTCAGGCACTGGAATGCACTGCCCAAGGAGGTGGTGGAGTCACCGAACATGGATGTGTTCAAGAGACGTTTGGATGTTGTGTTGAGGGATATGATTTAGCTGGGGAGTATTGGTGATGGTTGGACTGGATGATCTTTTAGGTCTTTTCCAACCTTGTTAATTCTGTGATTCTGTGATATACATGTAACCATCAAATCTTCAACAGATAGGATGGGTTTTGTTGTTTGTTTTTTTTTTTCAACATAGCAAAATATTTCTGGATCATACAGGGACACTGAAATACATTTTTATGTGCGGATGAAAGTAAAGAGATTTACTCCTTTCATTCATGTTCTTCAAGGTACATTTCTTCACAGACTGAACAGGCCCAGTTCTTTCAGGTTCTCTTCACGCATCATGATCACCTTTCCCTAAATAGCTTGGTGACTCTCCAGAGGGCTCAGTTTAATATATCAGTGTCTTTCTTGTACTTTCAAAACTGGACACATGTGAGGTGTCTTCTCACAAAGAGGGGAAGAAATTATTCCCTCAACTTGCTGTAATTAACAACTTTTGGTTAATCTTTAAGAGCACTCTACTGATTCATGTGCAACTTGGTGTCCATCAGGACCTCCAAGTCTTTCCCTGAGAAGATCCTTTGATTGTTCTCCTTTACTGTTGCATAAGGTTATTTCTCCCCTGATGAGAATTTTGCCAGTATATCTTTGTAGAACTGTATTAGATTCCTGTGAATCTGTTTCTCCAACTTGTTTAGGATCCTCTGCATTGAAGTCCTGTTCTTGAGCTTATCAATTTTCACCCACATTTTAGTATTGTTTGCAAATTTGCTGTGATTGCTCTCCATCCCGTAGAATCACAGAATCATTTGAGTTGGAAGGGACACATAAAGGTCATCTAGTCCAACTCCTGCAACGTACAGAGACATCTGCAGCTAGGTAAGGTTGCTCGGACCCCCATCCAGCCTAACCTTAAACGTCTCTGGTGATGGGGCGTCCACAACCTCTCTGGGCAACCTATGCCAGTACCTCACCACTTCTTTCTTATGTCCAGTCTAAATGTCCTCTCTTTTAATTTGAAACCATTTTCCCTTGTCCTATCACAGCAGACTCTGCTAAAGAGTCTGTCCCTTTTTTTCTTACAGCTCCCCTTTAAATACTGAACGGCCACTGTCAGACCTCCCTGGAGCCTTCTCTTCTCCAGTTTGAACTGACCAGTTCTCTCAGCTTGTCCTCATAGGAGAGGTGTTCCACCCCTTGGATCATTTTTGTGCACCTCCTCTGGACACGCTACAACAGGTCTGTGTCTCTCCTGTACTGAGGACTCCACATCTGGATGCAGTACTGCAGTTGAGGTCTCAGAGCACGGAGTAGAGGGGCAGGATTATCTCCCTTGTCCTGCTGGCCACATTTCTTTTGATTCAGCCCAGGATACAGTTGGCTTTCTGGACTGCAAGGGTACATTGCTGGCTCGTGTCCATCTTGCCATCAACCAGTACACCCAAGGCCTTTTCAGCAGAGCTGTACTCTCTCCTTACATTTCTCAGCTCGTACTGATAGTGGAGGTTGCCATGACCCAGGTGCAGACCTTACACTTGAATTTGTTGAATCTCATGATATTCTCCTGGACCCACTGCTGGAGACTGTGTAGGTCTCTCTGGATGGCATCCTGTCTTTCAGGCATGTGGACCTCAATACTCAGCTCGGTGTCTTTGCAAACGGTTGAGGGTACACTCAATTCCATTGTTGATGTGATTGATGAAGATGTTAAGAGCACTGGTCCCAGTACTGATCCCTGAGGGAAACACTTGTCACCGATCTCCATCTGGACATTGAAGCATTGACCACCACTCTCTGGGTACGATCTCATAACCACTTCCTCATTCACCAAACAGTCCACCCATCAAATCCATATCTTTCCAGTTTGGAGAGAAGGATGTTATGGGGGACCACGGCAAATGCCTCACTGAAGTCCAGAGAGATGACACCAATAGCTCATCTGTTGTCCACTGACAGTTATACCATTGTAAAAAGCCACAAAGTTGGTCAAGCAGAACCTGACCTTGGTGAAGCCATGCTGATTATCCCATATTACCTCCCTCTCTTCCATGTGCCTTAGCATCGCGTCCAGGAGGATCTGCTCTATGATCTTCCCTAGCACAGGGGTGAAGCTAAGTATCATACCGGTCATCAATAGAAGACACTGAACAATACTGTTCCCACTATTTGTGCCTGAGGGATGCCATTAATAACCTGCTGCCAGTTGACTTTTGTACTGCTTGATCACTCATTGAGCCAATAGCCAAGCCAACTTTCCATCCACCTTGTAATTCACTTATCCATCCATTTTTTCACCAATTAGACTGCAACAATACTAAAGAAACATGGAAAAAGCTTTGCAAAAATTGTACAACATCTGTAGCTCCCCTTTTGTCCACACAGCCAGTCATTTCATTGTAGAAAGCAGTCATTTTGTCCTGGTAAATCCATGCTGGACATGGCTTCTGGGAGGATTTACTCCATCAACTTCCCAGGGACTAAAGTTAGGCAGACTGTCCTCTTTCTTAGCAGATCTTTCTTCTTGCCCTACATGAAGGTGTGATCTTTAACCATCTTCACTCATCATGAACCTCCCAAGATCAAGGTAACCCTTCAAACCAATAGAGAGTGGCCTTGCAATGACATTGGCCAGCTCCTCCAGTAGCTGTTGTGGACTTATTTATATTCAGTTGGCTTTGGTGCTCCCTTTGCTGGATACTGCTTCACTCCACACACTCTCTAGTTGCCTTGGGGAACTGGGATGCCTATGCACAGAATGTATCTGAAAACCATGGTAGAAAAACATTGAGTATTTCAGCCTTTTCCATATTCTTTATCATCATCTCCACTGAGAAACTTGCCCATATTTTCCTTTGGTAGCAGTATACCTACAGAAGCTTTTCTTGTTAACCTTCACCTCTTGTCTGGTTCCAACTTTAAGCAGAGTTTTGGCTTTGCTAACATGAGTCCTGAATGCTCAAGCAATGTCTGTGTATTCCTCCTGGGCAGCCTATCTGTGCTTCCACTTTCTGTGTACTTTTTTTTCATGATAGAGCTCAGCTGGGATTTTTTTCATATGTCTGGCCTTCTTCCACTTGTTTGGTTCTCTATGCATCAGAGTGGACAGTTCTTTTTCTAAGAGGAAGTTGTCTTTGAAGATCAACCAGTTGCTCTGGGCCACTTATCTTCTAGATTAGTCTCTCACTGGATCCTGCCAAGAAGATTTCCAAGTAACCCAGTATCTGCTATCATGAAGTCCATGGCTGTGTTTTTATTCATTGCCTTGATCATTTCTCTCAAGATTTTCAGCTCTACAGTTTTGTGTTTTCTGTAGCCAAGACTGCGCCTTCACATCTTTTACCAGCTCTTGTTTGTAACAGGTCCAGCAGGACATTTCCCCTGGCATCTTTCTTCCTTGATATGCATCAGATGCTTTACATAAAACAGAAGGATCTCCACCTTCTTGCATCCTTTTTGTGCTGATTTTGACAATTATTTGGTCCAGGTTGCCCAATTATTTTATTTTTTTTCTCTAAGAGAAGGCTGTACAAGATACTTAAGAGAATACCAAAGAAATTCTGGTGGGTTAAGAAGACTAACCTTCTGAGCAAAGTTATCTCAGAGTTTCTCTGCTATCTAGTTAGTACTAAAATTTGCTATCCCAAAGATGAAGGAGCTGTACTATGATATGAATTGCTCTGGTATTTACACTGGGCCGTGGCCTTGTGCTGCCACTGTTTTTACTCTGTCTTAGTTAACAGATACTTTACTAATGGAAAGAGAGAGCTCTGCTTCTAAATTACTTTATAACGTCATCTGCTGTACAAAGAGAGTTCTTTCTTATTAATATTAACTGTTTTCCATGCTCATATTGGTAAGAATTGCTGAATTAACTGGCAAAGGTAAATTTTTAATTCTGTTAGCTCAATGGAAAAATACAGCCATGGCAACTGACTTGGATTCTGTTCTACTTCATGTATTGTCTACAGCACCGTCAGTTAAGCTCAATTACAGGGGCCGTTTTACTGGTATTTTTTGTTAAGAATCTGAAAACACAGCTGGATTTTCGAACACCAGTTGAGTTTTTAAGCCTGACAGCTAATACCATAGTTTTTGACTTCTGAAACAGCATATTTAGAAACCAATGAAAAACCAGTGACACAGAAAACCATAGCATCACTTCTGCATAATGGAAACACAACAACCAGAAAAGGCTGCAGTGTTTTTCGCCCTCTTGCTTTTGAAAGATTAATGGGTCAAACATTTTGCTGAATCATTCTCTGAAAGCAGGGAACAGCTCACAAATTTAAATCTTCTGGAGAAGCTAAGGATAGTATGGATAAAAGTCACATATTTCATTCGTCTACAAAAGATAAAAACCTTCATGCAAGTGGAAGGTGTATCTGAATCAGAAGATGAGACAGCTGGATTGATCTAACAACTCAACACTGGAAAACAAAAGATATCTCTCTCCTAGTTCTGGTTTTCCACCACTCCTTTTTCCTGGTCTCTGCTTTTCAAAGGTTATCAATGATCCAGTTCAGCTCACTAACCCAAAAGAAAATTGATCAACCACAAAGCAACTGTGTATTTTCTCCTTAGCTAATGAGGATCATACTTCTACAAACTTTCCGATGACCACAAGATCATGACCATTCAGAGATGACCAACACCTCCTGGCACTGGTGATGAGCTACAGATCAGCAATCTCCTGAAATCTCACTATGTGCCCTAGTTTGTGGCTTCATCTTCAAAGGTAAAGAGTTTGACCCAACGTATAGGACTATTTGTGCTACTTTAACAACTCTGCTTCCATGATGACAGAACAGCAACAAAATGCAGTTAGCAACAAGAAAGCCTAAATGCAAGTCTGTTGTTCCACAGTCAGCAACAGTGGTGCTCAGACATTCCTATCTCTGCCTATTCAGCTAATTTCTACTTCCACCTGCCCTCCTGTTCTGTGCTTCTGAGCAATCTGTGTAGTTGTGTAATGAATCACACGGGCCAGGCATTCTTGGGTGAAGAAAACAACAGTATTTCTCCATTTTACTTAGATATAGTTGATCAGTTTGCTTGTTTGTTCACCATGTAGCTACACAAAGAATCCTGCTGGCACAGTGCAGGGAGTGGCACTCCATTAAGCCATCAGTGGGAAGAAAGGCAAATGGGAAGAAAAAAGCCAGGATTACTTAAGCCAGTATTCTCACCAAATAAATCCTTGTAGATGCACAGATTGAACAGAGCGAACAGAGTCTTTGTCCAGTTTATGGTGACCTTTCTTCAAGAATAACTTGTTCTGCACGTGAAGAAGCTTTCACTGAGGCAGGAAATCACAATTTACACTGTATGAAGACGGTTTACAAAGGGATTTGAGACCCCAGTTTATGGAAGAAATCTGAGAGATCTGCAGCCTCACACTGACTCTGCGTGAAAGTCCAATAGACATAAAACCTCTATCATCAACAGGAATTCAGCTGCTGGTTTACTATGTTATTTTTTTATCAGCAACTATCAGAAACATCCTGAATTCTAAGAGCTAATATCCATCCTTTTGGCCATCCAAGAATTTGCTCCTAGAAGTGTATTTGGTACTACATCTATCACCAAAGAAACAAAGAATCTGAAGGGCCAATGTAAGAAAGTAATGTTCTAATAAACTGTATTTCACTTTCCTTGTACTGGGAACAGAAAAACGTGGAGTTACTTCCTTAGAATTTTCATAGAATCATAGAATCACAAGGTTGGAAATGACCTGTAAGATCATCCAGTCCAACTGTCTTCACATCACCACTGCTACCACAAGCACCAAACCAGATCTCGCAGCTCCTCACCCAGACGCCTCTTGAATATTGCCAGGGACGGTGACTCCACCACCTCCCTGGGCAGCCATTCCAGTTCCTGACCACTGTCTGAGAGAAAAAGCTTTTCCTTAAGTCTGACCTAAACCTCCTCTGGTACGACTTGCGGCCATTTCCCCAGGTCCTGTTTGTTGCCTGGCAGAAGAGGCCAAACCCCTCTTCACCACAACCTCCTTTCAGGAAATTGTACAGCGCAATGAGGTCTCCCCTGAGCCTCCTCTTCTCCAGACTAAACAATCCCAGCTCCCTCAGCCACTCCTCATAGGACTTGTGCTCCAGGCCCCTCACCAGTTTCATTGCCCTTCTCTGGACACGCTCCAGGGCCTCAATGTGAGGGGCCCAAAACTGAACACAGTACTCAAGGTGCGGCCTTACCAGTGCTGAGTACAGGGGGATGATCACCTCCCTGCTCTGCTGGCCACACTGTTTCTAGTGCAGGCCAGGATGCCATTGGCCCTCTTGGCCACCTGGGCACACTGTCAGCTCATGTTCAGCCGAGCATCAGCCAACACCCCCAGATCCCTTTTCTCTTCACAGTCATCCAGCAACTCGTCCCCAGGCCTATAACACTGCATGGGGTTGTTGTGGCCAAAGTGCAGGACCTGGCAGTTGTCCTTGTTGAACCTCATCCCATTCACCTCAGCCCAGAGATCCAGCTTATCTAAGTCCCTCTGCAGGGCCTCCCTACCCTCAGGCAGATCCACACCACTTCCCAAGCTGGTGTCATCTGCAAACTTACTGAGGGTACATTCAATCCCCTCGTCTAGGTCATCAATGAAGATATTAAACAAGATAGGCCCCAGTACCGACCCCTGGGGGACACCACTTTTCTCCACATCTTTCCAAAAAACACTTCAGAGTTTTTTGGAAGATTTGCTCTCAGCTTGGGATTGATGCAGCAGGTGAGGACCATCCTCTGTGGAAGCCCTATGTTCCCATTACCTCTTGGTGCCTCTAGGGTAGTGTACTTACGGCCTGGCTCACTCCACAACACCAGGGAATTCTCTTAAATAAGCGCCCCCGTTACAAACACTGGGGAATTCTCTTAAATATCATCCCAGACAGTCTCTGGGGAAGTCAGTACAGGCTCAGCTTTGAGACAAGCTGTCTGTTCTGTGTAAGCAGCATTTGACAAAGGAGTGCCTTACGTGAAAAATACAATGGAATCAAATTTTACAAAATGTGACTTTTGCCTTTTCCTATTAGTGTGTAACTTTTGCCTTTTTTTTCCCATGCCCCACCTTATTTTTACCATGACAATACACTTTCCCTTAAATATTTTTCTATTGAAATAGCCACGCCCAACACTTAATCCAAAATGTTTTCCACTGAAACACACTCAGCCATAATGGCTGTGTTGGCATCAACTTCAGAAGCTGCGGTACTAAAATATCAGTGCAATGCTCAGCTGCAACAAAATCTGACGATTTAGAAACGCCTTACAGGCACACTTATTATTCTTTGTACTTCAGGCTTTCTTTAGCTGCATGGTGCATGAATTGTTTGCTTGGAAAAATGGTCTGACTCCTAAGGTTAATCTATATTTAAATAAATAGTTTATTCTCTCAGCTCATATTTTGATTTAATTTTTCAGTAGTTACACTGGAAAAATTCCAGAGTAACCACAAAACCTTGTAACAGGCTGCAGGCACAGATTTACCAGCGGTATTAAGCAGACAACAACCCAAAGCAGCAGCTGCTGGAGCAGCACCTATGTCCTATCAACTCATTACTTTTCTTTGGCTCTCTCTTCTCCCAAGAGCCCCATTTCACAAGCTGGGGATCTACATGGAAACTTTCTATTCCTGAACAGTTCCTTTGGTTGCACCAGTTCATGTAAACTGTTAACTCTTTATAAAGAAGAGAGTCTTGAGTATTAGTGGCTTTTCCTTCCACTCAGTTTCACCCTACCCCAATTCAGTGTAGCTGCAGGCTGCCACAGAAAAACGTTATCATTCCAGTCTTGATTTCCTTTCCAAAGCCTGTATTCCCTTTCTATTACATGAGATGGCAAACCTAATTTATATTCATTTAAACTGCTTGGACCCACACTCTTACCTATAAGATGAACAAAACAAGTCAAAAGCAGTGTTGTTGCTAAAGCAAAGAGGCTGACAGGGTACTGCTGCCTTCTATGCCATTCCCCTGTTGTACATAGGATGAGGATGCACAGATTTACTAGGACAAAGATTTGTTAGCAATGTTCTAGCTGATGTCATCATACATATGATTGAATTCAACAGTGCAAATAAACTGGAGAGAGAGTGAGTGAGAAAGAAATGTAGACATCTTTCAAGTGGGCAGCTTGGAAAAAAACTGTGGGGAGATAAATATCATCTCTTGGACTCCTTTCTACACTCCTCCCCACCCAGTGTAGTGCTTTTCTCATAGTAACTGTACAGTTTTCATCAGAACCTACTCAAGCCCTATGACTTATGTTGCAGGTGGTGCATGCTGGTTGGTTGTTAATCTTTGTGTCCCCTTTATATAAACTAGAAGCTACAAACAAGGGGTAGGAAAGTGGGGGAAAAGGGTGATTCTCACGCTGGTGGCAATTACTTCCCATAAGAATCTGCCAAGAAAACTATCAAAGTTTGCAGGTGCAAGGTCATGAGAGTAACAGCATGAGAACAACATGAAAAACATAGGAAAATATACTGCCTCAGAAGCTCTGGGAAACATTGCCAGGGTACCTTGGGCAAGAAGATATAGAGCTGGGGATGGAAAGCGGAATTACAGGTGGAATGTCCTTAGCAATACAGACAGCTAAGAATGCAAAGGCACAGATTACACAGCCCCAGTACACCACTGGTGTGTCACAAAGTAACACACCAAGGTGATGGAAGGTGTGATAAATGAGGCCAAAACCTCATCCTAGATAGATGAAAGCTGGTCATTAAACTAATTTTTTATGGACCCTTTTCATATGTCCAATATTTGCCTTGAGCCAAAATTAGAGACTGTGTAGATACATGATCAGCCAGATCACAGATCCCATCAGATGGAAAGCTAACCAAGCCAAAAGGAATGCAGTATTTTAAAGTATATACCCAACATCAAAGGGAAAACTAGAGCATAGGGGTGCACAGAGTTTTTCCTATGAGGCTTAGTTTGTCTGAAACCTGCTGTGAGCTTACACTCCCATCCATACTCTTCTGCCCTCTACCTTGTATTGGCATAAGCTCACGTGGTGAATTAGCACAGAGCATGCACCCAGCTTTGGACTATACCTCTGTTTCTTGTTGCTTTAGTTTTCTCCCAGCCTGGCTTATCATTTAACCACACAAATGGTTGGTGGTGGTGGCCTTACAAAAGAGGCTGTGCTGAGGTACGAGCAAGCATAGGATCATAAAATGGCCTGGGTTGACAAGGACCACAAAGATCATCTAGTTTCAACCCCCCTGCATATAGCAGGGTCGCCAACCACCAGACCAGGCTGCCCAGAGCCACATCCATCCTGGCCTTGAATGCCTCCAGGGATTGTATGGAACAAGCATCATATGAAACAAACTGCATAAACTACTGTTGCTTTCAAAAACAGTGGGTTAAGCCATGACCCAGCATTTCTTTGTGCAGCTTTTCCATGTAAAGACTTCAAAGGTATGGAGATGATGAATTCAGTATGTCTCTGCTGGAATAGTACCAGACTCGGGTAGTGCTGTCACAATTGCTTTGTACCATTCCCTGCTTTCATGATTTATTAGAATGGCAGCACAATCTAGTTGGTCTCTCTCCATTAATCTATTTAAACTTAGTCCTAGAATGGAAAATGGGCCCATTCCACAAGGAAATGACAGCGTTGGGAAGAGACTGAAAGCACACTGGTACATAGGATTAGAATTCCAAAAGTTCCTCACATATTTCTAAAAGGTTCTGAAAATAGATTTGTAATGGTGATAAATCCAAGATAGTACACTTAGGCAGAAATATTCAACTGCACAAGAATGGGACAGGGAACACACAAGGACCAGATGTCTGGAAGAAATTGAGTAGGTTACAGCAGATTTAAAGTCTTCCGTTGCTATTTATCCAGTTCCGTTGTTATTTATCCAGTTTCGGGCACTAGTTTCAGAACTGTATGATTCAATTTGAGGGTACCCAGAGAAGAACCAATAGGAAGAGTGAGAAGGTTGAAACCATGACCTGCTATGGGGAAGCTGAAGGAATCAGAACTTCTTACCCTAAACAACAGAAAACTGAGAAGAGATGTGATAATAGGGCATGAAAGAAATGAAAGACCACTGAAAGGAAGAAATATATATATATATAATTCTATGGGACAAGAGGCAATGGGCTTTACCTATTGTAAAGATTTGATTTACATATAGAAAACTTGTAAGAACAGCTTAGTGCATAAATAGCATACATGGTAACTGTTCCAAATTATGGTTTCATTCCTGTACTCACACTGCACACAGGTATCTAGGTTTATGCATGTAAAGCAGATGCACAGCTGCATGCTGAATTTCAAGCTGAGCATGAAGTACTTCTTATCATCTCCCACCTGACATCATTTATTTGTCAGTGTGCTTCACATTGCTGCACATGTATATGTGTGATCTTGTGGGATACTTATCTGAGACAGCAGGATCGCTGTCACAGGCTCCTGCCTAGCTTTGGACGACTCATTTTTTCACTTCCATGTTTAAAGCTGAAGGAAATAACGATGCTCGCTTCCTTACTAATGAACTTTGGATCCTACTGAGGAAAAGAGGTCTTTTAAGAGCTGCTTTATTATTTTAATTAAAAAAAAAAAAGAGAAAGAAAAAAAGAAAAAAAAACCTCAGATTTTTAGAGACTTGGAAAGCTTTTGATGTGACTTGCTGAGAAAATTGCAGATCTAAGACTACTTGAAAAGCATGTTACTCAGCCTTCACTCACACATAGCATCTGTTATATCTCACTAAATATGCTCCTTTCTATTTATCCTTCACTTGGTACTAATGCATACTTTCTTTTCCTGATCTTTTCTTATGCAGTACAATCTGAATTAGACACAAAGAATGCTGGGTTGGAGGCCATCATGTTAAGAAAAAAAGAGAGATGGAAATCAAGGGGGAGTTCAGCAGCAGTGGACATCAGATCATCTGGAGCTGCAGTATTCCAGCCAAACCATTACCATAAGATGCTGACAAGGAAAGAGTATGAAAGTATACACTAAACATTTCCATAGTGGAACTCAATAGCTTTTTCATTTATACTTTATCAATTTTTAAGACTAAGAGGAATATTACATCATTTACCTTGACCTGCTGCTTAACATGCACAACAGCATTTTTATGATTTACTGCTAAGTCCAAAATCTTGTGTTTATTGAAAGTGTTTTCTTCAAAGGCATCCAGACCTGAGCTGAAGACTTGAAGAAATGGAAAACCTATCTGTGGCAGTCTGTTCCACCAGTTAATCACTGTCACAGTTGAACAATTCTGCCTTATTTCTCATGTGAGTTTTGCCTGGCTCCAGCTCTAAGCCATTTCTTGTTATGTCTATTTCTGCTAAGCTAAACTTAAAGGGACTTGTTATTTCTTCCCCATAAGAATAAATGTTGTCAAGCCACCTAGCAGCCTGTCTCTCTTTTTTTCTTTACTTGTTTTCTTTTTATTTTTTTCTGAAGATGGAACATTCTTTTTCTTGAAGGGTACAAACAACCATGCATACTGTAAGTAGTTGTGGCCACAGAAGTTCTTGCTGTGTGTACCCATCACACCTTGCCTTGTCCTATCTCAGGAGCTTATTGTCTGCTGGTATCCCAGCCCATTTCAGTCCCAAACACTTTGATTAGCTTAAGCTCATTAAGAGTAAGTGTCTGTCATTGAATGGGGCAGCTCTGCTGGAAGATCTTGGCAGCGTTAACCATTCTGTGATTCTGTCAGCATCACCATTAGGTGGGTGGAGGAGGCTGGGGAGAAGCAGCTAGCGCAGCTGTGCACAGGAAAGGATGTCACTACCCAGCCACAGGGTTCTGATCACAATTCTGTGACAATTTAAGTCAGATTGCCACAGCCTCGATCAGACCATGACTATATAATCCCGCCCTGTTCCTAATGCCAACTCACATATTCATGGCCCTCAATGACCCAGTCTGTGGCACCAAATCAGCAGAAACTTTTCACTCCCTTTTTTTTTTTTTTTCCTAAAGTTTTCCTGCCACTTTGATGCCTTGAAGCAAGCCAAAGGACTGGACAAGTTCCAGTGTCAGTGCAATGGAGGACATTGAAATCTGTGTTCATATTATAGATGTCATCCCCTGCAGCCACTTTTAATCTGCTGTGAGTCACAGACCTAAACACCTCTGAGCTCATAGCAAGAAGCCACAGCTGAACACTCTTCTCACAGCTCATCCACAGAGCTAAAATCACCTTTAATCTGACAAGATTACTTATAAAATCAAGTTTCAGAACAATGCAGATGCATGAAAGAGGTAGTAATAAGACTGTTCTTATCTTTTTCAGGGGAGTGCTGCCTACATCTTGGACTACAGAACAGAGAGGAGAACTGGTGATCAGTGTATTTTGGAGGTTCCTGAAGATACCAAGTAGAATGCAGCCACTTTGTTAAAGACCTGAACTGGAGGCCAGTTTTCAGTAGGTCCCAGTTAGCAACCTTCACTCCAGCTACTGCATATTGGGATAACGTATGAGCTTCCACAGTATAGTGCTATTTTACTCTTGGCTCAGCAATGAGATTATTAAGCCCTGGGAGGGCAGGAAAAGACTAATTTGTTTTGGTTTAAGATTTGAAACAATGATGATCAACTGATCTAGCCTTTCTTTTACTTTATCCAGGTAATGGCACTTCACAGTTAAAGATATAAGAACATATAAAAGGTTTTTTCCAGCCTTGGTGATTCTGCCATTCTATATAAGTCCTTAATGATACTCCCATTCATATACAGACACTCACAGCAGCTAAACAGGCACTGACTGTCAGGCTGCTGCTCATGATCATCTTCCCATTATGCACGTTCATGTCATATGCACAGCGGTACTGATTCATAGCAAATTGCAAAGTAATAAATTCCTTAGGAAAATCTTGTGACACATCCCACGGAAGGAGTAGTCTTTAAAGCTTTTGAGTAAAGAAGTTAATTGATATATTTCTGTTTTCTTAGATAATTCCAGGGATTATTATGGTTCATATTGGAATAGCTTTAATCTTTAGATAGATACTTATTCCCTCAACCTTTCTTCCTAGGAGAGCTGCTACAACCCTCTGATCATCTTCATTGCTCGTCACTTCAGCAGCTCTGCACCCTTTTTGTGCCAAGGGCCCCAAGCCTGGATGTAGTACTCCAGATGGACCTTTACAGTAGCAGAGCAGAGGGGGACAGTCCTCTCACCCTCCCTGCTGACACCTTCTGTTGATACAGCCCAGGATTTTGTTGGCTTTCCAGGCTACAGGCATGCACTGCTGGCTCATATCCAGCTTTTCATCCACCAGGAACCTCAAGTCTTTCTCTTTGGGGCTACTCTCAATGAGATCTTCTCCCAGTCTGTACACATATTTGGGATTGCTCCAACCCAAGTGCCACACCTTGCACTCACTAGGTTTGCATGGGCCCTCTTCTCAAGCTTGTCAAGGTCCCTTTGGATGGCATTCCTTCCTTCTGTTGTATCAATGGCACCACTCAGTTTGATGTCACCCACAAACCTGCTGAGGCTGCTCTTGATCCCACTGTCTGTATCACGGATAAATACTGTGAAGAGCACCAGACCCCAGTCAGACCCCTAGGAGACACCACTTGTGACCGGCCTCCCCCTGGACATAGAGCCATTGACCACAGCCCTGACTGTCCACTGGACCTGTCACTCCATTATAGAAAGCAATCCTTGTTTCTAGATTAAGAATCTAGAGAAGGATTTTCAGTACTAAAATATGGTATTTTACAAGTTCACAGCAATTAAAGATATGCCTACCTTTAAACGCATATACACATACTGTTGTTGTCCAGCAAAGCATTTTTGCACCTTCCCAGCTATAATTACATACCATAGATGTATCAAAGTGTTTGACACCACGCTGAATTGGGTTTAAGATCATGGAGAAAAATTCTCATTGATTCTCATGGAGAAAAACTCATTGAGATTAAGATCATGGAGAAAAAAAAGCTAGAAAAAGGAAATTGAAAAAAAAACAGCAATTTTTGGCTTTGAATTTTTTTTTTTTTTTTTTTTTTTTTTTGATTGGGAATGTACAGTTTCAGAGATGTCTGAGGACAGAAGTTTTACTACCCCCACTTTCCCACGTAATACTTACTCACTTGCATGGTACACTTCAAGTGTCACTGTAGTGAGGGGGAGGATCTGAAGGCATCTTTTATGAAGAATTTGCAGACATCACATCATGATTAATCAAATCTTGCTGCCTTGTGCTGCTGGCACTAAAAGCCAAGCAAGGTGATTCAGTATAGATGTCTAAATTTTTCTGGCAATAAGGCATTATCTTTAATCAGGATACCCACCAACAGGTTGGTGCTTGCATAGGAATGAATCTGAATTGTGTTAGTCTGAATTAGTTAAATATTCTGTCCTGGTAGTGGCCTGACCCTATAAAGCCAGATGTATGAATGTTTGTGGTAAGTGGTTTCCTCCAAACAGAATAACTTACAGTTTGGCTACATTAACGCTATGGAATCTGGGGGTTTATCTCTCTCCTGTGCAAAAGTTTGGTCTCTATTCCTTTACATTTGCATTTTTCATGCAAATTTTTCAGCACAGCTCATCTCTCACCGAGCGCCCCATTGATCAATGGAGGTTGTATAATGTTTATAATATTTCCTTCCATGCCTTTCATGCTGACTGCTATTCCATTTCAGTGATTGTTTTCTTGTGAAAAGCACATGTATGGAATATTCCCAGTGTGCCTCTTCTGAGCATTCATTTTATGCACTTCATCATAGTCTCCCTTCATTGTCCTGTTTCTAAAATTAACAGCTTCAGCATTTTTCCTTTAATATTCACTTTTCCATTCTTACCTGAGTTTTAATGCCCAACTTTCAAATTATTTTCCTTCAGCTGCATTCTTTTTTTGCATGCTGTCACCAAGCTGAGCATATTATTCCAGAATAAAACCTTCAGAAAATATTTGCAGTGTCTCCAGGTCTGTCCTTCCTTAAATAATACTGATTAGCCTGCAGGTTTTGCCTCCCTACTTCTCACTTCTTTCCCAGTTTGTGAACATTTATAAATAAATCCATTGACACCCCTGCAAACAAGGAACTGCACCCAGGTGGCAGTTGTACAGATAATAATAGAAGTTGTTTTTCGTATTATGCAAGCAAGATTTTAGTTTGGATAGAAAATGCTTTATTGCCGTCTGTTTTTATGACGCTCTTCTTTCAGAGCAGTCATGACACGTAGAAAGAACATTTGTTCTCTCATTTGATCATTCTCATCAGAAATGATCTTGGAACAGCATTCAAAGGCTCATTCATTTCCAGCTCCCTTGTTACCTGGCACAGGCTGCCCAGAGGAGCTGTAGATGCCCCATCTCTGGAGTGTTTGAGGCCAGGTTGGATGGGGCCCTGGGCAGCCTGAGCCAGTGGGATGTGTCCCTGCACACCGCAATGGACTGTAACTAGATGAGCTTTAAGGTCCTTTCCGACCTAAACCACTTTAAGATTCCATTCTAGTCTACATTTCTTCACTTACTATGTTATTGGTGAATTCAGAGTGCTATAATACAAGGGTGAGGCACAACTTTCCTTTTTAGATGTGAGAGAATCTGCCTTATTTTGATTGCCTTCCTAGTTTAGCTTTCCATTTTTAACTGTAGACCAGCCAGTATCCTAGGCAGAAAAAAACATGGCTTTGCTACTAGCTGCGTACATCAGCTGCCCACGTTCTTTCTGAACAGTAGGCACTTTCAGACTGTGACCTGATACTTCCCTCTGCACCCAGCTGGGACACTGCAAAGTGTTAGCACTCCCTAATGTTTTTTGCTGCCTCTCTTCCATGGATTCCTGACCCCTTGTTTCTGTCAGCTGAGTTCTTCATGTAAACATTTCTAAACCCTTCTCAGGCAAAGTGACCTAAATTGTGAAAGTGAATTATTTAAACTCTCAAAGCTAAGTTGTCTATTTTTCATTCATTTGGGTTAGGAAGCATTCCCACTGCTTCAGAAGAAGAAATCTATGGAGCTGGCATTTTAAAAGGGTAGAAAACATAGTAATTTATGAGGTAGGGAGCTCAGGCAGAAGTGGTCACACCTTCCACCAACAGCTGGCTCTGGAGGAAAACATCTGTCTATAGGCTCTGGTGGATTGGCTGGAGTTAAAAATAGTCTTATAGGACCCAAGAGCAGTGGCCTTTGGTTTAATAATATCATCAACAGTTCAGCTGGAGGCCTTGTGGAGGAGAGGGGTTTGGAGAAAATACTCAGAAATTTCAGGGAAAGGTTTGGGGGGCTTTTAGCTCTTTGATGAGCTTCTCTTTGTTCTAAAACGGGAATGATCTACAGGCTTCCTGCTGCTTTACTGGTCAGTCACAAGGACTCTCAGATCACAGTTGCGGGGATGTAGCTTGGGGAGAACATTCACAACCAGGCAAAAGAAATGCATTCCAACTTTGTACGTTACACAGTAGAGCACTCATAGCCACAATATATCTCCTTGACCGGTACTTAAAAGATGATTTCATGAATAATTTGACTTATAGATGCATTTCAAGGTAACCAATACTTAGAACTGCTAAGGCCAAAATAGTTTTCCGGAAAGAACATGAAATGTTACAGTCTGGATTTAAGCTTTGCAATGTGTCTACCAATATGACTTTCACACTGAGTGCATTTTCCTTTTCTGAATCTTCTGGAAATGGCTATTGTCAGAAACAGGACAGTGCATAAGATCAAGAGCATCTCTACTGTATGGATTTTCAATATGGACCAGCACTTACTATGGGATGTTCTGCACTGTACTTATCTGCACAATAAAGAAATATTCAGGAGGATGCTTAACCTTCAATCGACACTTAAGGAAGAAGAAGGGAGTTAAATGAAGCATGTATTGTTGATGTTCCTTCTAGGAGACCAACACTGAAGAGCCCAAACACAAAATAAGCAGAAGTTCCCCTCCTCTTTTAGCTCTAAATCACTGAATGATCTTTTACAAGCATGCTCTGTAGTTTTAGTTGCATTTCACTGAAACTTAAAACCTTTCAAAATTCTGCAGTGAGTATCTCCAGTTTTTAAGATGTTAGAATTTATTTTACAGTGCCATAACTTCCTTCCTTAGTCTTTGCTAATAGCCTCATCTCTTTCCCCCATACTCAGCAGTTTCCTAGCCTTCTTTGTGAAGTAAACTGGTGCTAAGAAATAGCCTCATTTCTCTGCATTGTCTTCTTTACCGTTTCCCTCATATCCTAATCACACTTTCAGCAGGATTCACAGACAGTTCTCCATTGCGTTTTCTGTATAGCCTATGCAAAACATCAAATGTATAGGCTGGAAAGCTAAGTAGGTGCCAGATGAAAGGCTGTCCTAATTCTCTTCTGTGAAATCATTCTGCACTCTGTTCCTGTGGGGCAGAACAGCACACAACTGTGTAAAGGTGAAATCCTAACATAGATGCTACAGATAAGCAATTAATATTCTTATTTCTCAGTTATATAATCTATGCTGGAATACAGAGCTGCACTCAGATACACGTGGCATTCATTTCCCCTGTTGTCCAGTGTCTATAACAGAGGTGACCATCTCAGCTAATCACCTTGGTGTCTATGTGCCATCAGTGGAGGAGGCAGCACCATTCATTCCGTCCTCTGTGTCTTGCTAAGAATGTAGTAAAGGGATGCAATCAATCTTACAGTAATCAGAAAAGGATAGCTTAACTCAGGACTTAATATTACAATCTTTATTTCCTCTCAGACAACTTTCATTTTTGATATGAATAGGCTCTTGTTGAGTGGATCCTACTGAATAATGTCTGAAATTTTCAAATATAGTTCAAAAGATTTGCTCTTTGGAAGAGTGCTGTGTTACATAAGGGCGACTGACTTCAAGATACTGTGCAGACTCTGCATTGTATCAACGTAGTGAAGGGAAGTAAAGTGACAGTGCCTGGAACTGAAATAAAGTCTTGTGCAGATATTACCAGAACATTGGGATCAACAGATTTGAAGTAGCAGCAATCACTGCAATGAAATGACTGCTGTCAGATAAGTTCACTGCCTCTCAGAAAAGTTGCCTGTGTGGGTGGGAAAACACCCAGCTGAGGATAAGGTCCTCCTCTACAGAAGTAATGTTGGGTACAGTGCAAGTTGTTGCTGCAGAGCACAAGGGAGAGAAAATCATCAAAGGATGGCTATTTCCATTCCAACAGCTATTCCTCTCCCTTTGCACATTAAGAGCTGGTATTCTTGTATCTGGAGTCCTGCCAACATGATCAACACCAGTTCTCACCATCTAAAGAAGCTCAGCAGAGAGCAGAAAGCAGTTATCCACTGGAATGGGCTGCAGAAGATGAGGTCGAGGTGGATGCGGCCTACAAAAGGCTTGGCAGGGCTGCTGGCTGTTTTCACCTCACTGAAGGTGGATCTTGCAAGGAATTTCATTCTTGATGAAGCACCTGCAGTCCTGTGTACCCATTTCTGTTCAGCCTCAGCCTACATCTGCCTACACGGATGGATATTTTCTCCCTAGGAAGATGTTTAGCAGGGCTGTGCCTCTGAGCCAGTTTGCTGATCACCTGGCTGCGCCTCCTGACCCTGCTCATTTTTCATACGTTTGGGAAATACAAGCTTGGTGAATGCTTAGTCCTTGCCTTTCAAATTATTAATTACTGCTTTGTAGTGGTTTGATTCTTCCAGCTATGCTCAGCTAGATTTCACTGCAGATAAAACAGGAACAAGACACCACATGAAACAAAGACCTGAAGAAACTGCATCTCTGTAAATGACACCCTAGTTTCAAATGTAGAGGAGGGATCTTTGAGGAAAGGATGGGAGGCCTAGAAGGATCTCTTCAAACTAGTACATTTATCTCAGAAGGCTATAATCACAGCTGTGATTGGTCTGCATGGGTTCCGTGCTAGGATGGTATTTGTTCACCACTCTGTAACATGAGTGGAGGTTTTCTTTCTGATCTGAAGTAATGCCCTGTGAGGTATTTAAAGGCCTATTGCAATAACTTTATCTGCTTAAGTAAAAAAATCATCCTTTCATATAAATAATCCTTAGATTAATGACGTAGCCTGTGTTCTTTATAGACTACATGTTGTCTATCTCAGGGCATGGCTGTATGTCACATCTTTTCTGGTGAGTTTTGTTCATTTGTTTTTAGTTATTTGGTTTTGTTGTCGTCCGTATGGCATGAGATATGCTAGACTGTGCATTTTATACATATTCTATTTTGGACATATTCAGGACATGAAGGCTTGGAAAACTGTAGCAAGCTATACCAGTTAGTCTAATAAAAGAGATTACCAGTAAACCTTATCTCACCAATACCTGCTTGAAGAGTAACCCATTCTGTCTGAAAAACAGATGGAAGAAACCTATCACAGCCTGAAAGTTTTCTGCCTCCCTTGGGCACACTCTAAAAGGTGGTGACCTTTCTTTCCAAAAATGTGACCACTCAATAACACAAACAGAATTTTACAAAGAAGAACACATGTTTGACACAGTCTTTTGGCTTCAGAGCTAACTGAAGTTTTTCAACTTGAAGCATGAAAGAATCAAAACCAGAAGAATGGAGAATGTGTAACAAAGAAGCACAGTGTAAATGTTTATGAAAAAGGACAGTGGGAATTTCTCAGCAAAGTTTTGGGTTGCTTTTTTTTTTTATTTTTGTAAAAATTACTTATCCCTGAGTTTTCAAAATTTGTTTATCTGGTTATTATTATTTACTCATTGTTCTATGGTGGCTTGGCTGCAGTGCACGGGCAAATAGCTTTCCACTCTAAACGAGGGTCAAAAAGCAACAGGCTTATATGAAGAATGAAGAAACCATGCAACTGCATTAGTTAGCACGACAGCAAGTATTGCCAAGTATTTTCTAGGCATCAGGGCCAAGACAAGCTAGGAGGAGGAATCTGAAGTAGAACAATGAGCTTGGCAGATAGATATTTAATGGGAACATTTTTTTTCTGAAAACATGGCAAATGGAGTATCAGACAGAAGCAAGAACCACTCTCTCATTTCTTATGATGAGAAGAGATAGAAAATAAAAACTTTGAAAATAAGTGAAGGTTATGTATCTGAAATTTTGTGACTACAGATGGGGGAGATCATAAAAAATAAGGTATATGTGGCCAAACATGTAATATATGGATTGTACACAGAGTCATAAACAAGTATCATACTCATAACTAGTTTTCTTGTAGATAATCTCTACAGCTTGCTCATAAAAAATACTTTAGGCTTGCCCAAAAATTCTGTGTGTGGAGATGCATAGGAAAGGCTTTACTTTATCCTTGAGGAATCTAAACTGTTGAGACAACCTGTATTTAAATGAATTCAAAAGAGGTCAAAAAAAGTCAAAACTAGTATCCAGCATATGAGTCTGATTGACAGGCAAGATCGTTACACAGGGCAGAGTGACTGTGAAAGTGATGAGCAGGTTTTGTTGGCCAAGGCTGAAAAATCTCCCTTGGTTTGATGGAGTATAAATCCACCACTCATCCAGAAAGAATGTCAAACAAGGCTGAGGTCAGACTGGACAGCGGGGATAAGATGCAGGCATTGCTTTTGCATATATGTTTATGTCTGAGTCAATCACACAAGTTCCTTCATAGACAGTGACGGTTTATTACGTTGATTTTGGGATTAAATCCATTGAATTCAGTTTAAATATCCAATATATTCCAGATCTGAACAAAAAGGTCCCTAACTCTGGACTCTGAAATGCTCATTTCTCCTGACTGACTAAGAAAGACATGTAAGATGCCTACTTTAGCCATAGACGCCTGTGCTATGGATGCCTAGCATGAGGTGGGATTACTCCCAACCCTTGAGGCAGACCTGGAGTAGAAGTGGAAGTCTCCAAGGTAGAACTGGTAGATTAATATCCATGGAAATGTGAGAGTTCCCAGAAAGAAAGTGGAAAGAGAACTGTGTGTGTGTATGTGCTGTTCTAAATTGTTGCTTCAAGAAAGAACAGAAAAGTCTCTACTCTGAATGTAGGCTTGCAGTGCATTTCAAATTAGATATTCTAGCATAAGGAAAGCAACAGTGATTTCCCTGATGATTATAGCTGAACACTGTTCCAAGTACACTGTCTACATATCCAACAAACTCTCTTGGACACAGACATTTCCTTTGGCTCTAAAGTACTGAAGTGCTAGGGCTACAAAGTACCATATAAGTGCATGAAATGTTCAGGTTTTTTCCTTTCAAAGGAAAGCTTTCATCATTGTAAAGCTCAGACATTAATGTGTGTTTCTTTTGCTGCTGGTAAGGACAGGTGGCTATTCTGTGCTGATCTGCAAATAGAGCAGATCTGGTATGCAATTTTAAGTTGTCTCTCATTTCCCACTCAAATATCTCACAGCTGTGGGTGAAGGCTATTTGAAGATAAGCATGTTTTTAAAAACAGTAACTTTGATAGAGAAGGCCAAAGCTCAACATTTGTATTTGAACTTCAACAGTACAATAAGCTGAATTGTGCCTGGATTAATCCTCCAAGTGGATAAATAAGATTTGTGTGAATAACTGAAACAACAAATGGTGTGAGGGAAAAAATCTAAAGACTTTGGTTGTGTGGTAAATCACTGTATTGTGCCTATTTGCAGCAAAGGAATGAAAGAACTGTGGCTTTCAACCCCTACAAATAAATAGAGTTTCAGGAGAAGGGGATAAATAAATAAATAAATAAATAAACAGAATTTGTAGCTGCACTAATTCCTGTGGTTAGAAAGTATTTGGATAATGATGGGAGATCATTAATAACAACCAGGAAGCAGAGTGACAAACAACAAAAAATAGCAAACTCAAAGGCAGTCAGCCCAGAGTTCTCCATCAAAGGCAGCTCAGAAAAAAAATAGGCACATTTAAAATAACTATTGTGGATGAGCTCGCTGCTGTGCTTCTACGGGCCGATGACTTTATGACTGCTTTAATTTCAGTGTGATGGAAACCCAGAGCAGCACGCTGTTGACATAGACCCATTGTTTCATACCAGTGGATACACAATTGGATTAACAGGACAGGTTCAGACTGATTCAGATCAGAATCTGAGATTGGAGAAAGCCAACTGGAGCAGATTATTTGATCCTAAAGGAAACCTTTAGCCCTGCCTAAGTCACATCCCGTCACAAGTTTCTTGAAATAGAAAAAGCCATGTAAGTAAACATGATTATTTTTTTTTATCCTGCTGGAATAGCAGATTCTCTTTTTGCTTATGTTTTAGTATCCACCTACAGGTCTGGAAAAATCACAGGAATTTGTCCATACATCAAAAACTACCCAGAAGAGTTTTCTTTCCATGTTCTCACCAGTCATCTCTGCCCTAGTCTGAGGCTTGAAGACGGTTTTCAATACAACATTATCATTTAACGATGCATTCTCCTGCATCATGGACATTAGCAGACTGCGCAAGTACCAAAATGAAGTTCATGAACAGCTTGAATTAATCTAATTAATATTTGTTTCAAACTTTGTGGCAAACCTGCAGAACTCCAACATCAGAAACAAGAATGCTGATTCCTCCTGTGCACACTAGGGAAGCACTGGTTCCCTTTCAGAAAGGAAATCTAAATTCATCCTGAGCGTCATTTGGACGTCTGACTCAAAGGTTTAGTAGCATGTCTAGCCAAGCCACAGAACGCTTTCACATCTGGATGTGACCCATTTGCTAAACAGCTTCAGTCTGCGAACAATTCCAAAATACACTGTGCTTTATTATTATAAAAGAATGTAATGTTATATAACCAAACGTGAAAGCACATATTGTGGAATATTTCAGAAAGAACAACATGTTAAAACTGCGCTTTTAAAACAAGGTTTGAATTTAATGGAGAAAATGGCCTCAACTGGTCTGCATATGTCAATAGTTTACTTTACGTAATGGGCTGAGGGTAGAGCAGTCTGCCAGCAGAGCTGCTTTTAAAATTAAAATCACACCGGTGGGACAGGAACAGCTTTCCAACCTTCAGAGCAGGGGCAGACCTGAGCCATGAATGTCAGAGTTGGGTTATTCAAAAGTCTGAAGCACCAAAACCCTGAGATACTGCCTCGATAGCTCTCTGAAGCAGAACTTCGAAGTTATCCTCAGGTAATTGGGGTTGTGCCTCTCTTTATGGTATGTTGCTTCCGTGTCATTCCCTTCTGATTTAAGGGCAGCCGAAATATTGGCCAAACCCATTCCAGGCCATTATATATAGCTGTATATGGAGGTAGTATGTAGTAAAGGGGAGGACTGCAAGCACAGACCTTTCTGAGATCTCTTGGAAAAACCTTTAATTTACCCATGACTCAGATTTCTGTCTATAAAATAGAGAAGCAGCTTTCCGTCCTAGAACAGTATTGTGAGAATTACTGAGAAATACATCTTTACTTGCAAAAGGCACCACTTAGTATCATGGCATCGTGGTAGAAAAAGCTTTTAAAATTTTTCAAGCAGAAAGTAATGTCAAGCAGAAAGGAAAGTCCCCACCATGCCCACTAACCCATTCTCCTCAGTGTCACATCTCTGCAGTTTTTTACCTCCTCCATGGGTAGTGACTCCACCACCTCCCTGGGCAGCCTGTGCCAATGCATTACTTCTTCTTGAGAATAAATTTTTCCTAATATCCAACCTGAACCTCTCCTGAAATCATGGTCATTTTGGTGCAGTTGTAGGCATGACTAGTGTTGTTCCTGGGATCAGTACTGGGACTGGCTCTGTTTAATATCTGTATTGATGATATGGACAAGGGTATTGACTGCACCCTCAGTAAATCTACAGATGACACCAAGTTGGGGGGAAGTGTCAACCTGCCTGCAGGTAGGAAGGCTCTACAGAGAGACCTATAGAGGTTTCATTGATGGGTTGAGAGTAGCAGGATTAAGTTCAATGAGACCAAGTGCCAGGTGCTGCATTTTGGTCACAACAGCCCCAGCCAGTGCTACAGGCTTGGAGCAGAGTGTCTGGAAAGCTGTGCGGAGGAAAAGAATCAAGGGACGTAGGTTGAGATTTGACTGAACATGAGCCAGCAGAGCGCCCAGGTAGCCAAGAAGGCCAATGGCATCCTGACTTATATCAGAAATAGTGCAGCCAGCAGGAGGAAAGAAGTTATTGTCCCCCTGTACTCAGCTCTAATGAGGTCACACCTCAAGTGCTGTGTTCAGTTTTGGGCCCCTCGGTACAAGAAAGACATTGAGGCCCTGGAGTGTGTCCAGAGAAGGGCAACAAAGCTGTGAGGGGTCTGAGCACAAGTTTTATGGGGAGTGGCTGAGGGAATTGGAACTGTTCGGTCTGGAGAAGAGGAGGCTCAGGGAAGACCTTATCTCTCCCTGCAACAACCTGAAAGGAGGCTGTGGCGAGGTGGGAGTCAGCCTCTTCTCCTGGGTAACAAATGATAGAATGAGAAGGAATGCCCTGAATTTGAGCAGGGGGGGTTCAGGTTGAATATTAGAAAACATTTCTTCTCAGAGTGGTGGGGTATTGGAACAGGCTGCCCAGGGAGGTGGTGGAGTCACTGTTCCTGGAGGTGTTTAAGGGAAGAGTAGATGTAGTACTTATGGACATGGGTTACTTGGCAGTAACTGTGCTAGGTAGACACTTGGACTAGATATTTTAGAGGTCTTTTTCAACCTTAATGATTATACGACTCCATGACAAAAAGAGCCCTTATTTTACATATGAATAACAGACAACTCACAGTCCCTAGGATAACAATGCTACCCATGTCTAAACTACTATTGAACAGCAGCATGCTTAATATTATGGGTAATATTAAGCCTCCAAGATACGCAACTTCTCTTAAATGCATTTGTAAGTATGAATGTGATCCTTTTTTTGCAGACATCCCTCTCTAGTTGCATTGCAGTAACAGGCAGTATCAGTGGTGGGAAACACAGCAGCCTTTCCCATTTTGTGCTACCAGGATTACACAAAGGAAGGGAAGTGAGGAATACGTCATCCCCCTCAAACTACACAGAAAATTCAGTAAGAGAGAAAAACATCTGAGTTGGAATGCGGCCATGTCTCAAAGGTTAACACCCTACTTCTGTGAAAAGTGCTATAGTCACAGGGGTAAAAAAAAAAAATGGTTAAGTCTTCAAGTTTCATTCAAAGGAACATATTCAGAGCAGCCAGGTCCTTTCTAGGCACACTAAAATGCAACCAGTAGGATACCTTTTTTGGTTAAGTCTTTATGAAAATGTGTGTGTCAGAATCCAGTGAGGAAATCAATGAATAATTCTTAGCCTATGGCTTAATTGTGAATCATCTGTTTGCATACTTCACTCTCCATTACTCATGTCATGTGGTTGATTGCTTGGGATTTTGTTTTCACTGCAGAAAGGGTCCAGTCTTTAGTCCCCAGCTTTATTATACATTGAGTTTACAGAGATAGGAATTGTCATGCCCCGCTTCCATTAGGATTTATACTGGAATAAGCAGCTGGAGAAAGATAGCTACTTTAATGGAAAAAAACACTGGGCTTGTGTTTGTTTTTTGTTTGCTTTGCAGTGAACATGTCATTTTTGTCCAAGACATTGTTTCAGCTCCTTAATTGAATGACGGAAATTTTTAAAAGAGAACAATGAAATGCCATTCTTCTGAAAAAAAATCTGGTTGTCATCCAACTATTTGCAAATAATTCTGATCGCAGGAGGGAGAGTAAAGCAAACTCATTAAAGTACTTGTGAGTACATTCAGTGTTCAGTATGTTTTGATAGATTCTGCCTGTTGCCACTCTTGGGCATTGCTCTGTGCAGAAAGGGAAAGGCCACTTGCCACCCAACATCACCAGTTTGTCACCTATTCAATCCCATCCAGTAAATAAAGCCATGTGCTGAAGCAGTTCAGCTTTCCTCTATCTTATGCTCTATGAAGCTTTAACTAATTCTGATTAGATATCTAGGGGTAAGTAGGAGGCTCAGCTAAAAATATGTGTAACTAAAAGCTCACTTTTTAAATGTCTTTCTTGTTTGGTTTTTTTTTTCAAGGTCTGATTGTTAAGTAAGGTAGCATTCAGCACTGAGGTAGATGTCAGAATCTCAGCCTTAGTCAGTTCTGCTTAATGCAGTAACCTCTTGAATGAAATAGTTTATTTCCTGGAAAAGGGCTTAACAGAGAAATCAGACTGTGCTCTGGCATGGCACTTAAATTGGCTTCCAGAAAGTTCATGATTATCTTCTGACGCCTGCTGAGCCAAGAGTCTGTTCTTTATCACTTCTTCTTGGTCTGTTCTCTCCTTCTCATATCAGTTCTGCACAGCATTGCAAGCTGATGATTGGGTCTGCTTGGGAAACTGCTCAAATGTGTTTCAGGACATCACTTCTGTTCTTCTTGTAGCTTCATTTCATTGCCAAAGACAACGTGGAGCTGCAGAAGCCCAGCTTATCATCTTCTGAAAATAATGTCTCAAGTTCTTAACCAGCTATTAGTAATCTCATGGATTGTTTTTTCATTCACCTTTCTCCTTCTATTGGTCCACTGAGTTACTCTTCCAAAATCAAAGAACTGAACTTTGCAGTCTTTTTCTAGCATAACTCACAATGAACCCCATGGAAAAAATCATATTAACTTCAGTGCTCCGGGTTATGGTCCAGGAAGGCATTTTCATGTTGTGATATTCCTTACAGCTTGAGAAGTAAACTCTTAGCTGTGGGAATGTAATTCACAGTGCTGAGTTTGGTACTTACATTCTCCCTACGGTGAATAAGTAGAAGTTTAAAGTAGGCACTTAACTTAAAAAAAAATTAATTAACTTCTTCAGCTGCTACAAAGGGAGCCGTGTCTTATTGCTAGCAGTTAGCTACCATTATCACTGTTCCAGGACACTGTAACATCTTAGCAGAGAAGCAAATACTCAGCCAGTGTATTAAGGAAATTATCTTCTCTCCCTGAGAGGCTGCCTTTCCAGATAAAGATTGGTGCATAGGTAGGTGATAGAGGGCACATTAGAACTTCTATTGCTGCTGTCCATGCAGTTCTTATTTTTAATAACATCCAAAAAGACACATTATTCTGTAAGTATGAGTTTATCAGAAGGGCAACCTGGCTCTAAAAGAGAAAACAACTTTCACTATCGATGTAATAGATCAATCAGAAAGGACTGTGCGGTGATTTTCTCCTGTCCTTGAGACACAGCCTCCAGAGGTAAGGAGGCAGGTCATCTCCCTGCCCTTCTGTTTTCAGTTTGTTAGTTCAGAAGGTGCACAGAAAATGTGCGGTATGAGATTTGTGACAGATGTTCCCAGGCTGGATGTAGCTCTGGGCAGCCTGGTCTAGTGGTTGGCAACCCTGCTCATGGCAGGGGGGTTGAAACTAGGTAATATTTGGGGTCTTTTTCAACCCAGGCCATTCTATGACTATGATTCCCATCTATGGAAATGGGATTGCAAACAAGAAACATTTCTTTGGCTTGCTTCTGGTCCTCCCTGAACCCATTGCAGCCTGCAGCCTAGAAGGAATTCACAATGAGGTGAAAACTTATCAAAGCAAATCAATTCTTGCTAATCCTTTGGGCTGATCAGGCCCTTTTTTTACTTGGGCATGGGTGAAAAAATGTAACTTTTCAGAATGGTTAAAACATTTCCATCTAAGTATTTTTGCATGTACAGTCAAAATATGCAAAAGCATTAAAGCAACGGCAGAAAATTCCAGAGGAATGTGAGCTATTTTAAATGACAGAATGTTACAGAGATTCCTTCTTGAAATGTCTGCAGCCCAACAGAGAAAAAGACACTTTCCATGGTTTGATCTATCCCCTGGAGAACTCCACAATAAGCAAAAGTCTGTTTAACTCCAGAGTGAACCGAAGTAGGAAGAAATTCATAGAAACAACTTTTTGTCTACAAAAAAATAGACATTTTGTTTATTGCCCAACAACAGGACAGTGAGTTAACGGAATAAAGCAGTCACTGCCAGCATGGCCATCAAGTTGTGCCAGGGGAGATTCGGGTTGGATATTAGGAAACACTTCTCTAAAAGAGCAGCTGGGCATTGGACAGGCTGCCCAGGGAGGTGGTGGAGTCACCATCATTGGAGGTGTTCAAGAACCATGGAGATGTGGTACTGAGGGTCATGGGTTACTGTGCAATATTTGTGGTAGCTTGACAGTTGGACTAGAGGATCTTAGAGGTCATTTCCAGCCTCGATGATTCTATATTTCTATAACAAATGTGCTCCAACCCCAATCTGAACTGCTGACATTTCCCAGCATCTTCCCAAGAAGTTTTTCGTGCTGTTGCTCAGCACCAAATCCCAAAACTGAAGCCTATGGAGAAGTCATTGGCATTGAGCAGGAGCTTGCACTCCTCTCCCTTGCTTGCCAGCCACCAAATTGCTTTAAATGAGAACCTAAAAATACATCAAATGCTTCCTGATAAATATTTTTCCAGGTACACCATTGCTGTACTTGTCAAAGGACTGTAGTGAGAATGAAATGTTCTACCAGCCTCTGTCCATTAAATGCCCAGCACATCACGGCTGCATCTGAGAGCCCGGGGTTTGAATGTCAGTAGGTGCAAAGCAGAGGAAACCCAGAGGACTTCATAGCTTCAACAGGGATGTGGAAAAGCTTCCTGGTTTGAAAAAGTAGCAATAATAAAGCCTGTGAAAACTGGTAACTCCACATTCACGCCTGGTGTTATGTGATCCTTCCTCCCTTTGAGTTACAGTGGATACCTTGTTCCACCTTCGGAAAACATCCGGCGCAGGGGAAGGAGAATGTTTGTTCTGTTCTTCTGAAGAAGTTTGAAGCAGAGCCCAGGCTGGGCCTCTGATGAAAGGCTTCATGATGCCACGCTCCCTTGAGGAGATTTTGAAGGAATCCAATTTACTGCAAGATACAAACGAAACTGTTTACTCAAACAGGTTTTTTCCCCTCCGTGTGTAATGCAATCTTCCAAGTCAGTGGATTCCTGCCGTACCGTTCTGCTAAGGCACACACTGCCTCGTTGTGCACATCCAGTTATAACATTACAAAAAGCATCAAAGGCTCTGACAGCGTTGCAGGGCTATTTGCAGTTCTGAATGGCCAGAATTGTCCCATGTGCTGGACAAAGTTCTGGTCCTGAAGCACAGTGTTTCTCAGCTGACAATCTAAGTCACCTGGATGTTTGTAAGGCTTATGTCATTCTTTACGATGAACACAGAAGATATAAAAAGATGTTTGTCTCTTTGTCTGTTTTACATTTATTCTGGAAAAGAGATTGGAGAACTCACAAAATTCTTCCATAAGTAACCAGAAAAAAAAGGAGCTTTAATGAGACAAAGTGTTTTGTCCGCTGTTTAAAGCGTGGAATTGACATTTGTTTCTGTTGCTATCCATTAGTTCCAATTTCTGACACGAACTCTGAAGAAAGCTGTATCTGCTTAAGATCCCATGCCTTAGATTTATGTAGCTGAAACTGCTGAAAAACTCGCTGCTAAAACAAAGAGGGGAAAAAGCTGATTTCCAGATTTTTGTAAGATAAACATCAAACAAATTCCCAAGCAAATGAATTGCAATGCCTCTAAAAATACGTAAGTGAAACCATCCCAGATGCCTGGTTCTTATGTTGCAAAATCTACCTTTGTACATTGGAAATTTCCTCAAAACTGCACTCTTCATCTAATAACTGTCTGACTGGGGCCATCCTTTCCTGCTGTTATTAACAGTAATTCCTGTGAAGGGACTAAATATGCAGCTAAATGCCTAAAACTGCCCACCCATGAAGAAGTAACTCAGTTAGAATTGCTCAGTGTTACGATGGTGTATATGAGATCTGAGACTTGCTTAGTATCGTTGTGGGTTGCTGGTTGGAATGAGTGATCTCAGTGGTCTTTTCCAACCTCTGTGATTCTTTGATTCTCAGCCATGCCAATGACAAGGCCAGAGAAGATGGCAACTTCTGCCCCTAAATTCAGGGTGGAAATAAAACTGAAATCCAGCCTCACAAGGTTCCTTCTTGATCTGTTTGTTTGGCTTGAAGTTCTGGTCCCATTCCTCCTCTCTGTACACTCTGATCTGTTCAGTAGATACCAAACCCACTACTTCAAAACAGTCAAAAGTTCTGCCAGTAAAGCCCACTCCTGTAAAGCTACTCGGGAGCAATCTTGCAACTACCACAGAGCTAGAAAGGCTTAGGAGCATTTATATCAGTCAAGCGTCTTGTTTGCTAAGTAGCAAATGAAGTGGATCAGATTGTTGCAGTTCCAACTCCAGCGGGTACAGCTGCTATTTGATCTTGGCATGCTCCTCTCCATCCATGCTGCGTGAAAGTGGTGACATCTTTATTTGTTTATTTGCAAGAGCCCTTGTAAACATCCACTGCTCCACCTGGGGGTAATTTAGCGTTGTTCCAACAACTCAGGTTTTAATCCTTCTCGCACTGCTGTGCATGAAGCTGAGGAAAGCTGTTCTCACTTGTGGCATCTCAAGCAGGAACGGCCCACATCTGGGTTGGAGTTCTGATGAAACTCGAGGAAGTCCGTTGCTCATGGAGCTGTGCAAAGAAATACATGGAGACAAGATCTCTGTTACGGGCAACATAGGTGTGCTTCCTATAAAACTCTCAGCCCTAAAAGCAACTTGAGCCCATCTGGCGTCCAGCAGAAAAGGAAGCAACCTCAGAGAGACATAAGTGCTGCTGCTTATTGCTCTAGCAGTGCAGCCCTACAAGCAAATTTCAATGTTGCATTGAAAAGATTGTTTGTAAAGAGCAAGAGCACAATCTTGTCCAAGTGGATGCACCAGTATCTCAGTAATAGCTTCTATGCATTAAATAGGATGAAAACAACTGAACAGATACCCTACAGAAACATGCTCTTGGCTCTGTGGTTCATCCACTGCGCTACTGAAAAAAAAACAATTTGTGAAAATTCACTTCAAACATTTCATTAACCTTCCCGACTCTGACCCAGCAGGATGATACATGCTGAGAAACTAATAATATACTTTACATAGCAAATATATGTATCTGTCCCAGTCATTTCTGAGCATGGAATAAACAGACATGGATTTTCCAGCTGTACCAGCTGGGGAAATTAAAGACCCTCCTCAGTGACTCACTCAGCATCTTGCTAATTTGCATAGCTCCTAGGGAAAGCTTTACGCAAAACGATCCCTTCCCTTAACACTAAGTTAGGGGCAGCAGATACGCATATGGGAAAGACTTATTATTCACTGGCACTAACTGCTTCCTACTCAAATTGGCAACAGAGAATCTAATTCTCTGATGGTTTATTGATGGTAAGTGGGAGAGGGAAGATTCTACTTGTGTCTACCTTGGGGAAGAGGCTAAAGCCAGCACGGATAGCTTCCTAGTAGCTCTCTCATGTCTTACATCAAATGGGATCTTATACACTTGTTGAAATCCACATCCAAATAAAACAGGCGCCTGAGGAGCATTCGGGATTAACAAGGTTGATTCTCACAATCCAAGCAAGTTTGCAGAGTCTTTTACAAACATATGTAGTAACTACAAAGGCAAATATTAACTTTGTCAGGATTGTCAAAACACCTGTGTTCTTGATTTTGGTGCTATCAGTTTACATCATGACAGCTCAGAAGCACTCATTTTCTCAGCTGAGGAGCGCAGCTTTCCCAAGATCAGATACCTCTTTCTGAGGTATTTCTGGGAGGTCACTCAATATTAAAGATGTTAGCACATTCAAATCATCAGTATCTTTTGGAGAATCTCAGCCACAAGGGAATGGCCTTCTTAATAATGTTCCCTGTGGTCTGAGATAACCAGATTGGCTTTATTTCTCTTGCTAGCTCATAACACAGCCTCTTCTGAGGAAAGCAACAAAAACAAAGTTCACTTGAACCAGACCGTTAGAGAAGCAGAAAAACCATATTTTTCTCTCCTCATGCGGCAAAATCCAACAAATAATGCTCAGATCTCATCTTTGAGTGCCCTAGGAAAAGCGACTTCGCCATTTTGGCAGCCATCCAGACTGTGAATTTTGCATCCAGAGCTGGGGAAAAAGGGCCACAGAGCCAAATGATTTTGCAGAAAGTTGGACACAAGAAGCAGTTTGGAGTATTTTTAACAGAAGCAAATATTTCACATAGTTCTACTTTCAAAGGCCTGGATGTGGCTTTTGTTTAGTTTCTTTTGTACTTGGCTAGATCCCAGTTTATGATTGCAGAATATGATCTGCCTTTCCTGTACCCATGGACTCTTTAGTCAGTCCATATGGGTCTCTGAGCAACCTGATGGAGCTGTAGCTGTCCTTGTTCATTGCACGGGAGTTGGACCTTCCAGGGTCCCTTCCATGTCAATTGATTCTATGATTAGTCAGTAGACAGGTTTCCAACAGTGACTGAAGGAGAATATCAAATGTAACAGCAGCCAGGATTCAGTGATTTTCAGTTGGGGGCTTTTGTCTGAATGGATGTTTAAATGGTGTTAAGTCTGGCCCACCACAAAGATGGGCCCTTGAAAGCCCTCCCTAAGAAATGGAGAAAGGAGAAGGAAAGTAAGATCGAGGAGAAAAGGAGAAACTAAATGACTGCAGGCCATCAACTCATCACCACCATACCACTAAACCATGTCATTCAAAGCAATATCTACTCTTTTCCTGAAAACCTCCAGGGATGATGACACCACCACCTCCCTGGGCAGCCTGTACCAATACTTCTCCTCTCTTCCTGAGAAGAAGTTTTTCCTAATAACCAACCTGAACCTTCCCTGGTGCAACCTCCAACAATTACTTCCTGTCCTATCTAGTCCTGGCTAAGTTTCCTCCACCTTTTAGCACAGTCAAGTTCTGAAGGAGGTAAACGAGCAGGACCTACAATGCTGTAGGTACTTAATCGGAGTGAGCATGAATAAAAAAGCAAAGGCAAACATGCAGCCTTAGGAAGAGATTCTGCGGGAGTTGATAAAGGAATACTGCCTGGCAAACTTGGCATCCATGTGTGTTAGGCTACATCTTGCAAAAAAAGCATGTATTAGGAAACAATTTGGATGCCTCTGTGAACATAGCTTTGTCCACTGCTTGAGGGGGAGCTTTTCCAGTTTATGCCCATAGTGGTCAGAGGGGTTAGGTCAGAATATACAATAGGGAAGAGGAAGGGAGGGGCAAGTCAAGGCAAGGTCTCTATCTCAGGCCAACATCTTGTCTGATTATTCCTCTGGATATAGGAAGTAGAGGCACTGGGATACTAGAATGATGGCTAGATTCTCTTTGTGTGTGTTTTCTGTGGAGACTGGCACTGTTACCATTAGAGTTTTGGTTGTGTTGAGAAGTCAGTGGTCATGGTCACAAGACTGTCAGTGCTGTATACAACAGTAGGCCTTAGTTCCTAAGCTCACCATGAACATAGGAAAGAAGATAAGACAATAAACAAAAAGACCTTAAAAGAAAATGGTAGGTCTAGGAGGGAACACCTATCTATCTTCTCAGAGACATTTAGAAGACATCAATCACCTTGTTCTCTAAACCCCAAACAAAATTACAGAATGTCCTAGACTTCAGAAGAATCACATATTTCTCTCTGCTCCTGTGGAATGACAGCAGTAGGTGAACTGAGTCTTAAACAGATGATAGATAGAGGTATCTCCTTTCTTTTCTGGAAATCAGAGTCATTATTGAGATAAACAACTGGATGGAGGAAGGCTGGTTTGTGACATAAATTTTACTACAAGAACCACAGGTTTTTTGCTAGGTACCAGCTGTTTTGGAGACTCAGCTGAATAATTTTAAGTATTGGAGTTTCTTATCTAACACAGAATTCATAATTCCCTAGGGGAAGCCTATTCAGATCCCATGAGAAATGCCTTGTCCTTGGGGAAAGGAGCAGATACCTATCTATCACTGTGACATTCGCCTGAGAGGCTATATTCTTTCTATTAAGTTAGAGGCCCTGTTTTGGCCTCCTGTACTTAGATTACATATCTTGTTCCCTGAGAGTCAGCCTTCACAAATGCATTCCAAATTCTGCTTGATTTAATCAGCATAATTTTCTCTTTCTTAATGGATTGGCCTTTCCCTCCGGGAGCCAGGAACACTTCAGCTGCAGTGAGAGCAGGGAGGGCTCACAGCAAACCTTCTGTAGATCTGCTTTTCAAGGTGTTTGCTCCCCACTCCTCCACCAGGAGCTTCTCATCTCAACGTGCACTTCAACCCAGTGAAGCCTACAAGAGGTCCTCTCCCTTCTTATGGTCACCTCACTGCTTCTGCAAATATAGGCTCCTTATAAACCCTGTGTCATTACTGACTGGCTCCTGTTTCTGCAGTGACTAGTAACAACCTTCACGTAGCAGTGCTATGCACTCAGACTGATGGAAAAATCATACTGTCACAAAACTCTCTCTTGGTTTTTTTTCACTTTCTCCAGGACCTCACAAAGACCTGTCCTCCAAAGGCTGCAGCAGAGCTGCTATAACACCTTAAGCAATGGAAGGACCTTGTCCCAAATGTTCCCCCACATCCTAACTTCTCTCCCACAATTTGATAAATTTGGCTCATTCACAAGAAGAGAAACAAAGAAGAGACTATTGCTCTTTACCTCTGTGTCTTGGGTTCCCCACCAATAAAATAAAAGGCTAACAACAGACAAAAGATCATCTAGTCCAATCATCAGCACACCCCCACCATGCCCAATAACCATGTCCTTCAGTGCCATGTCTACACAGTTGTTGAATACCTCCAGGAACAGTGACTCTCCCCACTTCCCTGGGCAGCCTGTTCCAATGCTTGACCACTCTTACAGAGAATAAATTGCCCCTAAATATCCAGCCCAAGAACCAACTTGCATTTGCATGCCTCTGAGGGGTGCTGTGTGAGATTAATTAGTTAATGTATGTAAAGCATTCTGCAATGGCTTGGAATATTATAATGAAAAGTTTGAGCAGAATAGGAAAAAAGGATCACCCTCAGAGGCAACGTGATGCTGAGCCTTAATCTTATGGTAAGATCTGTTTTAAGAGCAGCAGGGCTGTGTTCTGAGCTCACTTCTAACACTGATAAAAATGTTATACTGAGGAAAACAGGAAAGCCACCAGCTGTGGAAAATGCCATTCATGTTGGAGTAAAGCTCTTCCTTTCCTGAGAAGGAAAATAAGTAGCTGTGGTGCAAGCAGTGCCTGGCTGACATGACTTTGGGGATGCAGGTAGGGAGCAGGAAACCTGCTATGCTGCTATTACACAGCACAAACAGTGCACCGGGTCTGCAGGCAGCTGTGAGTCTGTGCGACTATGCAAAGGGCATTAAAAGAGGCACTATCAGTAGCCCAGATCTTAAAACATCATGACTCAGGTTTCATTACCATGAAATTTGCTTAAATGCACTACATTTCCTACAAGTAGCAGTTGTGGTGAGGGTTTTCCCTGCCTTCTACCTTCAGAGTCCTGACTCGGTAAGTCCTGTATTTGCAAACCTGAACACTGAAAACCTTCTGAAGAAATAAATGAAAGTTGGATTTCTCACAAAAGCACCCAATGTCAGAAGCTGGGCTTTAATGCAAAGTACAAAGAATTATAAATATCAACAGCAGAGCTATCAATTTACCAAAGTATCCCCTTTTCCTGGCAAAAGTTTTCTACAGGTGATGGCTTTGGGCTCTGGTCTGTCCCCTTCTCACAATGTACACAAAGGGACAATTCAATGGAAGGACATCCCTCATTTGTGAAATCACCTCCTCTTAGCAAGGATTGCTGCACAGATCCAGAGCCAGTGCAGACTTGTATTGATTTGCTGAGCAAGTAGCTTCAGAAATAGGTATGGCTTCCATCTGTCCTCACATTTTTGTATCAACACTGTTGCTTGATTGCTTTCCTGTTACAACAGCAATATTTACAGCAGCCAGAAATAGACTGAGGAGGTGAGGCACTCAATCAGTCTGAAAGCCAAAGAGCTTAATCTGTTCTGTAATTATGTTTTAAAATACGTGGTCACATCTGGACAGCAAAGCAAGGTGTGTAGTTTCCTCTCCTTCCCTCCTTTCCTTGTGACAGGTATGGCTCCATGATGCACTGTCAGAGGGCTAAGGTCATGTTTGCTTTGATCTGATAACAAATTGTATAATGAGAACTGCTTGACGTTCAAGAGAAAACTTGCTTGTTTTAACTTGTGGTTTATCATCACAGGTGGAAACAAGGATTACTTCAGGAACAAGACAAGCGAAGGACATTTTGCAGGAGCCAAATTCCAGACAACTGGTCCACTCTGCAGCAACAGCAAAAAAAAAAAAAAAAAAACAAAAAAAAGAACAACAACAACAAAAAAAACCCAACCAGATTTCCTTATAGCTTCCAGCTACCTCTGGTACAGGACATTGTGAAGGCTGTGAGGTGATGCGGGCTTGAAACCCAGCAAGTCCTAGGGTACATTTTCACTTCTGCTACAGGCTTCCTTTGCAACTGCTCATTAGTTTCTGGAGAGGAACGGAAGAGTTTGATCTTACTTAAAATAAATTCCACAACATATCACCTTAGGCAAGCTTCTGTATAAAGATAATAATGTTTACTCCTTAACTTTACGAGGCTATTGGGGCTGTTATTACAGCTGTAGCACTTTGACCGCGTAAATGCTGTGTTATCATAATTTTCTCTCCTTCACTCCCCTGTGTCTAAAGAAGGACTTTGAGATTTATTATTCTCAGCCATCCTTCATTCCTGGGTGTTGAAGACGTTGAGAAATGGTGGTTGAACTAGGTGATCTTAGTGATATTTTCCAACCTTAACGATTCTGTGATTCTGCACTTCTATGAAATCATGCTCACCTGTTCCAAAAGTTTGTGGGTGAATATTAAATAAAATTCAGGCTTTGACTCCCCTTTGGTCCATGTCACTGCAACACTAGAGGAAAAGGCAACCGGGTGAGAGTCTGTGGCTCAAGGATACATAATCTATTGCTTTTCTCTGGGTATCAGTGGTACTCACAGAATCACGTTCTTGGAAAAGCTGCTCCTCTGAGACTGTTGATTTTCTTCATTTCAGGATCAATATTTTCAACAAACTGTTATTTCCTCCTTCAGGGACAGATTTCTACTGCAAATAAATATGGCTCATATTCTGTCATCTTTAGAATGGTAACCCATATTTTATTGCTTGGCATAAAAACGCTATTCTCAACACTACTATCTTAAATAAGTCAGAGCTTGCATTTACTTTGTGACTACAAACTCAGACACAAATACAGGACTCCTATACATCCCTTTTGAATACTGACAGAAATTCTGATAGATAAAACAGTCCCCCACTTAAAAAAGAGCTTAAGAATTCTGTGGTTCTTTTTAAATGCTTCAACGCTTTTTTGCTATTTGAAACCTTCAAGAGTCTCAAATGAAATTCTGGCCTGAGCAGAGGTCCCATTGCCTTGCTTAGTCACGCTGGAGCATTGAATTGTCATCATTTTTAAATTATTATTATTTTTTAAGAAAGGAGAGAAAAGCAGTGGAGCATTCTGCTTCCCATTTGTTAAATACATAAATGAGGCAGTCAGACACAAGGGACTGGGACGGGAGGAGGGCTGGAAGAGAAATCTCAGTGGAAATTCAGTAATCCCATTTCTCTTTTAAAATAGACTCGCAATAGTTTCAAAAGACGTTATTTATAGAGCGCCACATGTAATAAGAGTTTAGCAGACGGAAGGCTTCAGTCTCAAAGCATGGCTCACAAAGTATTCAGTGAGCAAACTACTGAAGACTGCCTGCAGTGTTTTAGCATCCCTAAATTCCCACTCTCGCCTGCACGTTCTTACCCTCTCATCACCTCTGTGTTGGCAGATCTGACTGAAAAACTAACCCCGGTGGTATGTTTGGTGAGATAAGTTCCTCGGTCTGATTCATCACCCAGAGGCACAAGGGCAGTGGCAAGAGGCAGGGGTGGCTGTAGTGGGAGCAAGGAATGTCACTGTGTCTGCTTCAACTACCGGCAATGCTGACAGGCTGGTCCCGCTGATTTCTTCATCCTAGGGCAGGCTTCACTTGGACTCAGTGAATCATTCCTTTGCTAAATGGAGCTATTCACAGCAAAGGGAGCCTAAGGTTGTCCCCAGTCCTTGTGATTCTTGTGGTAAACATGTCATCCATGAGAGAACCTCAGCATCCTTTTGGAAAGGTCAAGTTAGCTTGAACCCCTCCTCACTGTGGTGGGAAAAAAAACCAACAAAAAAACGAGAAGCAGATCCTCACAGCTCACAAAAGCTGAAAGCAAACAGAACCTCTTGCCCATAACGACAACATTACTTCTTAGCCTACTCACTGATACTTTTTTTCAAATCTGATTCATCAGTAGGGGTCTGGGATGGACAGGGTGCTACCACATATGTCATTAAAGATCCAACTCCCTGGCTCTGATCAAATGGCAAAGAGATCAGTAGGATTGGATTTGTGCACATGGGTATCACACCAGGGTTCTGATGGGACTGAGCAGGATGGAAGAAGAAGGATGGATAAGATTTGACAAACAGATGACAGAGTAGGGCTGCTCAGCCCATGCTATGCCAAATGTATTGCATTTTTTTTTCTTTTTTTTTTTTTTCATTAGTCATATTGTTTGCTGTTCATTAAGGGAAAAGCAGCTTTTAGTGGAACTTACCTAAAAATAGCATGTGTCTCAGGAGGAGAGCAGCAGAGCATAGATCAGGATTAGGAGAACAAGGCAACTGAGAGGCAAACTGTTTTGGCAGAAAGGTTTTTGGTTGGAAGGTAAGCAGGGGAGAAGGAAAAAGAAGGGCACGGGAAACTAGGATGAGATACAAGGACAGAGACAGACAAGACCTAAGGGTATTTCACATCATACTAGCTGGGTTGCTGTAAACATGCTGTAAACAACAGTGTGAGCATTCTAACTCAGCAATCCATCTCATTGTTACACCTACCTGCTTAGCAGGCTGCTAAGTGTGCTCTGTAGGTGTAACCTGAATTGTGTTGGCCTTGCAAAGCGAAACAAAGACCTTCAGGATGGTGCAGGAAGTGAGGGAAGAGCAAAGAAATGCATTTAAACCTGATGAGAAGTAAATAGCTGGCTGAGAGATGGATTTTATGGCTGGTCAACATTTATTATGGACAACAGGTGAGAGTTTGTGTGGCTTAAGACAAAAGGTTTTTTTCTGATCTTTTTAATGTATTGGCTACAAAGAGATCACAGTAAGAAGCTCACATGTTCCAAGCAATGGAACGTTTTAATTAAACAGAGGCTTGCTTCGGCATGATGCTATGTAAGCTTCATTTTCAATCATCAAAGCTTCTTCTGTTCCCGTGCAACAGCAAATGTCCTTGCAGTTTCTCGAGGCTGGGAGAAGTGTCAGGACAGTTCTAAGGCAGAGCATGTGACTCCTGAGACTTGAGTCCTGCATGAGATCAAAGTCGTGTTGAAAGCCCTATACTCATGGGAAATCCTTTTCATAATTAACATTTACATAACAACTTGTTTACTGACCAAACGCATGTTTACATTCTTCCACTCTGTTTCTTTAAGAGACAGTGCTGGCCAGAGGTTTTTCAGAGCACTGGAAATAGATCTGTGTTTTCAGCCAATCTCAAGTTACCCATGAGATCTTTACTAAGTCTCTAAGGCAGCAAATGCTCCTGCATATCCTTTTGTCCGATGAGGAACCTGGATGAATTCTGCTTGTGTTGAGATATGTATTGGGGAGAGGTGATAGAGAACCTGTGGAGTGACAAGCCATCCTATCTCCTCTCACCAATGGGAGCAGAAAAGAACCTTTGAAGGATGTCTTGCAAATGTTTGTCACCTAAGGAGATCACAACTCAGTGGGCGGAGTTACAAACTGCATCAATAGCTCTGCCTTGAGGAAAGGCAGGATTTCTGCTTCTCATTTCCCATCTTCAGGGCCTTTCCTGTCTTTGTGCCTCCCACATCGATGTTTCTTATCTACAAAATGGGCTGTAATAACCTTGACCCACTGAGTTTCAGATACATCTTGAAGACAGTGTCATGTCTATACACATCAAAGTCTTAAAGCATGGAAGCTAACAGATGAGTGTGATGTGGTCTAGCTCATTTCTGATTGCCCATTCTCCCCAGCCTGGTTCACAGCCATGATCACTCAGGACAGCTGCAACCTCATGGAAAATGATTTGGGGAATTATTCTCTAGAAGTGCTCGTGCTTTACTGCAGTTTCTGAAGGCTTACTTGTTAGAGGCAAAGCATTTGTGCAGAGAAAAGTCAGAGATGATGAGCTGTCCTTTCAAGGAAATGAGATAATCTGGAGTAGAGAAGCACTGAAAGATATTTCCCTGTGATGCAATCTGGAGAAGTTCTTCAGGTAACAGTTTCTTCTAAAACTCTGAAATGTCACATCTGGGAATGAGGCAACCTTCACCACTGTGTTCTTGAAAAAAAAAAAAAAGAAAAGAAAAAGTAGTAAGCATTTTCAAAGGCAGAAAAGATCAGTAAATAGTAAACTCCTTAGCTGGCTGTCTGAGCATTGACCTCTGCTATAGAGGCCCATATTCCTTCCAAACTGAGTTGAGCTGTCTATGGAGAAGTGAATGATGAGAGTATCTGCCATGTGCACTAATTTCTTGCATATCCTTCCTGACAGGAATTCAAATTGCAGGTTAAAGCTGTGAACCACAGGGAGGGTAACAGTGCTCCCTCCTAAAGGTGCATTTCTCTGTATTCAGACCCTACCGCTCCAGGGATAATCAATTTTACCTTTTTATAGCAGGACAGCTTTGAAGCCAGGATTTTCTTATTGGACTTTTTCAAGGATGTTCTTATTGGACTCAGGAGAATCCTTCATAAATTTTTCATGACTCTTGGGTGTATCTCCATTTCTAGACACCAGTTTGAGAATGACGCAAGTTGCAAAAGCTCTGCATCCCTCAGAATTCTGCCCTTCAATTTGTACAAGAAAGCAGTTGTTTAGCAAGACACTGCAGTTCCATCATGCAAAGGCAGGGACTACATCTACGCTAGACATTATAAGCACTAATAAGTGTTTACTCAGTTGATATTTGTTCCTGTTTAATAAATAGTTTATCCTGTGTTAATATTATACATCTAACCTCATGGAAACCCATCTGATGCAACTGGGTACACAGAAATTAAAAGCAGTGGTTTTCAAAATCTAAACATTTGAAATTGTTCGTTCGAGTTGAAATACTTTGTGATTGCATTCTGCAATAGTAGATGGGATTCCCACAGCAACAGAGCTATTCACAGCAGCTGATGTTACTCTGTGTCAGTAAGAAGGCCAGGATTTGGCAAAAGTTGCTTACTGATCTCAATATATAAGTCATTTTCCTCCAGACTTTCATATCATGAAAATAACCACTTTCTCTTGATCTCGTTTCTTTCAGTAGCCCATAACTTTGAAACTCTGCTCCTCTGTTCTGTTAAAATATGTGGTCTAATTTTTGGTAAACCAACATATTTGATTTAGTCGACTATGTTCTAATAACATTTTGGGTTAGCATAGTTAGTTCATCTGCCAAGTATTACATTTTTCCTTTCCCCACAAAATCAGGACAAACTGTACGTCTCCTGCTGCATCCGAAGCTGATTTGGCTAACTTTCAGCTATGCTAATTAAAGAATACAGCAGTCCTATTTTTAACTAATTTCAAAATACTACAGATACACTGCTGGCAACTGTACTTGTTTTAATGCAAAACTGGTAAATTGTGCAAAAAGTTTTGTGGTTTGTTTTCTGTCGATTCACTTTCACATCACTACACACACTCACACTCGGATTCTTACCATAATGCTAAGAGATGCCAGACTGTTACAAAGATCTATCGCATCCAGTTTCAGGATAAGGCTTAAGAATATAGATTTGCATAAATTGCTGTAAACAGAATGCAATGCAAAAGAGGAGAAGGTAAATGAATAGCAACACCAAAGCTTAAAAACCTTTTCTGGACAAAATGCAGCACAAGAAACATCTGTTATATTTTTTTGTTTGTTTTGTTTTGTTTTGTTTTCCCCTGATATTTCCACTTTATTTAATCATTTTTAAGTAATACTTACTAAATAAAGTTTATTAGCATTGAGCACTACAGCCATCAGGCTTTGAAATATTCCAGACCTTAAAATATGAGTGGTACAATGTCCCAAGTGCGAAATGGTTTTCTTAATTGGAAAATAAAAGAATCAAGATCCGGCAGGCACTAATTTTGCAGCACCAACTCCTTACTTCTCACCTACACAGTTTATTTTTACACTGCATTGGTATTGCTGGCCATACTCTTAGCTTACAGGGACAAAGCCTATTCTGTTTGAAGTCAGCAGGCATTTTGCCATAGATCCAATAGGAACAGAATCTGGCATCTGAAAACTCAACTGAGTGCGATGAAAGAAGGATCTGCAAAGTCTTTGATTTGTGGTTTTACCTGCCTACATTGCTCTGTTTTCTCTACAGCTGTTCTTAGTTAAATGTGCTTTCAGGCATCTGATCTTTCAGGTCAACAAAATGTTGCATAAAACCACTTATTTTCCCCATTTCCTCCAACTGGGTTATGTAATGTGAATCAGTTCGATGCATCTGATAATCATTTTTGCTCTTTATCTTTCGCTGCTTTTTGGACTGCAAGGGCTGAAAACCACAGGTGCACGAAGTGCTCATCAGCATTGCTTTTGTAGCTCTTCCCAGCATTGCTTTTGTAGCTCTTCCCAGGTCTCAGCTGCTCTTGCAATGCCTGAAGTCTTTAACAGTGAACAGGCTGTTGGAGAATGTTAAGAATGAACACCGACACATGCAGGGTTAGTGCTCAACTTGTGTGTATCCCAGGGCAATTTGAGAGACTATAATCCTTTCTTTTGGATCATTTATTCCTTCTTTATTCCTACAGTAGCAAGCACTGCCAATATGTCTGGCTTTCCAATGAAAAGGGACACTGTATGAAAAGACAAGGGAGGGCTGAACTGATTACCAGAAAAACACAGAAAAAGTGGACCAAAGGAAAACTGGATAGGTGGATTCATCTGTAATGAGTTACAGATCCTCTGCCACTCTTTGCTCCTGCTTTCAAGTAAAAATAACCAGCAAAGATTCCCAAGATTTTGTGATCCATGGGAACTGACTTTGCTGGCTTGCAGCCCATTGCCAGAGCAGAGGTTTACATCACGCAATTTCCAACACAGTAGGCATCTTCTGATCTGAAGTCACATAAGTTTGTTGCCATATTCTCTCCTGGCCTTAAACTGATCTGGATTTACCAGCTGATTACCAAGGGAATTTTAGCCTTACTGGAGCCCCTTTCCCATTTCTCGGCTGTAGAGCTGGCAACTCACTTGTTCCCAGAATACCACCTTCTCTATTTTCTGCTATCTCAAACCCTTCTGCAAGCTGTGAGAATACGCACAACGTGAAGCAGAGCCACAAGTATGTGTCCCCCTGATTTTCTCTCTCCACTGTAGCATCTTCCTGATGTCCATGAGTTGGCAGAAAGGTGTGTGTGCCTCCATAGGATTGTGAAGGAAGTGCTGTGTTCCCACCATCAGCCAAGGCTGATGGCATCCTGGCCTGCATCAGGTAAAGCGTGTCCAGCAGGACTAGAAAAGTGACTGTCCCCATGTATGTACACTGGCGAGACTGCAGCTTGAGTGTTGTGTTCAGATTTGGTCCCCTCACTACAAAGAGGATGTGGAGTTTCTCAAGTATGTGTAGAGAAGAGCAATGAAGCTGGTGAAAGAACCAGAAAACAAGAGCCACAAGGAGTGGCTTAGGGAACTTGGGCTGTTCAGTCTGGAGAACAGGAGGGTGAGGGAACACCTTGCTGCTCTCTACAACTTCCTGGGGAGGTTACACTGAATGTCAGTTGTTCTTTTCTCTCAGATGACAAGGGATAAGATATGAGGAAATGACCTCAAGTTATACCAGGACAGGTTCAAACTGGACTTCAGGAAGAATTTCTTCATGGAGAGGGTGGTCAGGCATTGTAAGGGGCTGCCCAGGGCAGTGGTGGTGTCTCCATCCCTGGAGCTATTTAAGAGACAAGTGGACACAGCACTAAAGGATGTGGTGATGATTTCCCAGTAGGTCTGGTGGATGGTTGAAGGTGAGCTTGAAGGTCTTTTCCAACCTAAATGGTTCCATGATTCTATGTTTCTGTTATTCATTCACATCTGCCCTGCATCTGTCCCTGGCCTCAGTAAAGGAAACAAGCAGAACATATAATCCGATTACTTCTAGACAGGGGTCATGGCTGAAGCACATTATAAAGACAGAGCAGCACTGCTGCTGCTCAGAAAGCATTACTTTCTTGGACCTGAGAAATAAAACTAGGAAACGTAATATGACATGGAAGGCAAGAACAGTCACCCCTATATTACTTCTAATTCTTTGTTTCTCGGATCATGAAAAAGAAAGCACTTTAGGTACAAATATCATTTCTTCTTTTTTGCATTTCCTTTACTTCTCTGAACGAAAAGCACTTTCATTTATGTACGAGTGTGTGCTGGAATGACTTAGGACAAATCCTCTATTGATTTAATGATTCAGAATAGCTTATACACCATCACGACATCGGGAGGCATTTAGTTAATGTCCTCCTCAGTACTGCAGTTTGATTTAATCAGCATGATGCTTGTCCACGTGTAAATGCAGTCACTGATCTCTGAAGCACAGAGCCAAACACTGATAGCCTCACCCACTACAGTGATCAAGACATCACCCACTACACATCAAGACCAGGCAGAGGAACCTACCTATACAAGGCTTGAAATTAACTCATTGGCATAAATGGCTTTATTCATCTGAGGAAGAGAACCATGATTTACTTTTGCTGCACAGGCTTGGACCTGAGAATACTTTCACACATAGGTTTTCCTTTGGGTGAGAAGCCCCATTCAAGTCAGCATTGGCAGAACTGGACCCAGCTATTTACTCTGTATAGTTGGCATTGCCAGCATCAACATTTTTGTTTCAGCTCCACATCAAAATTCATGTGGGTGTAAAGCTTTTCCAGACATAGAGCACGAGCACATGAGTCTCAACATTAATGAGGGAATCTATTAAGCTGTGCTGCACGTATATGTGTGTGCAAGAGTGTGAGCTTAAGTACTAATTATAGCTTGGCAGCAGGTTGAAGTGGCTGTTCAATTCACACCCTGTATTTTCATCTGCTTATAACTTTTCTTGAAAACGTTCCTTTGGGGCTGAAGTGTGTTAATGCTTGCTGCTGGCTCAGAGGTGGCTGAAGAAAATGATAGGAGCTGCTTCCGAGTTACATGAGCCTGAAAGGAATGCAGTTCCTCCTGCACTCACCCTGCTGGCTTCAGACTTGTGAACTGGCAGGGGAGTGAAACGAATGACAGTGCCCTCTCTGAAGCTCCCAGAGAAGGATTCTTATCAAATGCTATATGCTGCCAAGTCTCATGAACACTGCCAGTCTGGAATGATGATGAGAAGAGCACTTGGCAGTAAGGCTCTAGCTTTCAACATGAAATTACAGGGAAGGGATGTCACTAGCTGGGGCCAGGCCACTTGTTTTTCTTGTATGAAAGACAGCCTCCATAAATTTTTTGGAAGTATATCGGTGCACTTATTACCATGTGCAAAGCTTGTGTTCCCCTTGGAGCATCTGAGTGACTTACTATAAGAATCCCCTGCCAAGAAAGAACGTGTAAAAAAAAGTCTTCAGAAAACAGCAGCAGGGGTGCATTAGGAATGCTTGCTGATGGGCAATGGGCTGCAGATACAGCGGACAGCATACCTCTCACTTTACAGAGGTGTCAGTATTTAACAAGTCCACTGGTAAGTGTGAACAAAATGTAGGGCAGCTTGTTTCCTTTCTATCTCACACTCCAAAAGGCATTTGTTACACGCATTTGTCTTGCAGGTAGCAATCCCAGTTTTGCAGACATTTGCTTCTAGCATTAATGACAAAATTGCTTTTGCAGTGTGTTAAGTCTCAAGTCACGGCAAGGAGACAAAGGTGCTATAACACACAGTGGAATTCACAGCTATCATACTTGTTTTCCAGCTCTCTACTTAGATTATATGTCATGGGAGCTCCTACCTAAATAACCTACTCCTGAATGAACACAGTAAAATTAGTTCTGATCACTCCTCTGCTGTGATACAGCACTGACTGACTTTTCTCCCTATCCACCTGCTTTTCTCATGTCATAATTATGTTAGCTTCTGGGCAGTTGCTTTATTCCTTAACAAAGTCAGCTTCCTTTGGGGGAATTGTATAGCAGGGTCATTGACTACTGGTTAACTGGAGCTGCATGAGGAGGTGGCATAAGCCACAGGGCTCAGAATAGCACTCATGAGGAAGGATGCTGGATATCGCTCTTACGTGGAGAAGCACAAAGGGAGAAAAGTGAGAGCAATGAAAGAAATGATGAAGCTGGCACAATTTCCAGAAAGAGTAAAGAAAAGAGAAATAAAAAAAAACCAAAACCTTTTACCCGGTGCATAAAGTTACAGAATCATAGAATCATTAAGGTTGGCAATAAACACTAAGATCATCTGGTCCAGTCATCAACCCATCACTACCATACCCATTCAGCCATGATGTCCCTAATCTTCAACCATATACCTAAAGTCAACATGGACTTGAGAAGTTGGCTTTGTCTGCAGGGACAAGAGGTCTGAACCAGATGTGAGGACAGTGAGGGACTAGAAGAAAAGCAGGTGCTGTGGGAGGAACGCAAAGTAATGGGTAATCTCAGCAGGAACATTTTGGATAGGCTCAAGAGCAGTGTTTAGGTAGAAGAAAGTGATGTATCTGAAGCAGGAATGAACTGAGCATGGAATAACAACCATTATGACTGAAAGGAAGGATCTGAGTACTTACAATCTGAGGGACTGGAAACAATTTCATATGAACTGGGTATAAGTGAAGCAAAAATGGTGGGCCATAACATCACGTGTGGGCAGGAGGAATGTTGAGGGTGTAAACAAGAAAATTTGGAGTAATAGAAAAGGGTATCAATTTTGCAATACTCTAGTGGTCATGCTTCTCCCAAATGTAATCTGGCCACTTGGCATTCCCCTGCTGGCTCCATGATCACGTTGGCAGCATGAACAAGTAATGAGAACCACATACCTGGGCTACTCTATTTCATTACACCACTAACAAGTGTCACTTTGACCACAATCTTTCTACATCACAGCTTCTTAAAAACATGTTTATCTTTCTCTCAGAGGTGTTACAAATGCAAGTTAACTATTGTCCATAAAATTATTTGATGAGTTGCTATGGTGACACAAATTATATTGAATTTTTATTATAGTCAGGCTGCAGTATTACTCTAAATGTCTTTCACAGAAAAAAAACAATGTTAAACAAATCTTCACCAAACTCTCTGAGAATGGTTTTGAAATTATTATGCTGCAGTTAAATGAGCTGTACTCTACTAGGTCAGGCAAAACCAGGATATTCAAAAGGGCATCAGTAACCTTAGGCTGTATTAATAAACCACCTCTGTTAGAGAAGGCAATGCACCATCGGTGAGAGGTCTGCTTCTAGATGTGCAGCTGCTCTGGAGTTGCCCAGAGGTAAACCAGAGATGAACTATGACAGGCATAAGTCACAGCTAGCTACATTTGGGAAGCCAAGGAGTTGGTGTTTTCTGTTTCCTATTCTTTCCTATATATTCTAACTCACTAACTAACTGCTAAATTCCTGGACTGACATTCCCCTTTCCTTAAAAGTTGGGGAAGATACTATAATCCTTAGCAGCAAATAAATCTACAGTGATCCTTGAAATGGGCCCTAGGAAATGTCATGATACTGATGTGTTCTCAAACCATTTATAAAACACTGAAACAGCATTTCCTATCACATTCAGATAGACTCACTGCCTTTGGATTTCCTCTGCATTGCCTCCTCTCCCCGTCACTGTCACTCTATAACCATCCCCCTCAGCCTTTCCACCCCGTTCTACTGAAACAGCTCCATTTCGATGTTTTCTGACTCCACTATTTTTATTCATCAGCCCTCTACACTTTCCAGATTACAGTTGCTGGTTTCTTTTGTTGCTGTTTCTAGGTATGCCTTCTTAGCCTCAGCAATGAGCCTGCTACACCCTAAAAGCATGTGCACAACTCTGTGCCTTTCCAGTTTTGTACCTCAGAAGGGTTGGTTTCTAAGTGATCTGAAATTCAGCCAAAACACCTCCTTTAAACCTGAAGCTATGCCCTGTAAACAATGACTCCAAACCACAGCTTTCCTAATAGTTTGCTGAACATCCGCAAGAGCATGAAGCGTGGAGGAAGGCATGGATGCCAGCAGCACTGTGAGCATTAAAGCACACAGTTGGACTGCAGACATTACGGAGTAGAAGGCATAACAGAGGAGAAACTGCGCTGTTGCAAGAAAGCGATATACATAATAAATTACAGAGGTCAGCCTGAGGCGAGATTTTCAGAATTGCAGAGTACACGTAGGGAGAATCAGCCCTGTCAGCTTGCCTGTCCTTTCAGCATAGCTGGATGCCAGTGACCGCTGACACTTTCAGGAGCTTGAGAATGCAAGATGCAGCATTTTTGCAGGAGCTGGATCCATACTCTGGGACAACTCTTCACAAGAGAAAAGAATGTTGTTTAGGTTTGCCACTTGGCTAAATATAGGACTCATATCTTTGGATTAGTTTACTTCTTTCTCAAGCACGCCCAGAGACACAAACAAAAACAAATGAGATATAAACTAATCAAACTTGTTTTCTTCAAGTTGGAAAGGAAAAGAGATTCATATTTTGATTTCAATTTCCACATCTTTGGGAGGTGCTCAGATATTATCTAACACAGGGCTTCAAGGTCCTCACTGTAAAGGTACCAAATGTCTCCCAAGTAACTCAAAAGCAACAAACTATAAAAATAAGTCCTCCCACCACTTCTCTCTTGTTTCTATTTAAGAACAAAAATAATGAGCAAAATTTTTAACTGAATGGGTTTAAACTCTAAGATTTCTGTGCTTACAAAGGGCTATAGAAAAGTTTAACTTATTTTTGGTTTTGAACCTTTAAGACCAAGGTCACTTTTTGTCCCTTTAGGAATGAGACATTTTGTCCAAATCTGGCCTCAGTAACTTGTACAGTCAAAAGCTTCCTCTCTTTGGATAGTTTCACTTGGAGAAAGCAATGGGCATAATCAGAGAGGAACTGATGAAGCTTAAATTACACAGGCCAATTCCATGGACCTTTTCCAAATAGCAAGCAAGAGTTCTTGAAGAAGAGTGTTGAAATCCTGATCCTAGAAGAAGTTGGAATAAAAAAATACCAGCAGCATCAAAATAAATTCAGCTCGGACAGCAAATGGTATCCTAGGCTCCATCAGAAAAGGGGTGGCCAACAGGGACAGGGAGGTGATTGTCCCTCTCTACTCTGCTCTTATGAGGCCCCATCTGCAGTACTGCGTCCAGGTCTGGAGCCCCCAGTACAAAAACAGACAGGGAGCTGTTGGAGAGGGTCCAGAGGAGAGCCACAAAGATGATCAGAGGGCTGGAGCACCTCCCCTGTGAAGACAGGCTGAGGGAGCTGGGCTTGTTCTGCCTGGAGAAAAGAAGGCTGTGGAGTGACCTCATTGCAGCCTTTTAATACCTAAAGGGAGCCTGCAAACAGGAGGGGAGTCAACTCTTGGAAAGGGTAGATAACTGCAGGACAAGGGGAAATGGTTTTAAGCTGAGGGAGGGAAGACTGAGGTTGGATGTCAGGGGGAAATTCTTCACAGGTGCTGGAACTGCTGCCCAGAGAGGTTGTGGATGGTTCCTGGAGGTGCAGATTGGATGGGGCCCTGGGCAGCCTGGTCTAGTATTAAATGGGAAGGTTGGTGGCCCTGCCTGTGGCAGGGGGGCTGGAGCTCGGTGATCCCTGAGGTCCCTTCCAACCCTGGCCGTTCTGTGATTCTGTGAATTTAAATCTCCAGTTTACAATATAATTTGGAAACAGTACAAAAAGGTGGTGTATTCATAGTGGAGCTGCTGTATCAATAGCCCACAGCAGCCTTAGTGTTTTTGTGATGCGGAGCTTTATGCTAAAGCTGTCCTCTCCCAGAGTCCACTGGTGTGGGTATTTGGAACTCGAGCAGGTCAAGAGGAGCCAACAAATACAAATGTGATCAAAGATCCTGGCATTATGAAGGAAGCAACTTCTCCATGTGCAAGCACTCCTTCCACAGACACAGCAATTACATTATTTGGGTCCAGCTTTCACCAGTTATCCTTCATCTGACACCGATTTTCAGCAAGCATTATGAAGAGATAATCCTACTTAGATATCCTGTCAGGCAGACCGAGCCGACCGTCGTTTGTATACCGCTTCTGTTTAAATTGCCTAATAAATCCTTCAGTGGCTTCACGGATCAGGGACGTTTCCAAGAAGAATCATCAGGAGGCACTTCTGGGAGAGGAAGGATATTTGCCTGACGGAATGCTGTGGTTTTGCTGCGTTATTCGCTGCTGTAGGAACTGGGAAGAGAGGAGTGTCCTGTTGGAAGAAGTAAGGAGTGCTGCTGGGTGGCTGTGAGTACACCAGGACTGTACTCCAGTGGCTGTTCCTCGCTGCCTGTCATTCTCCTCAGGGTGACCCAGCTGCCAGGTCCTGGGAGGCACCTGAGGGAACGCTTGGCTAACTTTTATGGAACGTGAAGCAACTTTGCACAAAATCCCATAAGTCAAGGGCAGAGCCGCCGGGTAAATCTGAGAGCCCTGAGAAGCATTAGCTGAGGGGTAAAACGGAGGGAGGCTGATCGCGAAAGACCTGAAAAACACATCGTTGTTTATTGGCTTATATATTTATGATGTAAATTTGAGAGCTTTCAAATAAGGCTGAGGAGGACGAATGCAGCAACCACTCAGCTCCCAGCTCCTCACAGCCTTTGGGAAGAGCTCTCTTTCACGTCTCCATTGTCCAAGGTACCACACAAGGAATTTCCACGGCACTTTCCAAGCCCAGGAACACAAAAATTTCCTCACAGCTCCTGAGGTTTTATTATACAGCCCTCTGCAAGCGTCACCCTGCTGACCCCAGAGAGGGCACCCACACGGACCCAACCTCCGTCTCCCCGCAGATACGACAGAGCTGGGGGCTTCCCTCCAGCCGCGCGGAACCCAACGGCCCCTCAGCGGCCCCCGCCCGCCACACCCGCGCTGAGGGCAGCCAGGCACCACGTGACCCCGCCCCTTCTCGCGCCCGAGGAGCTTCGCACCGGGGCTCGTCCACTGTAGGGAAGGGCGGGAGGGGAATCGCGCGCGAAGCGGGGGGGGGGGGGGGGGGGGGGGGGGGGGGGGGGGGGGGG
>JAPSGF010000008.1:20048249-20258980 GCA_035772895.1 Perdix hodgsoniae
GGGGGGGGGGGGGGGGGGGGGGGGGGGGGGGGGGGGGGGGAGAGACGCGGGGCGTGTCACGTGGGCGTGGCGCCGGGATCACGTGACGCGGGGCGGCCGGAAAGCTCCGAGGAGGAGCCGCGCTGCCGCCATTTTCCTGCGGCGCCCAGCGTGTGTCCCCTGTCCCCGGCCGAGCGGAAGGCGCGAGGGGGAGGGGACGGCGGTTGGGGGAGGGGGGTGGGAGGAGGAGGAGGGGTCCGCGCTCGGGTGACAGGTCCGTCCCTGAGGGCGGAGCGGGGGCCGCCTGCGGCGCGGCGGGGCAAGGAATCCGTTCGGCTCCATCCCCCGGCGTAGTCCTCCCGTCCCGGCCCCTGAGGAAGGAGCGGCGCCGCGCTCGCTTCCAGCACCGCCATGTCCGGCCAGAGCCTCACCGACCGCATCACGGCGGCTCAGCACAGCGTCACCGGCTCGGCGGTCTCCAAAACCGTCTGCAAGGCCACGACGCACGAGGTCATGGGGCCCAAGAAGAAACACCTGGACTGTGAGTAACCCGAGGGGGAACGGAGCGGGGCTCTGCCTGGGCTCCTTTCCGAGCCGGGCTGCGGGGCTGCCTCCTCTCCCTCCGGCCTCGCGGGGACGTGGAGCGGCGGAGCTCCGTGTGCCTCGGCATAGGACGGTCTGGTTGGGGGGTGGGGGGGGGTGGGAGCGGGGACGTGGCGATGGAGAGCTCGGGAGAGGCTGCTCGCCGTGCGTGTGCCCTCCAGGAGAGGCCTTCCCTTCGGTTTTTTTCTCTTTATTTGCAGTGTGAGCTTCTGTAGGACGGCCCTTGCCCCGTGCCTCTTCCTCGGAGATCCGAGGGCGCTGAGCAGAGGAATGGGGCGTTATTTCCTCGCTTATTCGTCTCTTGCTAGAGCTGCATTCTAACGTTCTGTAGAGCTGGAGCTTGTCTCCAAGTTGGTCCCTTCTCTTATTTCCCTCCCAAGTAGTCTACTAGGGGAAAAAAAAAAAACCAACAATACTTTCCCATCATTTTGCTCCGTATTTTCTTCTGTGTGAATTGAGTGCTCGAGGGATTAATCTCTCTTATCCTTTCTAGCCCGTCTCCTTAGCAGGGGGAGATGGGCCTAAGAGGGCTTGTTTAGACCTTCAGCACCCATATAGCTTCTATTAAAACTAGATCCAAAGTGGGAAGTCTTAAAAAGCTTTCTCTTAATTCTGTTCCACCCAGTTGATTACGGTGAGCTCAGAAGTTTGTATTAGTGCATGTTCCATTACACTGTGAGGTCACAGGGCTAAGGATGCACTTCAGTTGGGTACTTGAGTGTATCGCATCCGTTTATTCTAGACCTGTCCTCCTTCATCTGTAAAGAAAGATACTAGAGAGAAACCTGTGGATGTGCTTTCTGTGTAAGTGCTTCGTCCTTTCCTCCCACCCACGTATGTGAGAAGGCTGAGTCTTTGTGCATCTTGAGTTTGTGCCTTGACTCCTCACTATGACATGACCAGATTGATAGTACTAGTATACTGTAGTTACTACTTCTTTCCATCACAACATGTCTGACTTGAAGCATAAAGAGACTCTTGAGTACCTGAGAGAGATATGGGCCATTTCATAGAGTAGCCCTGGAACAGCTGCATCTGCTTCTTGTTGCTGTCCCCTCATGCATTTCATCTTTTGCCTCGAGACTGTATGGTAAATGACTGTATGTGAGTGGGTTTTTCTGTTGTTTGTTGTTGTATTTTGTTTTGGGTCAGCTAGGGAGATCTGTGGGCTGTAGTTGACTTCAGTCTCAGATAGAGAAAGCACCTTGTCACATAGCCATGAAGCCATGATGTTACTGGATTTCTCACAACTGAAGGGGAGGCTTTATGGTAAAACCTTTGTTACGTTTAGCTTGGAGCAGTAGAGAAAACATAGTTCCTGGACCATCAAACTGACCCATCAACCACTGTTCAGAGTTGTGTGTGTTTATTCAAAGCTGGTGTTCTGAATGTGTTTGCAGGGGGACATCCTAATCAAGGCCTATAGAGTACTGTTCTTGAAAGGTGCTTGGTGTACTTAAAACTCATCAGAAAGTTGTCTGGTGGTTGCTGGATGAGAAGGCTGCTTCCTTATTTCCTGTCTGCTCTGGATTGAGAAAGTCCCAGTTCCTGCCTCTTTCTTGGATGATTCTTTTTTTTTTTTTTTCCAGAGTGATGTGAACTTATTTTCCATTAGCTTCACTGCTATCACTACTTTTCCAAACAGTAAAAATAGATCCTGAGAAGATCAAGTTTTGTATGCTGCCTCTAATAAGTTTCTTGAGAACCCCTGGTCCTGCTATCAGGAAATGACACAGTTCCATATTTTGGAAGTCTTCTTTGTTCGTACTGTTTATGGTTGCATGTTTAAAAATAAATGCTTTTTTTTTTTCAGAAGCTGTGATTCAAGCCCCACCTCTGGGTTATTTGCTCTTACTTAAAAAAAAAAAAAAAAAGTTTAATTCTTTTAACTGCTAAATAAATCCGAAATGCTGACCTCTCACTGTGAACAACAATATGCCAGTCTCCCATGGGCAGCGTCCTTCTTGAATATTTAAAAATATTTTAAATTTTTAAAGCTTGATTTGCTAAAGCCTGTCTCCAGACTTTAGACAAGTTAATGAGTTATGTTTTCTAAGACTCTCCTGGAGTTAAGCCTTACTTTTGTAGTGTTTTCTGTGGTTGTTGCATATTCTTCTTGATGTGGTATACACGTTACTTATGCAGACTTCTAATTCTGTGACTGTCCTATTTCTGAAACTTTCTTGTTTAAGCTTGAGCTGTTGTGAGCACATTTAAGTAGTCCAGCCTCGCACTAACTCGTATAACTGGGGAAAATGTAAAATGAATGCCTGTACATGTGATCATTCCAACTCTAATTTATCTTGTTCTTGGTTGCCTATGGAGTTCCAGAACCGAAGGTCTTCCCTTACTGTATTTCTGTGCTCCCTCAGTGACTGTTGTCTTAATAGCGAGAATGTAAAAAGTCATTCTTAGACCATATTGATCCTTTCCAGTTACAGAGTTAGTTGTTCTTTTTGGTTTTTTTTTGGTAGAGGGAGGAAGAGCTTTTGAATTGACAAGTGGACTTGGCCTATGATAGGTAACATCAATCATCTTGTGATGCAATGCTCGCACTCTGGATATGCTGCTGTTTTGGAGGTCCTGTCTTATAACTGAGATAAGAATTCTGTTTTGTCATCTAGGTGCTGTGTTTGTAGGCACGGATTACTTGTTCCATAGTAATGAGGTTCAATAGTCTCGAAACCTCCCAAAGTATAGTTCATTAACTTTATTTTATGGAAAATCTAGTTTAACTAGGACTTTGTCCTAGTTTTCACACCACTCTGATATCTCAAAACTAGCTTGTGGGTTTCATTTGTATGCCAAATTTCATACAGCCCTTCCTTTCATGGCTAGTTATTTTTTGCCGTATTCAGCGCTGTACAGAGATGAGAACAAAATTGAGTGTAAATGGTACTGGAGACCTTGTTGCCAAATTTTGCTTTAATTTTTATGGTTCTAAGGTTGGAGTAGGGGGAGGTGTATATGTTTATGGTGGGCAGTTAGTTTTAAGAAAGGCACTGGAATGGGCTGCTCAGGGAGGTGGTGGGTTCGCTGACCCTGCTGGTGTTCAAGGAACATCTGAACATTCTGTTTGAGGGACATGGTTCAGTGAGAACTATTGATGATAGTTGGATGGTTGGACTGCATGATCTTGAACGTCTTTTCCAACCTTGGTGTTTCTGTGATTCTGTGAAAGGCACAAGATAATGCATTTAGTACCAACTAGGTGCTTTCACTGGGTCTCCAGTACATAGAAATGTTTGTGTACCTGTGCAAGTTTGTGAGTGTATTTAAAAAAAAAAAACTAACAGCTTTGATGTGAAATATGGTTAGGGCTGGGTTTTTGAGTGTGTGTGGTGTAGTAGCCCTGTCTGCTTGTAGATAATAGTGCTCTTTAAAGGAGAATGTGGATGGATGGCTTGGAAGGAAGTTGTGATACTGTAATTATCCTCTCTTAACAGGAAATCTCTCAATAGTTATGCCAGAGTGTAACTTCCTTTACTTCTTATTGTGAAGAAAATCAGTATTTTTAGGAAAGGCAGTAAACCGACACTGCCCTCTGTTATGTAGATGTCTCTGAGAAACTATGTAAGTGAAAGTAAGTTGAATTAAAGTGGTTGGGAACTTGGGAAATAAGTTCCTCACTCAGCTGTTTTGGCTTTGCTTGCGGACTGCTACTAGAACAGAACAAAGTCCAGTTAAAGTCTTGCTTTATGCTTCTGCTCTCAGGTGACAGTCAGCAGGGGGGATCTTGTAGCACTGAAGGACAAGGATCACCGCTGTTCTCTGTACCTCACTGGAAATCTGTAGTAAAGCTGGAAAATCAGTGCTTTCAGTGATCACCTTGCCTTTGAATACTGAAACAACTGGGTTATTTCGGTGCTGCAGTGTGTTAACTCCTGGGTTCTTAAAACACTGTTGTGTTCTGCAGTAGGAATAGGTTATCCGTGTTCTTTTTATGGCGCTTTAAAACTTTACCAGAACGACTTTTCTTTTTTTTGTTAGGACGTCCTGATGTTTCTCATGGCTTTGCTTCTCATTTTATATCTGACTGAAATTTCTGGAGGCGGTCCATGGCTATTCTTGCTTGGAACTGTTATGTGTAACCATAATTACTCCAAATGCAGATAATTACATCATTACAGCTTTCTTTTGAAGTATTTCTTTCTCTCTGAGTCCTTCTGTGACTCCTTCAGGATTTGTTCCTTAGTGAGCTTTTCCCAACTTCTTCCTAGAATTCCTTTACAATATTTGTTTATGCCTTTTAGTAGAGCACGGGAACTATCACACTCCTCTGGAGTGCCAGAGGGCTGATTTTTCTACCACAGCTGCTCATTTGCAGAAAGAATAGCCATTTAGTTCTGCAGCTGTTGTTTTATTTTACTTAGCCTAAAGCAGTATTCTACTTCAGATGAAGTAAGAGGCAGGAGCTGTGGAGGAGAGACTGGAGAACACCTGCAATCAGCTTACTGTGAATCTTCATGCTGCCATTGTTTTGCATTGGCTGAGGTTACTCGGGTGTCATGTAACTTTGGGCTGTTGCTCTAGCTATAATTCTTAATGGTGCAGACATCTCTCACATCTTCTAAATGAGATACCCAGAAAAGACATTCTTCTGCATTTCAGACTGTGACCTAGTGATCTATTTCAGTCTTGTTTGTGTTCTTAAGATCAATTTTCAGTCCCTAGTTGTGGATGTTTTAAGCTGTGCTTAGTGACGAGAAGTTCACAAAGTAACATTACTTTGCATAGTAATACTAAAAGAGTGACTTAAAAAAACATGGAATGCAAGCTTCCTTTTTGTTGGTTTCCTTTTTTTCTGTACGCTGCCTTATGTAAAGCATATAATCACTAAATAGTTAAGTAAATGCTGTGCAAGTTAACTTATGACATATTAGAGATCGTGCTCTCCCTGAAAAATACCACACCTTTTCCAAAACAGATGTGTTTTCCATGGGAAAGCTCAGTATTTTTTAACAGCCTCCTGAAGTTTCTCAATATCTTTGAAGAGTGAAAATACCTCAATACTGAAACATCAGTTACTTTTTCCAAAAATAGCTCAGTTGCTGCAGATATAAGATGTGTGCGCACTTTACTTTTGGTAAGCCTTGTTGATCTTAAAACATTGTAGAAGAAATCAGGTGAGCGTTGTGAATGACCTGGTTGTAGTCTTGAAGTCCTGTTGTAAGACAATCATTAAGCATTCATGTATAAAGCAACAGTCTCAGGTGCATGTTCTTTCTTCTGTGTCAGCAAACTTGTGAAGAGCTCTCACTGCTGGAGCATAAGTTCTTTGACGGAGCCTCATCTTGTCAAGAAACCTACTTATGTCCATCAGCATGGGAGTTTAACTTTCTAGGTTTCCTGCAGGTTGAAGTATTAACCTGAAAAGTAGCTGTAATGTGGAGCTGAACATTATCTTGCAAAGGTTCCGGTAGGAGAGATTTTGTTGCTGATTGTCTGACCAGCCAGAAAGCCACTGCTAAATGGAAATGGAAGAAACTGATGTTGATATCAAGTTGTTCTGATATTTTTCTTGCTGTTCAAGAAGTTATGTCCATTGTGAAGTATGATTCTGATCAGGCAGGGTATGGACTTTTCTTAACTGTACCCTTCTTAGCTCAGAGGAGGTAGCAATAGTGTGTGTTGTGTCTCACCAGTCACCCTTAGCTTCACATTACAGCTTTATCAATTAGATGGCAGTTTGTAAACCTCCGAAGAATGTTTGTATATTCACTGTGAACTTTGGATATTCTCAAGGCTGTTAGTGGCAAATCCAAGTTCTGAGTAATTTGTGACAAATCGGGTATTGAGATTTGAGAAATCAGGGAACTAAGCTGTATTTAACTGTCTGTGAAAATAACTTCATTAAGTTAAGCGTTTCATAATGACTTAACAAATGGGCCGGATTTTCAGATTGTGACTAAGCATCCCTATGCTATTTTTCTAAAGGAGCTTTATTAAAATAATACTTATCTGGATCACTTGAATATTGAACATGAGCAAATTAGGGTTTTTTTCTGTTTTTCTTTGGAACAGATGTAGTAAATTGACAAGATCTACACCAGAAGATGTGGAATGTCAGTTATTAGCTTGAGTCGCATGTAAATGTACTGGAGAGAAGTGGTAGAAAGGTCTTGTGGTTTTATTTTAATTCATGTGATGACGTACATGTAGTGTCTGGGCATGTATCGATGTATATATAAAATAATAGACAAATATGGCTCTTAGGCTCATTCTGAGCTCTGTAATGTAATTTCTTTGAGATCTGTCAATTTCCTAAGGAGAAGCTCTCCACATCAAGCCCTTTTTCTCCTTCCACTCATTCTCTTGGTAAGGCACTTTAGAAATCTTCGTGTAATGTTCCTTATTACCTCTGAAGCAAGCAGTCCTTCATTTACTGTGTCTGTGTGCCGTGGCAGCAGTGCCATTCTGGAAGCAGCAGTTCTTCTGCTTATGTAGGAAGTGATACATTTGTGCTGGTTCCAACTCTGCTCTGCTATTTCACATATTTACTCTAAATATGGTACTTGCAGTAGCATGTAGCTTGGCCACTGCAGTTCCGAACTGTGTACTCTGACATCAACAAAGCATGTCTACAGTTTGTAACCTTTATCACTTTTAATACTTAAGGATTTCTTCTTCAAATTGTTAATATTTGTTCAGTTGTTAATAACTGTTTCCTTGCCAAATGTTTTTATATATATATTTTTTCAAATTAATGGCTTTTAAAACTGTATTTAATTCAGTTTGAAGAATGATGCATATTTCATTAGCATCCTCACAAGATTGCTGGATGTCTGTGATTTGATTATTCTGGTAGTTTCTGCCAAATCAGAAGATCAAGTAGCTATCAAACAGGAGAAATAGCTGTCTTTGTGTTCTCTGACATTAAGGGCTGCCTGTGACTTGCTTAGCTCTTGGCAATGTTTGAGTTCTTCTGGGATGGATAATGAGGAACTGTAATGTGATATGGCAGTTTCTGTACCTGTCTCATGCTTTTCAGGTGTGTGCTTTCTGTGTTAGGTTTACTTTTGTTATACAGCGTTCTTCTCCTCCCTGCTTATACTTAGGTTCAGAAATCCCTTCAGCATTTCACTTAAATTTTTCCAGTTGTGCTTGGTTTATTTGACTGATAAATAGGTCAGTGTTTAATTGGAAATTGGGTCACACATGAGTTTGAATTTGATTCTATCCCCTTCCCCTCCTCCCCAGCCTGCGTTGCTGTGATAATTGCAGCCATCGCTGCAACCTATTTCAAACTTTGAATTTTTCTGATCCATGTCTGTGTATTCTTGACCTGACCTCATTTTTTGATGTAAAATTGTAAAACTTGCTTCAGCTATTCTCAGTATGGTGGCTTAAACGCTGTGATAGTGGTGTCAGTTGATTGATTGTCCATTTGTCTATTTTCCAGTAACCATTAGTATTAATAATTTAGCATAACGCTTAGAGAGTGTTAAGATAAGCTTAAAAAAATCTTGCCTTTAAAAATGATAAACTAGGAATATATACTTCATGGTACACGGCAACTATATACAGCTCTGGTTTTCAAATGAAGCTTACTTTGCATAAAGCAATTCTTGTTTGATATGGCTTTTCTAAATATCCTTCTGTGCTCGTTTTCTCTCAACAAGTTTTAGTGTTCAGAAATAAAACGATACCTGAGGATTCCAGTATAACTTGGAATCAGTTGTGTGGGTGATGGTCCAAGTCTCTTTGCTCTCACTGATACGGATAAGTTCTGATCAGCAGGTTTTAGTCAAATTACAGTACCCACCTTTGTTGTCTTTCTGTACAGTCTTTCTTTACAGACTGCCACCAGTCTGTGTTGAACTCAGTTGGAGTTATTCTCCTCTGAGTGCATTTCAGTCAGCTATTGAAACAACACTGTAGAACGAAGTCTAGAGCATCAAGAGTTTAGGAGGTGGATTTCAGTCATAGGAATGAGCGAGAAGTCAGTGGATGCCAAATATGAACACTTTTGCATGACTGGGCTGTACTTATTTCTAACAAGGCAATGAAGTGCGTAGTGAGCTGCTGCCTTTTGATTAGCTGTCTGAGGGAAAAGCTCAAGATACACAAATGCCAGCTATAAACTGTTTGAAACACAGGGACTGACACACTGTGCTGTGCTTTAGGGGGAAAAACGATGCTCTGAGGGCAGACTTCTTTTTTTAAAATCCTTGATAGCTAAAGGGAATGAGATGAAATTTCTTTTTGGATCTGTTGAGCTGGAATGCTTTGCCACAGACAGTAGCATCATTAAGCCTATCAAATGTAATCAAAGTTAATGCTGCTTCCTAGCAGATTCCTTTGCATTAAAAATATGGAATATGTGAAGTTTATTTCCGTGCTTAATTTGGCATGTAAGCAGATGGAAATCCAGGGAAGCTTTTGTGTTAGATCTCAGATGCCAGGGGATAGCATGGTTAATTGAATGTGTGATGTTGGGAATTGCATTGTTATGAGTTTGAAGCATTTTTAACTTTTTGCCGACACGGAGTTAATTTACAAGGAGACTTTATTCAGATTTAATTATTTGTAAGAAAAACAGAGTACTTTTGTGGAGATGCTTTTGTCCTTCAAAAAAAATCACAACCTGTTAGTGAGGAGCCTTTGTAGATAGAAATGTGTTCATCCTCTTGGTATGTAGCAGGGTGGACACAAGACATTCTAACACCTAGTTGTACTGTAGCTCCATGTTCTTTTTAGCTCTCTGAGGTTCCAGCCAATGAATGACTTTACTTTGAAGCAATGGAATAACTAGCTAGGTCTTGCAGTTAGTGCTTTTCTTTAGAAAACAGTTCTGTTTCAAAGATAGAATCAGTCTGAAGCAATCTTTCCTTTTACTGATGACCACTTTTACTTTGGCTCTGGTTTATTTCAGAGGCTGTTCATGGCAGGGGCATGTCTTTGTGCATGGTAAATAGAGAAATTTCTGTTTGGAAGCAGTGGGATATGGGAGAATTCTTGCACTTCACAACTTCCACCACTGGTCTAGTTTCAAACTGAAAGAATTTCAAGCTCCATGTTTGCTCTAAAACTTTGTTAAACTCCACATCACTGCTAATGAAGTCCTCATCAGAAAGATCTCTAAATCTGGGGGGGTGAGCAGAAGAGCTACTTTGGATCTATGAGGCCCAAACACAACATTACTGTTACAGGGTGGGTACCCATTTGTAAGGTCCATGGCTTTAGCTGTTGACAGTCAGTAGAGCTTAATTTGCAGCAGTAGAAAAACACTACTTCACTTCCATACTCCATGCTCAGTGAAGGCTATTTCTGTTCTACCTTGACCTATCTCACGTTATATTTTTGATTTTTTATTTCTAAACAGCTTTGGCATGGACTATAAAGGATAATTAGTGTTAGCAGTCGCATCCTTGTAGAGGGTTGCTATTTAAACATGCATTGAAGCTGCACTAGGGTGAGCCAAGATAAGTGTTGTTTGCTCAGGGAGCTACAAATTCCTAGTGTGAAATACTGTTCTAAATTGAAGAAGGAAGTTAAAGCAAAATCAGGTAGACATTTCCAACGCTTCTATGAAAAGTATGGAGGATTTTGGCTGTTGCTTTACTTGACTGCTTCTCTTCTTACACAAGCTGAGTACACAAGTTTAAGATGAAACAGTTTTATGAATATATCTGTGTTTTGACTATAATTTTTTTTAATATTCCTGTTGAGCTCCTGTACTCCATTTATCTGATTTATCAATGGTTCATATCAGAAAGCAGTCTGTATTGTCCAGAAATTAAGGCATGAATGGGCCTGTCAATGAGAAATCTCAGTTAATGAGTTCACCTTCATGTGCAAAACATAAAAGAAATACTGTGGGATGGGTGGAGCTTGTGTTAAAGTGGCAGCAAGGAATACTGCAGTTTGAAGTATCTTGAATTGTAGTTGCTTATTAGAATTTAGCACGAGTCGCCAAGTAAGTTAATGTAGAAGGAGTAACTTTGCATTTTGTTTTGGTGTCTTTGTCCTATTCCTGTTGAAGATTAGTTCCTTTAGGAGTAGATACTCAGATGGAACCTCCTGTTTTCCAGTTTGGATCCTTCCTTTTTGCATCCTTCAGGTATTCATGGACATTGTAAGAAGTGCCTGAGCCTTCTTTTCTCCAGGCTGGGCAGTCCCAGTGCTCTGTCTGTCTTCATTGCATTGGTTCTCCAAGTCCTTGGTGATCTTGGGGGCCCTCCATTAAACTCTGTCCAGTATGCATGTAGTGGGGAGCCCAGAACTCCAGGTGCAGCCTCATGATTGCTGAGTAAAGCAGAACCGTCACCTCTTCTGACCCTGCTGGAGACACTTTGCCTAATGCAGCCAAGAATACCATTAGCTGCCTTTGCAGTGTGGCCACACAGCTCTGTTGGCACACGTTCAGCTTGGTGTCTACCAGGACCCAAAGGTTTTTCTTGTAGGCTGGCTTTCCAGCTGGGTTCTCTTAGCATGTGCTGGTGCCTGAGGCTGTTCCTACCCAGGTAGGGAACTCTGTACTTCCTAATGAGCTTCATGAGAATTTTGCCATCCCACCTCTCCACTGTGTCCAAGTACATTGTCTACTGTGGCCCTCTGTTGGGCCAACCACCCCCACCAGTTCTGTTGTCAGCAAATTCTAGCTTGGTGCTTGTGAAGCTTGGTGTGTAATTTTCAGTTATAATCGATATTTGATTATTAGCAGTTGTCCTTGTTGAATTAAAATCGTTTTTCAGGAATCCTTGTTTTCCTTTAAGAAAAAGACTAATATGCTATGATCAGCAAATAATCAAAGTTGCTTTTCTCCTTAGTCTTTCTTCTTCAATCATTAACTGAGATTTGGTAATTAAAACCTCTGCAGCAAGCTTTGAGCGAGTGTTTCTTGTCAGCGAGAGAGAAGTCTTATGGTAGAATACTTAGTGTTACTAGCTTGAAGTTGGTGAGCTGCTTTTACAGAAATTTAAGGAAAAAAAAAAAAAAGATGGATTCCTTGATATTCCTTCCCTTATGAAACACATGCTTTGCTGTGTTATCTTTATTAGCAATTTGATTGTCTTGACTTTTCCTTTTCTCCACTTTTTCCCCTCTTTACACTTACATTTAGACCTCTTTTTATATGATGGTCTTTCAAGTGCTTAACTCAGAGCCATGAAGAGCCCTTAAGCCCTGTTTAGTTAGCTAAAGCGGCAAGCAGCCATCTGATTGACCACTCTGTAGGTATGTGAGAAGTCGTGCTGGTCTTAGAGCACTGAACAGGTATGGAACATGGCAGTATTTTTCATGTATAGTATGTTTCTGTTTACTTCTTAACAATTGTCCTGCTAAATGCCAGTATTTCTGTAATGGCTTTTCTGAGTAGATCTTCATAAGCCTGTGGCCACATAAAGCTCCTTAAAGACGCAGCTGCTTTTGAAGCACTCAAGCTTGATTTTTTTTTTTTTGTAGTGCATACAGAACACCTCAGTATCTGCAGGGTAAGTTCATTTGTGTTTTGTTCTTTCAGTAAGATGGGTTAAAAACATGATTGAACTGACATTCTGTAGGGACAAAAGGACCTGTAATATATGGTGTTGGCAGTGTTTGAATCTCTTGATGATGCATCTTATTTGGTGCAACAAACTGATATGAACTCTTGACAAATGCAGATGTTTCCACAAAACCATGTCTGAAGTTTTTTTTTCTCTTAGTAATTAACTGGGCAACCGTTTATTGTAGGGGAAGCTGTGGAGGGTGGCAACTGCCAAGACAGACATCCTAGCGTGCATTTAAATATTTTTACAATTACAATGTACGGCTTTAATTACATTGCTTTTATTTTGCTATGTAATTACTGGTTTGCTGAGGACATCACTATACTCCTGCTTTGTGTTCTGCAGGCGATACACTGCCGGGGAGGTTGCATACTGGAGGATGTGTTCTGGCATGAGTGCTTTTGAGAAACAGGGAAAGCTGGAGAAGGTCTTTGAAATTCGAGAAGGTCATAGTCTGACCAAAATGCTTTGCTCTGTGGGGGTGGATATATGTATGCATCTTTATCTGCAGCTTCAGCACTGATGGAGGTAGGCAAATTCAGGGGTAGACCTCTTTTCGCTCAAATGTGTGTTTCCTTACAGCTCTCAAAGGCATTTAGGTGAAGTGTTGTACTCTTGTTCTGAATTAGGTTCTGTAGAGAAGGGAATCCCACTTCCAAAGTCTGTTTTTGAAAACGGGAGGAGACAAACATATCTTACGCAGCTTTGCAAAAGCCTCAGGTTGGATGGCTTTGTTTCTCATCTTGGATTTTGTCTATTAAACTAACTAAAAGATGCAACTCTTCTTCACAAAAATAGGAAAAAGTATCAGTGTGTGATTCCTGATTAAATAATGACTTTGGAGAATTGTGTGGCTTAAAAACTTGTTCAGTGAGACTTGTAAGATGCACTTGCATGAATACACCATTTGCTTGGAATAGCTTCCTGCTTTCAGTGGGAGATTAGTATTGAAGCTGTACAGTTTTTAGAGTAATTACTTTGGAAGAAAATAGTAGCACTCTGCCTTGTACAGTTAATTGTGTTTGCATCCAACCACTACGTGTAACCATCCATACTACTCATGATATACTGTATGCTTAAATACTGACTTAAATATCAAATATGATGGCTGTAGTTCACAATCAAAGCTTTCCCATCCCAAAGATCTCTTCAGACAGCAGGCTTAATGTATTGTCAGCCAGCACTGCTCGGAGCACTGACTCTGTACCTGAAGAAGTGGATACATCCTCAAGTGTTTGAAGTTCTGTGCTCTGGAAATATTTAATGTTGAACAAAGAACTGTCTGTGATTTTGATTCATCGAAGTGATCATATGTTCAGCGAAAAATGAGTATTTTCTTCCTCTTTGGTTTTAAAAATGCCATTGGGTTAAATGCTAAGTGCAAATGTTCTGCTTATGCAGTTGTTGTCATGTGAGTTGGCAAATGCAGACAGTTTTCATCTTGTAATCAAGAATCACCTTTAGAGAATGTTCTGTAGGCTCATTATTAGCATTTTTCTAAAGATAAAATCAAGGCTCTGTGTTTAGAGATGCTTCCAATGGGGATAATATATCAGTGTTTGGTATGGGAAACAAACAGTTGTTTTGGACTAATTTGGGGATAACATACTTTTTTAAAAAGTACAAGATTAACATGGAACAGAAGTGTTTTACCAAGTCTTGGATATTTCTCTGCCTGTAGGTTCTCAGGAAGTACTTGAGCTGTAGTTTTTTTTAAAGCAAGAACTTAAGGCTTTATCCTTAGAGAGAGTAATGCAGTACTGGTGAGACTTTCAGTGACTTCAGTGGTAACGAACACTGCAGCAGGAAAAAAACTTGGTCATCAGAGAGACTATTATTGAAGTGTTATCTGGGGGGACGAGGCTAAGGAAGGGACCTTACTTTAGCAAGCAGGCAGATCTTAGACGTTCATTTATTTCTTATGAACTTAATAATTCACACACTAAAATGATACACTAAGAAAATCTGCAACTGGGGGGAAAAAAAACCAAAACTACCAGAAACTCCTAGTGGAAATGTAGCTTACTCTGTCAAAAGAGTTTTTTTTTTGTCTTCAGAAAAATGTGGAATGCAAATGGTTTTTCATCTAAGGAAAACTTTGCTAATATGCTACATTCACTCCAGAGATCCATATCCAAAACTGTGTTGGGGGATACTTCAGTATGCTAGTTGAAATCAGATTGGCAGGAGCTGGTAAACATCTTCTGAAATTGAATTTTTGATTCTGGCTCAAGTAATCTCTTTAATCTTTGGCAGCTCTCCCTGTGAAAATGTGAATACTGAAGGACAGCAGACAAAAATGAATTGTAAGGAGAGGAAAGGATCTGGAAAATTAATCGTCAGAAAGCTGACTATCTCATAGATACTTTTATATTGACTTTCACTTAGATTGCTGGTTCTCTCATGACAAAAATTGATCTTGATGGGAGCAGGTTAAAAGAATTTCTTGGCATTTCTTCTGCATGATTGTCTCAAACAAAATAGTGCCGAGAACTGCTTCGAAATACAGGGCTTGCCATCAAATTGGAAGATAGCTAGAGTGGAGAATATGTCCTTACCAGGTTTTTACTGATAATTTTTTGTTAAAATAGTGGTATGTTGGAACATAGCATGTGCTAGCATTGCTGGAAGCTGCTCTTCAGAACAAGATTAGAAGACAAAGTTAAATTGACAAACTGGGGCAGTTCTCCATGGAAGAGCAGCATTCTAAATGGGTAAGGAAGGTGTTAAAGCTGAGTATGAAATAAGGAATATCTGGCAGTGCAGGAGCAGTACAAGAATATTTGGCTTATTTTATTTTCAGTGTAAAACACTGCTGTTAGGCTGCAGTTAAAGCTGGGGTATCCTTCTGTATTTGTATTGAGGACTGAATGTAGCAATGTTGCATGGGACAACATCTTCCTTTCTCCTTGGTGCTGGGGAGTTTTGTTGGTGTGCTGTATTTTGGGGGAGGGAGGAAGTGAACTGAGGAGAATCCAGAGGATTAGAGGAGTTTAGGGAGCACTGAAAGAAAAAGGTTTATTAAGAAAATGGGTGACAGCAAATAATGTTGGTGGAAGGACTGGTGCCCTTCCCTTTTTCCTCTTATTCTTCTCCCTTTTGCATGCAATCATCTTTTCTTCCATAGACACTCCTGCCAATTTTCATCTTCTTTATGCAGCTTCTCTTTTAGGAGAGTGGGGAAAACTATGTGGAGTGGTGTTTTTTCCCATGCTTGGGTTAGTTTTTTCTATTTTTGAAGAAATTAATATCATTCAAAGAGAAATATGGCAGCACTGACATAGTTCTTTTTTACAAAAAAGATATTGAAGCACTGGTGGGTGTCCCATCCCTGGAGACATTCAAAATCAGTCTAGGTGGGTTAACTTGATCAAGCTGTAGGTGTCCCTGTTCATTGCAGGGGACTTGGAGTAGTTGATCTTTGAGGGTCCCTTCCAACTCAAATGATCTTGTGGCAAGTGATAGAAGTGTGTGGCTGTTAGCAGGCAGGAAGAGGAATCTCATGTCACTGAGCTGCCTCACAAAAACATGTCCTACGAATAAGTATCCATCAAGTTGCATGGGGGGAGATCCAGGTTGGATGTTAGGAAAATTTCCTCTCCTAAAGAGTGTCAGCCCAGGGAGGTGGTGGAGTCAGCATTCCTGGTGTTGTTCACAAAACATTTAGATGTTGTACTAAAGGAGATGGCTTGGGGAAGTATTGGTGGTAGTTTGGACTGGGTGATTTTAGAGGTCTTTTCCAACCTTGGTGATTCTGTGATCCTGTTTCTGAGGTGAAGCAGGGGGATTGCATGTTAAGTGAGGTTCCTTCCAAACCTTACTCTTCGGTTTGATGGGGGTTGAGGTGGAATGTGTTGAGCCGGGGTTATGGGAGACTTTTTATAATTAAAAGAAAAAAAAGGGAGTGTATGAAATATTACAAGGATGGAGTCATAGTGTCATTTAAGGCTCACTCTTTCTTCATTGGTTTTCCTGACCTGTGCTTCCCAAGTTGTGTTGTGTTCACCACCACTCTGAAAAAGACCCTTCACTTACCTGAAGTATAAATCTAGAATCAAGCTCATAGTAAGTTAAGCTGTGGTTTGTATTCAACTTGTGGAGTAAAAATATTGTGGGAATGGAGGAAGGAGTTGGCTTATAGCAGTAGCTATCTAGTCCAAATCAGTTCACTTGTGGTCTGTGTCAACTGTGAGCTTGATAGCCTTTTCCTTTTGTGTTTAAAAAAAAAGTGAATTCATGAAACTGATCAAAACTTGTGTACCAACATCAGTAACAAGTCAGCTGCCTTTGACAAACTTGTGTTCAAGGGATCCATCTGTGGGTTTAACCAAGACTCTGGTTATATGAGTGATGATCACTAGCTAGCTGTGGGATTGGAGGAGGTGACCTTCAGAAGTACTGTCCAATCTGAATTAACTTATAATTCTCTGATCCTATTTATGTGTAACTTTCTTTACTGTGCTATGATGGTCTGGCAATTCAGGTGATTTTTCTGGTTGAGCATCTCTTGTCTGAAAGTGTAAGGTGCTGATGCTTGCAGAATAAGCAGAACTACTTGAAACTGTTACTTTTTTCTGGGAGAAATGCATCTGATTAGAGGAATCATGGTGTTGGTGCATTCAGGTTTTAAACTTCAAGTTGTCTGAGCCTTCATGAACACTTAACATCATAATTGTTTCTGAGTTAACGAGATAAATGTAGCTGGAATGAGAGAATTGTTTACATATGTGGCTGTGCTGTTGAGTTGGAATTTAGAAAACATTCAGTGTTAACCTTAATAGTGATGAAGGTATTCCAATACATTTGAGGGTAGGTAGTGATAAGGGGTGCAGTGATCTGTTATGTCTTCAGAAACTGAGTCTGCAAACATAACTTGGTCAGATCTGTGATTTTCTGCAGTTTGCAGCTATGGGGAACTTTGAATATTAACCATTAGAAATGTTGGATCAAAATGAGAATTTGGTACTTCCTTGTACATGAGAATTAAGAAAATGAATAAAAACACAACACAGAAGCAAACTGAAAACCTGTTCCCTGTTTTTCCAATTGTTTCATGAGCTGTTTCCTTTATTTTATCTCTTTTCCCCCATATTTTCATTTATGGATGCCTTGTTTTCTGGTTTAAACTTCTCATCTTGCTCAGAGAAGTCCCTGTTGAGGTAGTTATCCATCTGAACCCATTTGTGCTACTCTGTTTTCACACAAAGTATCTTGATCAGTTTTTACAGTGCTCAAACTTGAGAAGTGAGGGTTTGTCAAGAAGTTGCCATAGGAGTAAATCTAGACTGATTGAAACATCCTGCAGCAGTAATGCTGAGTTCGTGGGATTACTGACAGGGACTCAGGAAAAAGTTCAGAAGAACTGTAGTTAGAAATCACTGTTCTAGCTATGGCAGAGAATACTTCAGTCATACTTGAACTGAAAGGAATAAAAAGGCAAGATGCAGCTTGATGAAGTGAAATAGAAATTGTTGGCTGTAAGACGAGTTATTCTACATTATGTTAAACCTGCCTTCAGTTTCCTTTATTCTGCTTATCTATTATGAATGAGATTAATCCTATTCCTTGTGAAATGTGGAGAGCCCTGAACAAAGTCTGTCTTCTCAGACTGCTGTAACTCTTCCACCAATTATTTCCTCAGTTGGTGTTTCTAAGGCCTAGAAAAAACATACGCAGAGGAAGCATTGCCAGCTGCAGTTCTTACTGTTATGAGAAACATGTAGTGTACATTTCCTTATCTTCCAGTTGGGGGGAGTTGAATGAAGCCTCTGGGAAATGTGTTGTAGAAAACTAGTACAGCAGTTGGGTACATAGAGGTTTCTTCCTATTCTACGTTAACCTTAAGCTTACATAAAATACTGTTTGTGGTATATTTTGTTTTAAATACAAAGGCAGATATTTTCTGGTAATGGTGAAGATAACGGAATATTCTTTGAGCTCTTGGATGTGTGCAAGTTATATAATATCCTTCTGGCAGATAAAGATCTCACTGGCTCAGATTAAAACCCAACATCCTTCTACCTTGATCACTTATGTTTGTCATTTGGGCTTTTTGTTTTCGTAAAGGCTTCATCTACGGTTACCAAATGTTTCTTTTTGAGGAAGAAATCAAGGAAATTGTCAGTACTGCCTGCTTGAATTAATTCCCACTCAACATTATTTTTGATTGTTTTTAGACAAATTGGATTTCCAGTGAAAATGACTTAAATCCAGGAACTCTAATAATATTTTCTGTAACAAAATAACATCTACAGAAGAGTTAGGAAATTAATTAAAGATGTATCGTATGTATGCATAGAGTTTAACACAAATTGGAGTGCTTAGAATTGGGTTTGAATGTGGCAGAGTAGATATTAATGATCAGCTAACCTCTGTATTTTGGTCTTATCGTAGGATTTTGGATTCTATCTTGTGTAAATGTCCAAAATTCTTTTATGGTACAGTTAAATCTTCTGATGCTCAAGTGCTGAAGAGTAGTATGTGTTAAATGCTGTTAAAGTGTTTTCTAGGTGTTTTATGTGAATTTTCCTGCTGGCACTGGCATGCATTTATTAGTGGAGCCTTTTTGAGGTCTTTATTCATTTTGTGTCTTAATTTTGGGAAGTACTTTCTTGCAACTGCATAAACTGAGAATTAATGTTAAGAAATATGTAAGTATTTTAGAAAGGGGGGGGAGTTGGTGTTCACAATCTAGAATAGAGGTGGTTGTCAGCAGATGCTGGATAAAGTAGTTCTGAACTTGTGTGTTACCCTTCACACAAAGTACTCAGGTTAAAAGGTGTCTTTTAGGTCAGGAAATAACAACTGACTTATGGAAAGCCTTGCTGTTGCTACAGTCTGACTAAAATTCAGTTTCTATTTCATTCCAGATCTGCTGCCAAATGCTACGTTGTTATAACTGGAGTGTTTGGTTCATTTTTACTCTGCTAGGGAGAGGATGTGATAGCAGTGTTTAAAATTGACATTGGTATAGAGATCGTGTTGGCTGCTCAGAGGTGACCTGTGGAGTGTTAATCCTAAGCACAGAAAACTTCTTTAGAATTGGTGAAAGTAAATTGAATTTTAGAACACCGTTAGCACTTGAGCTGAATTCTTAATACAATCAAAGGAAATACTTTTTTTTTTGTGTCCAGTGACATCCTTCCTAGCAGTGTAAATCCAATCATTTCAGATTAAAGACCTTTTAGAGGCAGAGCTGCTGACTTCTAATGCTCTGATTTCTTTTGCAAAATTCTTAGAAAGTTGGCACAACTAACTGCTGCAGCGTTGTGTGATGTCTTATGGGAAGGAATTGCATCTGCTGAAATTCTCATCCAGCCCTTGGTAATGTGCTAGCTCTGAAACCATTTAATAGATGTTTATATTAAACATTGCTGACCAAATGATGGAACTCTTCAAATCTTTTTCTGTTTCTGAGATGAAATATCTGCATAGAGTGAGAAGTATTACTGTAAGAAGATGAGACCTTAACACAGGGGCAAGGATTATAGCTTGGGAGTTAGAAGAATGAAGATCAAGACAGCTAGTGAAAGCAATTGAACGCATGTCTTGTGAGCACCATCAGTTTGTACTCTGCTGCTTCAACTGTTGGACTAAGTAAAGATGCCAGATTTTTTCCCTGCTGTGTATCACATTCACAGCTGTAATGCAGTGGAAATATTTTAGCTTTGAATGTTTTGTCTTGAATGAATGTTCAGGATGAGAGTTAATGACTTTAAGTTATGCCAGGGGAGGTTCAGGTTAGATATTAAGAAAAAAATTCAGAAAGAATGGGAATGTATTGGCTTAGGCTGCCAAGGGAGATGCTGGACTCACTGTAAGGTGCTGAAGCAGCATGCAGATGTGGCATTGAAGGATGTGGTTAGTGGGCATGGTAGGGATTTACTGATAGTTGGACTTGATCTTGAAATCATTGAGATGGGAAAAGATGATTCCATTTTGTGGAGGGAGCACTCCCACAGAGTACAAGGGGGAAGGCTTTTTAATTGATAGCCTTTGAAATCTTAAGTTCAGAGCTTAACTAAGATCCATTTGCACAGCTGGAGGTGAAACGAAAGAAGACTGATATTAAACAAATGGACACTCATGCAGAGAATTATCTTAGTATCAGCATTGTCCCATAGTCCATCATTAATGATTAGCCACAAATGGAATGTCAGCCACCAGTATGTTATCTCTGCAGTCAAAAAGCTAAGCCACACAGTAAATGGTTTGTGCTCTATTGAATTTCTGACATAACTTTATAAGAGTAATTATTAAACTCACTGAAGAAGTAAACTGAAGGTGAAATTATATTTCCTTTCTTTTCTTTTTTAAAGGCATATGTGGCTTCACTATATGGTTTGGCTTTGGTTATAAATTTATGAATTAGGTGAACTTGATCTGAAGCGTAGCTGGCTTGTTCTTTGGATCTATCAACATGTATTCAAATTCTAATTGCCTTTCCTGCTGGTAAGACAAGTTGAAATGTTGAGGCCAATGAAAACTTCCTGACACCTTCGTAGTTTGGATGATGTCACTTTTCTATTCCTGGTGTACTACAACTTCTGCTAGTTTCTGTTTTAGAATATATATATTTAACTCTTTTGGAAGTGTAGGGAATTAATAATAATTCTTAGTGCCAGTTTTTAATGTATGATAGCATGTTTTTTCATCATAGTGCTTCCTTTGTTTAGTCACTGAGTTTTTCTGCAATAAGAAGCATGTGAAGTCTGGAAAGTGTATAGCCTGTTCAGAATGACCTTTAAACGTTGATAATACTTTGTCATACAGGTATGTAGTGTGTACATCGGCTCAGAGGTGATGACTCAAAGAAATGAGGTATTTGATTACCAGGGTGGTACTTAAACTATTAATAAATCAGAAAGCAGGACTTAGTTGTGTGTGTATCTATGGAAGATCACAAAATAGATGAGGAAAAAATGAGAGACTTCTGTTGGGCCTGAAGAAACTAGGTGCATATATGAATATATAAGCACAGATGCTAATGGGTTGTACTTGTTAATGGGGTATGCATCATCACCTGTGTCTTTCCTGTGTTGCTTTTTGGTAGCTGGAGAGGAATGAGGCGTTTCATGTGATGTTGGTATCCTTGCCTGTCTTTAATCATGCTTTGTACTCCTTGTGGATGGTGGTTTCTAAAGTTAAAACATACAGAAAGGCATTTTTTATCATTAAGGTGCCCATTGCCATACTTCATCTTGTAATTGTGATGCTGTGTTTTTGACTCTGATTTCCGTGATGGGTGGCTGACAAAGGCAGACTGGACTACAGTGAGCTGTATTGAGGAACACTGAGATGTCACAGCAGTACCTGTAATGGGGGAGAAAAGAAAATGCAACTGCCAGGCATTGCTGCTTCTACATACTGAATGGATTCTGTGGGAAAACTAGATCCTTTGAATGGGAACAATGCTCAGCTGAACTGCTTGGCTTGTGGAACTCTTTTGGAGCTGTATTTTATAGCAGGCTTTTAAAAAATAAATGTGTTGGTCTAATTCCTCCAATGCAAATGACTTGAATATCTAGCAGGACCTGTTACCTGTATTTTTTTTCACAATTGTGGTATGAACATGAGCTGCTCTCCAGGACTGCAGTCCCTGTTTCCTACGTGTTTTCCAGTCATCTTCACAAAACTGCTACACTATCTACATTACATATTAAGATCAAAATGCTCTTACTCTGAAATATTTTGGTCCTACTTTAGACAAAATTTAGCCAATCTGGAAATATATTGCTGTATTTTCCCTTTAATTAACAATGGAATAACGATCTCTTTCACAGCTATCTGGAAACATCATTGCTTATTGTGATGTTGCTTACAAAATGGCTTCCCCTTAAATTATTAAAAATGCTGCTTTGAAGCAATTTGGTCTGGGTGAGTTTGGTTGCTGAGTTTGGACCAGAGTAGACACTGGCTTTCCAGTTGCTTTAGCAAACATGAACTCATATTCAATGAACCATAGATGCAAGTCGGCAAGTAACTGTTGATCAAAGTAATAGGGCATTTTCAAGCTTCTTTATGTTTAGGGTTTGACCAAAGCTTATTATTTTAGGGACATAATGAATTTTATTTGTCTGAGGATATGTAAGTGTAGATTCTATCTTATTTCCTAGGATGTAATTTACCTTCTTCTCCCACTTAGTGTTTTTTTTAAACTGAAGAATGCAGTTAAATCTCATGGTGCTGTGTGCATACTAATGTTGATTGAACAGTATTTCAATTAGCTGCATATGGGATGGGTATGGTAAGGTGCAAGAAAAACAAAGCAAAGCACACTGGAGAATATAACTGACTGTGTGCTTACTCCACATCTTAGCATCTTAGGTATAATAATAGATGAAAAAGCTGTGGTTACAAAAATAGGATTTTGTCACAGTTGCTTGACCTACTTTGAAGGGCTCAGTTTCTGGCCTGGAAGATCCAATTCTTGGAAATATTTCCAGGTTGGTATTTTGGAGTAGAGATGTTAAAAATGAGGGGCACATCTTTGTGTACGCACGGTGGTTGAGTTTGTAATTTTGACTTACATTCAGTCTACTCGACAGGTTTCTGCAGATGATCTGAGTTAGCAAAGTCTGTTTTCAAGGCAAATTTTAATTAATTGATAAATTAATGGAGGTAAGATTCCCCAAATAAATTCATACAAACAGGGATTCTCTGAGAAAACAAATGACATTAGTTAGAATTCTGTCTTGGGGGAATGCCTAGGGCAGGATGGGGTTCTGCATCAGGTCAGATCACAAGCACATGCTGTAATCACACCTGTTCTCTGGGTTAATGAGTAGCTGATGCCTCTGCTGCTGTGTTGCCAAGCCTGACTGCCTTGGCTTTGCTGTTGGTTGGAAACCCTGTGATTGCATTTAAGGTTTTGCTAATCCACATCTATACACCTGGAGAAAGTGCTATATGAAATCAACTTTGTAGGAGCTGTTGTGTGTACAGGTAGCTTCTTGTTTCTTGCATGTGAATCTTCAGCATTATACTTTTCATCTTTATGCTTCTCTGACCTGATGACTATCAATTGTGTAATATTTTAGGGGAAAAAAACAAACAGTGAATCATTTGGTTCTGTCCTGTAATGAAGCCTGTACAGTTGTAAAGTTTGTAGATATCTTGGTTCAGAGAGCAAATAACTTCTTTTTCCCACCCGGAATGACCTATGGAATGATGCTGCACACTTTGTGCTAAGAAACTTCAACAGGTTTAAGTAGTAGAATTGCTTAGGTATAGGTATTAGGTATAGGTGTAATGACACATCTTCTGGTCCTACTAGAAAGTTTGTAGACCAGACACTTGTCATGATTTCCCTGCAAAGATTTCCTTTTTAGAGGGGAAAGGCATAACATCTAAAAACTGAGTTACCGTAAGTAATCTGGCAGTGAAGATATTGGTTAATATAACAAAAAAAAAAACAAAAAAAACCTGCATCTTATATTTAAAAAAGACTAGAACTGTTTTATAGGAAAGCTGTGTAATTTCAAAATCTTTGCTGAAACTTGGCACTTGAATTAATATAGATAGGTGAAATGGAGTTCTTCAAACTGTATCACCTCACATATCTAAGGCCTTGTAACCTGTAGAAATGCATTCATGTTGGACTATAAAGCTGTGAGTCACTTCTGTGTGTCCATTTTCTCCTTCTCTTTCTATATACAGGGCATTAAGTCATTAATTGGTTTAGTTAGTGAGGGACCTCAGAGTCTGCTGATCTGACCCTTCTTGAGCAGGGTACACAGGAAAAGATCTGTTTTCTTATGGATTCCAGTGCCTGACCACTTTCATTTAAGATCCTGTTTCTGATGTGAATTTCCCTCACTGCAATGTCTGCTGCCTATCATACTTCTGCTGTTAAACACACAAAAACATCCAACTGAAAGTGATGTTTATACTCCCTCCCACCTCCCTTTGTCTTGTCTTCTGCTGATGGAATAAGCCCACATCCTTCACCTCTGTCTGTCCTGCTGCTTTGGGCTGTCTCCACCTCCACCTATGGATGTGGCTGTACATTAATTGCTGTTTAAAGTTTTCCCCCATTCAGGTGTCCCACCCAGCAGCAAGCTTAAGGTAACTTGTTGCTTACTGCTGCTTTCTCTGAAACTTTAGAAGTGCCTTATCCATAGGTAGCGCTGCTTGTATTTGTATAGCATACCACACCAAGTAACTAGCAGCCATGAGCTACTAGTGTGATGGGAAGGGGTGTGAAACCAGGTTGTATCAAGTTTACAGTGTTGAAAATCATTGTTTGTGCCTCTCCATTATTGATGGGATGGGGTAAAGAACAACACTTGTGAGGCTGTTCCTGAAAAGCCAGCCGAGCAGTGTGGAGTGCAGGCTGCTGTATTCCCTTTTGGTATATCTATGCTGTGCTGCTTATGCCATGGTTAGCATAAAAATGCCTGATCTAATTGAGGCCTAACTGTACAAGCATTTCTGTACCAAATCAGCATTACTCATGCACGCACTTTCAAAGAAGCTTTTAGACATGTTTTGGAAGAGTTACATCAATGATAAATGCACTTGAGGGTATCAGGATGTACCAGACTGCTAAGCATCTGTGCTGATGAAAAGCATGTAGCACATAAAACTTCCATGCATCTGTTCAACCTGCCTTTTGTACAGAAAAAGGCTTTCTATTTTGCTGGACTAATTTTTCAGTAATATGAGTTTTGTAACAAGTCTTCCCCTTGTTTGCATTTGCAAATTTATTTCCTTCCATTCAAGGCTAGACTTGTCTATTTACTTCTGTTCTTGCCCATTTTCTCCCAGTTGGCTGGTATTTCTCCTTCCTAATGTGCCTTCTCCTCTTCCCCCACTCATCAAGTTCATTCACATGCTTTCCACATAAGCATTCATCAGTGCTGTGAGGGATGGTTTTCTGCTGCTGTCACAAAGGCTGTTTTCTTTTACATGCAGCGACAGATATCAAGACATGATTTGAAAGCTGTTTTCTGTAAAAACACTTCTACCAGTGTAAAATGTCCTCTAGAAGAGATGTAATTGTTCAGCAATTCAAGGTCGTGGACTTAAGTGACACCTCGTTGTGATTGACTGTATGGCAAATGTTGTGTTTAGGAATAAAGTCCTTACATTCTAATGTGCATTGCACCTCTTAGGCTGCAGTGTGTGACTTGATGTACTGTGATGCATACCTTTATATTTAATGTCTATTTCTGTCAGGTAGCCTTGCACAAAACTACTTACGTTATTCCTTAAGTGGCAAGAATCAGGAAGCTTCAGGGCTTGGTTTTAATGGCCAGCTCCGAACATACCTACTGCTGAGCAATATCCTCACATTGTCTTAACACCTGAAGTCATCATCCAATAATAGATAACCATGCCTTAAAAGTGAGGTCATGAATGCCTGTAGTCATCAGTTTTACTTGTAGATCAAGGAATGGCTAATCTCTCCATCTCACATTTTGAATGTGGAAATCATTTCCTGCTTGCTTCCTTTAATTATTAAACTTGTAAATACCAGCTTTTTCAGTTCTGACTCCACTAGTTCAGAGTTTACAGCAGGCATATGTTACCTGCTTCTTGTGTCTGAAGAAAGTCCTGCCTGACTTCAGTCACTCATGATAAGAGTTTATTTGTAGCAGAATAGAAAAATTCTGTCTTCAAAGATAAAACGTTTGCATTTGGAATTAACTGGAATCATAGGATCTGCTTAAAATCTTAGTAGATCACAGGCAGGACTTCAGTCTTGATCCATATTGAACTATGGCCATTGGTAAGGCTTTGAGTCTGAGCAAAAATATCTGTTTTATATGTGGGGTGGTAATAACAGTGAAATGTCACCAATGCTTCTGTTGAAGGAAGTAAAAACGTAGTATTTAGTGCTACCAAGCTGTGTTGTATCATATGTATGACATAATATTTTGACATGTATTGAGTGCGAATAGTTGCTTCTGCTTTTGTTTCTGTAGCACTGTGATCTGAAGTCTTCACTTCCTTCATCAGCATTTGAAACCAAGTTAATGGACTATTCCTTATTATTATTGACTACGTTATAAGCTGGGCTTCTCCTGGTGACACAGTTTTGACACGAAGAATCTAAGAGATGAAAAGGATTACTTATCTAAACAACCATATCAGGATTCACTAGATCTTTTCTACCAGAAATTCACGCAGAACAAAAACTGGATAGCTCTGTTTCAGCTACCAAGCCTTGGTGGTTTTGCTGTGCTTCTAACCATGTTTCTAGTTGCAGCCAACTTAGTTTTAGGTAAATAAATCTGTCAGCCTCTGCACTGTAGCTAGAGGCTCATTCTTAAACTTCACGTTTCCTCTGCTGCTCTTTTGGAGGTGTTGATTGCATTGTATTGAGACTGAGTAATCTTTCAATTTATTAGTCACATTGAACCAATGGCTAGAGGGGCTCATTGGTCCATTGAAAAGCCAGAAATGAGAGGCTACGTGTGTTACAATTAATTCCAGTCTTCCAGCAAGACTTCATTAAATAGTAACAAGTAAGAACTCTATTGCTCTTTAAAGTGTTAGATAACTTGAAGCTGGGAGTTGTTAGTCAGAGGTAGCATAAATTATTCTGGTGCTTCTGTTCCAGGACCTTGTGAGGCAACTGCAAAAACAATTGAGAACCTGGGATCTTGGCAGCGAGAAGAGTCATATTTGTGTTAATGAGGTTCTAGTTGACTGCTTTTCGGATATTTTTTTTTCTTGGAAAGACATTCAGTTTTCATAGAAAATATTACTTTATAAAGTTAACAGTGTTTTGTGTATTTCACTGATTTTTTCTTTCTTAGAACTTACAGAATTTTTATCATTGCATTGCAGATTTAATCCAGTGCACAAATGAGATGAATGTGAACATCCCACAGCTGGCAGACAGTTTGTTTGAAAGAACTACCAACAGTAGCTGGGTGGTGGTCTTCAAATCTCTCATCACAACCCATCATCTAATGGTGTATGGAAATGAGGTAATGCAGAAAATATTATGTCTGAGAATGGTTAAAGCAGTTTGTTTCTATAAATGTCAGCTAAATCCTTTCCTTATTTATTGTCTGGATGAGGGGCTGTGAGATATGATTTAGTAGCTTGTGGTAGCAATGATAATGAGAAGATGGTTGGACTAGATGATCTTGTAGGTCCTTTCCAACCTTATTCTATGATTCTGTGATTATTTTTGCCAAAAATTGCATGAATGTGAGCAGAGTATTATATTTATCTATGTAGTGTTTCTACTTCAAAGTTTGTAATGCTTGAATCAAAACTGTATCTTGAGTGCTGGAGGTACCTTTCCCTTGGCAGTGTTATTTTAATTACTGAAAATTCAGAGTAACTGACCGTCACCACTCAGCCTTCTGCAGAAAAGGGAGAATGTGTCTGTGGCTTTGAGTGTGGACAGACCAGTAACGTCACATACTACAGCAAAATTAAATGAATGAAACACCAATTCAAACAGAAAGCAATAAACTTGTTTTGCTTCACAATTTGAGTTCTTGTGGGGCCTTACTTCTCAAAATGCACAACGGCTGCTTGGATTTCCCACATCTCAAATTACTTATCAGGCTTTATGAGAAACATTGTAAGCATTGGTTGGTATTACAGTCAGTATAGTATAGTGTATATGAACTTGGGATTAAGGGGTAGCTTTACGAATTTACAAGTAGTACTTCGTAGTGAAGACCAAATAATAATCTACTATTCTCTTGAGGCCCCATCTGGAGTACTGTGTCCATGCCTGGAGCCCCCCGTACAAGAAAGACAGCTTTTAGAGAGGGTCCAGAGGAGAGCCACAAAGATGATCAGGAGACTGGAGCACCTCCCCTACAGAGACAGGCTGAGGGAGTTGGGCTTGTTCAGCCTGGAGAAAAGAAGGCTGCGGAGTGACCTCATTGCAGCCTTTCAATACCTAAAGGGAGCCTGCAAACAGGAGGGGAGTCAACTCTTGGAAAGGGTAGATAACTGCAGGACAAGGGGAAATGCTTTTACATGGAGGGAAGATGTAGGTTGGATGTCAGGGGGAAGTTCTTTACAGAGAGAGTGGTGAGGTGCTGGAACAGCTGCCCAGAGAGGTTGTGGATGCCCCATCCCTGGAGGTGTTCAAGGCCAGACTGGATGGAACCCTGGGCAGCCTGGTCTAGTATTCAGTGTGGAGGCTGGTGACCCTGTATGTGGCAGGGGGTTGAAGCTTGATGATCCTTTATGTCCCTTACAACCTTGGCTGTTCTGTGATTCTGTAAAATATATATATGCACGCTCAGAGGTTTCTCTTACAGATTGTCTGCAGAGTGTTTCTGGTCATGGTGAAATGCACTGAATCTATCCTTTGAAGCTAAGTAAGCCACAAGAGGGCAAGCTTCTCATGTTGACATTAAGCATTGGGCTAATTGGCACTTTGCAAAATAGTCTTGTGTGATTCTGCTGTCCTTGCCTTTGGAGTCCTAAGTTTCATGCTGATAGTGATGTGATTCACAGTAACTTAAGGTGCCATTGTCTGAAATACTTGCCATGTCAAGAATAAAACCGCCAAATAAACTTTGATTGTTAAATGTATTGCAGAAGTAATGATGCTAAGAGTGATTCTTGAAGAAATATTTTGCAGCTAGAAATAGCACTTGGACAGTAAACTTGGAAATCAAACTTCATGATTGGGGATGAAACTCCAGTGGAGAGTGAAGATCATAAAGAATCCATAAATTGCTCTATAAAAAAAAATTGGGAAGCATTTGATCCTTCAGCTTTCTCTTAATTCTTTTGTCAGAGTACTGCGTGCATTACTCTTCTGTAGTTTTTTTTTCTGTTTATGCTAATGAAAATTATTTCGGACACGTTACATTAATCAGAACTATATTTCTTCTGTCAAAATGTTATCACAAGTGAATGGTTGTCTGGTTTATATTTGTAGCCATGCTCTAGAGAGTGCTTCAGAAGACAAAATAATTTTTCCTACCGACTTAAATCTGCTGCCAGCAACCTGAAAGGTCTTTTAAAAGATCATCATTCATTTTGTAAACAGTTCAGAACTACACTGAACTAATTTGAGGTACGCTAAGCATGGTGCTGTGATGTTAATGCTTCTTATGGATTCTTATGTTTATTTAATGCTTAGTCCATAAGCAAGTGAACCTTTGTCACCTGATTTTGATACTTAAGCCAAGTACTGTTTAACCATGGGCTGAGTGAAACTATGAAATAAATTGGTAAAATGAAATAAACTTTCATTAATGAAGCTGGTGAAATAATTGTGAGCATGTAGAATGTTAATGTATTTGGTGGGGAATTTTTTAGAAGCTTCTGATACATCATTCTGGCTCAAATGAAGCCTTTCAGACTTAATATTACAGTTAACTGAGTTGTTGTTGGTAGCTTGTGGACTTGAAATAAATGGTAAAACCTGAAAGCTGAACTTTATGTATTGCACCATGAGTGCTTCTGTTATTGCCTCAGTTCCAATCTGGGGTCAGTCTGGTAAAAGAATTCCAATTGTTCTTTTCCTTTAGCGCTTTATCCAGTATCTGGCGTCCAGAAACACGTTGTTTAATTTGAGCAACTTCCTAGACAAAAGTGGATTGCAAGGTAAGGTATCAATTTGTTAAACAGCAGTAGTGTGGTAGTGTGCTAGCAAATACAACTCAGGAATTTTGATGGAACTTGGCACTGGAGAAGTAATTATTGTGTATTTTAGCTCAGACTGCTTTTCTTAATTTAGAGTGCTGCTATATAGAAATTATGTGCTGGAGGAAGTTGCTTTGGAAATCTTTTCTAAAAAAGACTTCCTTAGTTACACAGTTCCAAGTTGGTATTCCTGTGATTTCTGATAACACCTCTCTATTTCAAAGGGTATATTTTGATTAAATTTCAGAACGTGTCATAGTTGCATGCAGTGTATGGGTGAGATGTGCTGTCTTGCACAAACAAAACAGATGTATTTCAGAATTGTTCAGAGACTGTCCTACTCATCTTTGAGACTAATTCTGTAGGTAAATAAGGTTTTACTTCATTTGGTTTTATTATAGTTCAGTACACTTCTGATGATGCATGTCATTGCCTGTCTTTCTGAGAGAGCTTCCTTCTGCACTGCTTTTTGTATAGCTGGTTATAATTTTTCTAAGGGTGTTCTAAAACAGGTGAACTGGGTGGTTGCCTGGGGACAGCAGCCTTTTCAGTGGCAGCCCAAGGTCTGCTAAATTGAATAACTTTATTGATTTACATGCTGAATACAGTGACATACACTGTTGCTGGTAACATAGGCAAGCTAACCATACAAATCCAGGCAGAAAGAGAATGATGCTGTCTTTGGTATCTTGCACTTTGAGAGTAAGCGGATTGAGGGAACTGGGCTTGTTTAGCTTGGAGAAGAGAAGGCTCTGGGGAGACCTCACTGTGGTCTTCTATTACTTGAAGGGAGTGTGGATGTGTAACAGGAGGGGGAATGACTGTTTACATGGGTAGATAGTGATAGGACAAGGGGGGAATGGTTTTAAACTGAGATGGGAGGTTTAGGTTAGATATTAGGAAGAAGTTTTTCACTCAAAGGGTGGTGAGGCACTGGGACAGGTTGCCCAAGGATGTTGTGGATGCCCCATCCCTGCAGGCATTCAAGGCCAGGCTGGATGTGGCTCCGGGCAGCCCGGTCTGGTGGTTGGTGACCCTGCACATAGCAGGGGGTTGAAACTGGATGATCTTAGTGGTCCTTTTCAACCCAGGCCATTCTATGATTCTGTGATTCTATGACTGATAAGTAATAAGCTTATGAAACATCTTTTTAACTGTTTTTTAGGCTATGACATGTCAACATTTATCAGGCGGTATAGCAGGTACCTGAATGAAAAGGCGGTTTCCTACAGACAGGTGGCTTTTGACTTCACAAAAGTAAAAAGAGGGTAAGCGCTGTTTTTGTTTTTACTTACCTTGAGGTTTTCTTTGTCTTCCTTTTGTAATTGAAGTGGGAAACATCAGTTTTGGTTATATGTTAGTGTTGTGTGCTTAAGAAAATATTAGTGAAGTTATCTAGTAACATCTGGTTTTCTCACTTGTGTGTCCTGGAACATAAAGAAACAGAATATTTTACTTGGGTGACTGTAATGTTGCTTGTTGTAAACTCTGAGTTTAATGTATAGAAATGGAAGGAGTGTGCATCAAACACATCAATACTGAGTGCCATGAAGAGAAACTAGTCTCTTGAGACCAGGTACACATTTCATGTGTAAAATCACAGTGCAGAGCACCAGTAATCAGGTAATGTGTGTGCACTGATTAGGAAATGTCCTTCATCAAGAGTGCCAGAGAAGGTATACTGGTGATGGCTGGAAGTCTTCCTATCCTTGTTCATTATCTCTGTACACAGTGGTTTTTAAAGTTTAACAACAGTTCTACATTTGAGCATCCTTTATCATTCACAGACAGCGTAGCAACTTAGTGTTGTTAAAACTCTAGCATCCATGGGAATCTCAATGTAAAACTGTTAAGATGGGCTTTAACAATAGTAGCGGGCTGCATAGTGCTCCCTTGAAACACCATCCAAATCCCTTAGACCTCATTGTTAAAACAGACTCTTCAGTATTAACCTGTGATGATAATCCCCATATTGCTGTTAATCTTTTTGCATTCAGCAATGATGGGAGTCCCAGTGACACACAACTCTTAGTCTTTCCCCGCACACCAAGTCTGTGTGTGGTCTGGTGGCTGCAGGTGCAGTAGATGCACCACAGATGCACAGTTCTTTTGTAGTCAGGTTTTAAGCCTACAGCGCGTGCGCCTGAGGGTTCTTCCAGGAACAGCACAAGCAACTGCTCTGGGGCAGCAATCTGTTGGTTCCACACCTCAGCTTTTGTCAGGGCTCTGCACACATGCCCTGTCACATGAAGCTTATTGCAGTTGCTGTTGGCTGTCAGGAGGGAGAATACTGCTAGAGGACAAAGCTGAAAACAGCCAGCTCCCTGCTGCCTTCCAGCTTGGAGAGCAGCCATGGCCTTTTCTGTGTGGATGCACTGGGAGACTTGCACTTCCAGGAAACATTTGGTTTGCCCTGTGCATGCAGATGAACTATAAGGCTGCCTGATTTGTCTTACAGCAGTTGTTTGTTGTCACTGAGGTGATTTAATCTCTTCCTTGGTTGTTTGCTTTTTTTTAACATTTTTAATAGTCTTTCAATGCATTTTTTAGATGTCTAACAAAATAAGTCTAGTCTGGTCAATTAATAAATGACCAGATATTGATAGTTTGCCATTAAAAACAAGTCTCCTGTAGTCTCTGTAATTCTTCTGGAAAAGCTTGAGATCACAGTATCTTGTTTGTTTTTCTTTCTCTTTGCTCTCAGTTGAAAATGATCTAGGCTGACATGAAATAATAACCAGATGATTAGAAAAAGTATAGATAAAAACAAACTTCAGAAAAAAACTTAATTGTTCTTTTTTACTTGATGTATTGTAACTGAGATTTCTTAACTATCACTTTCACTCCCTCAGAGTCTTGGAGTCATGTTTTGTTCAAAAACTATTGCTCTTTTAACACTGCAGTTATTGTATTGTCTAGATAGCATTCTTAAATGTCAAATACCTGCTCTGTATGACCACACAAATTTAAGTATTTTCACTGACCTGCTTTATTTTCTATATTCTGCTTCTCAGTAAGTGCCTTCAAAATTCACTTGAACTTTCTTTTGTTTTGCTCAACAGTGCTGATGGAGTAATGAGAACAATGAGCACAGAAAAACTCCTAAAAACTGTACCAATTATACAGAACCAAATGGATGCACTTCTTGACTTCAATGTAAGTTTAGCAATGTGTACACATCAAACGTACTGCATGTGTTGTGTAAAAAAAAAAAAACAACCCAAAAAACTGTAAAATATGCTAAGGTTCAAGGTCTTGAACTTGCCTCCATGTTCTTCCTTTGTGCCTGTGTTTTGTGTAGAGCCTGAAGAGCAAAATGCATTTTGTTCATAGATTATATCTCAGAAAGCAGGAAAAAAAAACGATGCTCAGTGCAAGAAAATCCTGTCTTAAATAAGTGTTATTAATTATGTGCAGTATGTAATACTTGCTTGTACATGTGAAAGTCGATTATTTCTTCTGTGTCTTTTTCACTACGTTAGTCAACATTAATATTAGTTAACAAAAATGGTTGCCAAAAGGATAGAGCTTTTCTGCTGAGAAATGCTTTGTTGATTTACTCTTCTGCTTATCTTCTATTACTGACCAATGAGAGCATGATTTTGGATAGGGTACTGAAGTTCAACACTTAAGTTTTCCAGTAAGGGATTGATTCAAATTAACTTTTTTCTGATTTTCCTAGGTCAACAGCAATGAACTTACAAATGGTGTAATTAATGCTGCCTTCATGCTTCTCTTCAAAGATGCCATTAGACTGTTTGCGGCATATAATGAAGGGATTATTAACCTCTTGGGTAAATAAAACTGCTTTCTGCAATGCTTAATTTTGGGGAGGGAGCTCAGTAAACCATAGCAAATATCTGATATTTCTAAAGAAATTGAAATAATGTTATTGTAAAACACCAAAATATTACAGATTTCCCCAAGTCAGTGTTTTATACATAGGGATCAGTAAGTTTCTGAAAGCAAATTCAATTTGAGATTTTGTTGTAATAATGCTTTCTTCGTCTCAAACTGCTTGTCAAAAACAATCCATGACTTCTCTTCAGGAAACATGATCCTATTTTGTTTATTTCTAAATGCAATAAGTTATCAGTTACAAGCTTGCAGTCACAGTATTGCTGATTGCTTGGCTTTTGAAGCTTTAGTGTTGGTTGTTTGTAATAATTTGTTGGCTCATTTCTAGATAGTGTCATGTATTTAGGGGAAATTGATTTCTCACTTCAGATTCTTTCAGTTGCATGCACTGGAGATACAAGGGAGCCTGTCTAGGAATAATTAAGTTCATAGCAGTGTGCTCACTTGCTTGTTCTTGAATTCCGTGATTGAATCTAGCTCTCTGATTGCTGTCACACTGCTTGCAAAATGGAAAGTAAAACCCAGAATTAGCCAACGAAGGATATTCAAGCTTCCAGTCTTGAGTCACTGACTGGTTCTTTTCTCTTAGGAATAAGAACTTGCATAGAGTTGCTTTCATTCATGTTTTGACTGAAGCTCAATATAGAAACAAGCCTGAAAGCACTATTTCAAGAAGGCGGGGTGGAACCCTCCACTTCCAACACCAGTATTTTGCAATCTGTTGCGTGCCACTGTTGTAGACAATGCTATAAAAAAAGGCATCAGTCTTAAAGAAAATACCAACATCTTGCCTGATAGCTGGCAGCTGGCATAGAGTAGACTTGTGATTGTCATACCACAGAATTGCCTCTTTTTTTCCCTACAAGAAAGGTGACCTATTCTTAGACCTGACTATCCTCCTCAGAGTACTTATGAATGTGGGAGATCTAGTACCTACCAGGTAAGGTGGAACTGCATGCAGATGATCATTAGTTCACGTTCAGTGGAGCTTTTGTCACTTGGTATGAGTTAGGCATAGCTACTTCTGCAGTTAACATGGTGAAACAAATCTGCAGGCATTTTCTGTTTGCCTCATTTTATATGCTTCTACTTTGAAATATGCACAGGAACACTGCAGGCTGTGTGATTCCTTATTTAATGTGCATGATCTTCCTGCTTTTAGAAAAGTACTTTGACATGAAAAAGAACCAGTGCAAAGAAGGCCTTGATATATATAAGAAGTTCCTCACTAGAATGACACGGATTTCAGAGTTCCTCAAAGTTGCAGAGGTAAACCACGTTCAGCCACATTTTGCCCTCTATTTGACAGAGCTGATTTCTTCGTAAACCAAATACTGCTTCCTTTCAGCTGAATTTAATTCCTGTCTGTCTCTGTCCTTGTGATTAGATGACTAGAGGACTGTGTTGGAAAAACCTGATTGCAAAGTACTTGCAGATCTGCAAATTCTCCTTAAGCAAGAGATAAATGAGTGTTTTTAAAACTTCATTTCTTAATATTAGTAGTAATCTTTGATCTACTGCTTTCTATATACTCTACTTTGCAATCCACGATTCTGTCAAGTCTTAAAATAAGTTTAATAAATAAGAAATTGTGATAAGTGTGTTTTAGTTATTTCCTGTAGTTATTAACTCATAGACAGAAAAATCAGTTACCTTGTAAAATGTTTTTTAATGTCATCTGATGCATTCTGAAGCATTGTTGGATTAAGACATCTCTCATCTCTGACATACTTCTGCTCGTGTGTTGCTTTTCTTTACTATTCCTAATTTTTCAGAAGGTAAGCTGTAAAGCCTTACGTTTGTCCTTTCAGTTGGTAAGAGTATGAAACTTCCTACTGTAAGAGTATGTACATCCTGCTGCAGGCTGTTGTTTGATGTACATTTTAGAAGACAGCAATAGCTTTTAAGGAAAGCTGCTTCTAAAACCTTTGAAGGTGCTTTATTTTAGAAATTACATCTCTGAATCAGTAGATCTGAGAAATTACCTTGTAGTAGATGGGACAGGCAAGGTCTCCAGCCTTATAATTCTGGAGTACTTCATTCTCGTTCAGCTTTGTTTCCAAGGCTGTGTGTTTTTACACACAGTCTCTAACGCACCTACTTCAAATGTGTGTACATTAAACAAAAGACTGTGCTAATTACAACCAACAGTTACAGAATTCAGTTTATCGAGTTTTAAACTCTGTATGGATTTATGCTTTTTATTTGATTACATTTCAGTGTTCTTTGCTTTTTGAGCATCACTGCCTTTACTAAATGCAAACAGGCTCTAAAGCTTATTTGTTTTATTACAGCAAGTTGGAATTGACAGAGGAGACATACCAGATCTTTCCCAGGTAGATAAACCTATTATGTATTTGTCATTACATGTCAGTTTTGATATTGCATAATCAGAAAGACTTGGCATTATAGCATTCACTTATGCTTTCCTCTCTATGTTGTCACCAAGTTATTTCGAAGTTTGTGATTAAATCCAGCCCTTGTCAGAGCCTGGCTTTCGTTTCCAATGATGTTATTGTAAAATGTTAGAGGCCACTTATTTCATACTCTAATTGAGTTTTGTGACAGTATAATTTCCATCATGCTTGAAAACGCAATTTGTCTTTGCAAGTTCACATAATGAAGCTTTTACATGATGTTATAAAGGTACAGTTTTTACCAAGCTTCCTTTGGCTACAAGCCTGTAGAAGTCACTTCTGAAGGTTTGCAGAATGTGCACATAGAGAAGGACTTTAGGTACAACTTCCTTAGTCTCTAGAAATACTGGCTACTTCTGATGCTTGCTGTTTCCTATCTGTTAATTTTAACATCTCTTGACATACTTGAGTACTTGTGAGTCATTTTACGGAGTGAAGCAGTGATGAGACAACCTCAGGTTATATTTAAAGTAATTAAATATCTATTGGATGCCAAGATGTGATATAAGTATTTAGAGTTGTAGTAGTCCTTACAATTGTATTCTTTGGAAGTCTTAACTACTGACATGCTTTACCTTAGGGGTTTTTTCCTGTCTTTTCCCTGCTGTCTTTGTAGGCACCGAGTAGTCTTCTTGATGCTTTGGAGCAACACTTAGCTTCTCTAGAAGGAAAGAAAATCAAAGATTCTACAGCTGCAAGCAGGTGCTCATGTTCTTATCCTTTACAATAAAAAAAAAATACATTGAAGCCAATGTTCAATTCATTATTTTGAGATTGGATTATAAAAATAAAGTTTGCGTAGGTTTTGCTGAAGTGGAGGTTGCATTTGTAACAATAGAAGAGGGAGTTGCATGTCTTGCTGAGTTCTTCAGACAATTTTCCCCAGATCAACAGAAATAAAATTTAAAGAGCTGCACAGATTTGCTGTAGAATCCCTCATCCAGTAGTTCAGATTCTCACATCTAATCTTGAACTTCTGAAGAGAAGCAGTTTTTTTAATTTACTGCCCATAAATCTTCATTTTCTATTAATAATTAGACTTGTGTAGGATAAGCAGCATTTATCTGTGAATGTCCTTAGACTCTTCCATCTCAATTGTAATCCTTTGTCAGAAGCAAGAAAATGTTTCCAGAGTCCTTAAATTAAAAATGGTTGCTTAAAGTAATTGGAGATTAAGTCATTCACTATATACAATCTAGAGAAATCCTCTAGGCAAATAACTTCATTATGTTTAAATAAAAGAAGCTTAGTACTGGAAGATGGAGGGAGAAGTCATGCTAAATTAGATACTACTTTATTGCATGCCCAGACAATAGTACAGTAATATTTTACATGTTCTTCAGCACTGTTTTGATGGCATAGGTGAGGTTACGTTATTTTAGAAGTGAAGTATTTGAATTATTTTTTGCATATTCTTAAGCTTGATGATAGATGTTTTTCTCTGATATATTGGTTGCATTGACAGTTTCTTACCTAAATCTATTAAATTGGTCAACAGTTTGTATTTGGGCCTGTGTTGTCAGAAATTCTTGTGTATCAACACATATTGCATGCTTACTCTTTTCCTGTTAGCCTAAGAAAAACTTCTGGTGTTAATTTCTGTGATGGAGTTTAAAGGGGAAAGTTAAGGGATTGAAACCCAAAGCTTAGCATACAAGAGTGAATAGTATCTCTTTGTGTTATTTTTGTTTTGTATTTCATGTAGTGCATCTGAGATCTCATCAGTTTATGTTGTATGGTGATATAACCAGTCCTTTAAAGAATTCAAAAGGAGTCTGAGCAGGAGGGTGGATACAGGCAAAGTGTTCTTCACATGTTCCCATCACGTGTCACCTATTAACAGCCTGGTTTACTCTCGTCCAATTACTTTAGGGCTACCACCCTTTCCAATGCAGTTTCTTCCCTTGCAAGCACTGGCCTGTCTCTCACGAAAGTTGATGAAAGGGAAAAACAGGCTGCATTAGAGGAAGAACAGGCTCGCTTGAAAGCTTTAAAGGTAGGCATCAGAAATTTTTAACTCAGAACACTTTCAGTGCTCTTACTGATAGTTTTATTGAGGCTCTTGTAGGAGCAGAGTGAAAAGCCAAAGTTATACTGAATTATGTGCTATTGTCAAAGTGCTGGAGGTAAAATTGTACGTACGTATGCCATGCAACTTGTGGAGGGTTTGTGAAATAATGTTTCTGAAGGATTTGTGACAGCACCGTCTCCAATAATTATCTTGTTTAACAAACAGATAGTTTACCATGTGAAATAATTGAAAATATTTTTGTTTTACTTGCCTCCAAACTGATATACACAAATGTTGTTTCTGGATTTCTTATGCCAGCTCACTTTTCCAACAGGAGCAACGTCTAAAAGAACTTGCAAAGAAACCTCATACCTCTTTAACAACTGCAGCTTCTCCTGTGTCAACTGCAGCAGGAACCATAATGACTACACCAGCCATTGATATTTTTTCTACTCCTAGCTCTTCAAACAGGTATGTTTCAAACTGTTGCTTCACTGTGAGTTGGAGTGCAGCCAGAATATCATCTCAATTTCTGCAGAGGGTACATTGGAGGAGGTTGTTTGGGTGTAGAGTTCATTAGTAATGTGAAAAGAAATGGTCTGTGTGAAGTGGGTAGGAAAATACCCTGTTGCTGTTGGGTGGAGAAAAAGCAGTGTAGTGTCTTCATCTTCTCTTTGCAGAATAGTTTCTGATCAACTGCTTACAGGCCTTGTATCCATTGATAGGCTGGCCCGGCAGCTGGAACTGTAAAAATGCACATGCCTGAAGAACCTCACAGGTTCATTCATGAAAAGTCAAATAATTCAATATGGGAGGTCTTAAGGAGGTCTTAATACTGTGGAACTGAATGTTGTGTTTCTAGATATTTAAAAGTTGAGTGGTAATAAATATTCTGGTAGATTTTCATTAGAAGGGTGCCCTGAAAACAGGGTTGGAAGAAAAGCAGGTTCTGCAGTCTTGAGTTGTATCTGGAATATCTGTCTGCAGGAACTTGCAGGGACAGTGTAAGAGTACTTACTGCACACTAATCCTGATGGTTGACTAGCAGAAATACTGTGCATAAAGGTGTGAGCTCTGTTCTATAAATACTTGTCAAATAAAATGATAGCAGAGAGCACAGTGCTTCCGTGAGTACAAAGGAGGAAATCATCTCCAGAGGCATATTTTGCTTTGGATTTGATCATAGAATCATAAAATGTCTTGGATTGAAAGGAGTCTTCAAGACTATCCGGCTCCAAACCTGTGCTGCTGTGGGCAGGGTTGCCACCCACCAGGACCCCATCTGACCTGGCCTTGAACACTCCAGCATGTCCAGTTTCTTCTCTGGGCAACTTGTACCAGTGCCATACCACCCTCTCTATGAATTTTTTTTTTTCCTAATCTGTCTCCCCTATTTTAGTTTAAAATCATTCCCCTTGTTTTGTCATTATGGGACCACTTAGGCAGTTTCCTTGCTGTTTTTAAGCTCCCTTCAGGTACTGGAAGGCCACAATGAGGCTTTTCTGGAACATTCTCTTTTCCAGGCTGGACAAACCCAGGTCCTCAGCTCTTCTTTTCAAGAGAGGTGCTCAGCCCTCTGATATTTTTGTGGCCCTCTGGACTTTCTCTAGCAGCTCCACATCTTTCTTGCATTGGCGGCCCTAGATCTGGATGCAATACTCCAGATGGGAGCTCTCCAGAATGGAACAGGGAGGCCAGTCACCTGCCTCATCCTTTTGGCCACCCTTTTGATGCAGCCCAGCAGGTTGGCCTTTGGGGCTGCAAGCACACGCTGCTGACTCATGGATCGTAAACCCGAAGAGGGATTACTTATTTCCCTTAGAATCATGCAAGAATCTACTTATCCCCCTTCATGCTGTTGTTTAGAAGTAGTTTGTACTTGCACAGCAATCTTTCCCCTCTAGAAAACTATTGTAGGAAGTTACTTTACATCTTTTATGAGAAAATAGCTGAATCATGTGTAAGGAGCTAGAGAATCTGTCAGTGTTGATAATTGAAAAGCTTCTTTGAAATTTGTTTAAATAGCTTAGAGACTGAAATATTTGAAGTAGCAGCATGCATTGAACTAGAAACTTTGAATGGCTGATCTTCCTTCTTACAAGGTCTGAAACAAAAACATTTGATTAAAGCTTCTTCAGATGGCTAGAAATGCTTCATGCTGGAGAGACAAGAGCATTTTCTTTTGAAGAACAAATGCTAGTTTGTCTTTGTTTAAATTCAATTGCTGGCAGTGTTACTGCAATGAGCAAAGAACAGATTGTACAGCAGAAGCTGTGGATTTGTTGGATTGCAAGTTCAGTTGCTTGCTACTGGATGGAATGCCTCTGAATTCTTATTGTTAACTTAAGCAATCTTTACTTGAAAATTGTTTTGACTCTTACTATTACAAGGCTGTGCTGAACAGCTACTTCGTAATAGGGGCAGTGGTAGCAAAATACAATTTCTTGATCTCTACTGGAATGAAATAATAAACTGAATCACACAATCAGTTGAATCAGCAAGAGGATAGGCAGAAATCTAGGGTGTCTCTTCTAGTCTTTTATCTGTATGCCAGTCTGTTTTCAAACAATCCTTGGATGCCCTGATGCCTCAGCATCTGTTCATAGCCATATGTGCTGATTTCAGTTTATTTTGTGTAGTGGAAAGTACTTAGTGAACTCCAATGCTTCAGTTTTATTTATTTAACAAGAAAAATTTGAAGTATGAAATAGATTCTTTGCTAGATGATGTTTTATCATCCCTGTTACTCTTGAAATCATTGCAACAGCTGTATTTAAGACTTTACTCTTAATCTTCATATGTTCTTGGATCTCAGTTGAGTTGCAAGTAGACCAGTAGGTACATGTGAACTAGTTTTAATTTGCAGGGCTGATGTTGCTACAGCAGTTGGCCAAGTGTTTCAAGGGTTCTAATGTTTTGTTTTCCCCAGAGGTCTTTAATAGCTCACAAATGTAAGCCAGTTTTTAGTTTCTGAGCAGCTGATAGTAGACAGGTCTTATTATGTTTAGATGTAACACTTTGATGTTGTAACCCATTAAAGTGAGTTCCACAGTGCATGGATCTTCATGAGGTTACTCTAAAAGCTGCTGCAGATCATTTGAACTTGAGATGTTTTAGCCCTTTTAGGCTATGAGGAAGATGGGAAAGCTGGTCATGTTTTAGCTTGGTTTAACAATCATTTGGTGTAACACAGCTTTCTGTATTTACCCTTTCTTGTAAAACAATGTGAAATTCAGCAAATTTCATTATTTTGGTCTAGTTGCATCAACTTTTATAACTTCTAGTTTGTTACAAAGCTTTCTTTATTGTTGACAGCTGCTAGCATTTGCCTTGCTTTGAGAACTGTGATGCAGTTCAAACACTTGTATTGATTTTTCTTTGTAGCACTTCAAAGCTGCCAAATGATCTGCTTGATTTGCAGCCAACTTTTCATCCATCTGTACATCCAATATCTGCTGCTCCACAAGTAGGAAGTACCTGGGGAGGTAAGAATTGACTTAAATTTAAGTTTTCAATTACTATGCCTGTATTGCTGCAACCTGTGTGCCTGCTCTGTGAGCTGTTTGTTCCACAAAAACTTGTGAAGAGAACTTGCAGACAAGTTAAGAATGGATTAGAGGAGTAGGGAACAAGTCAGATCTGAGTGCAGATTAAATATAAAAGCATGTGGCTATTATAAACAATCTTGATTTGAGATGTTCCTTCAGTCATTGACAACCAGAGTCATCCTAAGTGCTGCCTTCAAGGATCATATAGCAAGCTACAGAAAATTAGCTGTGAGAATCCATTTGTGTAAAGATGTATGCAGAAGAGATCAGTATCTGACAGACTAATCAATATGGACTTTCTCAAATCACTATTTTATGTAGACTGAAGTTGAATCAATTTTGCAAAATTCTCAGAGTAGCTAAGAATTTGAATGAGACCTGAAAAGAAGCAATTGAAACAAATGTATATGGAAAGCATGGCAATCCTGATCCAGGTTTCAAAAACAAAACAAGCACCTCTTTAACTACAGAAGGAAACTGTGGCTAAAGATGTGATGAATGAGCTGTTAGATGGCCTTACTGATATGAGCATGCCCTTAAATTGAGGAGGCGAGGCAAGAGTCTTAGAAGTCATGAATGCTAATTGTAAATTAGAGCAGTTGCCAATCATCTCTTTTCTGCTTTGCAGTGTTCCAGAATACTTTTGGTATAGGTAACAGGTACTGGTTGCTCGCACTGTTGGTTACACTGAATGAAAACTTAAAAACCATGCATAAGCATCATTTATGAAGAAGAAAGCTTTAATTTCAAATTTTACTGTCTTATCTGGAAATAGTTGCATAATAACTGCTTAATGTTGCTGAAAAATGGTAGTTGCTGCTTCAGAAAGCTCTATAAACATTGGAATAATACCGTTCTGCAATTTCTTCTTCCTTTATGAGCTTTTCTTAAGTCTTTCCAGTTATCTTAAGTGAACTTTGTGACACACAGTGTATGTTTTCTTCTTTCTTGTTTACTTCTGATGTGTACTTGGTGTCCTGTGTATCTTCTCATACTGGTTTGTAGGCAAATAACAATTCTGGTTGATGGAAGCAATAATAATGTATGCAGTATCTTCCAGGAAAAAGAAAACATTGACTTGTCCTTTCATTTTGCTGAGCAGAGCATCTTTGGAGAAAGATGCAAGGGGGAGCATATCAAGTTATGCATACAAATTTTTATGCCTGTTAGGCTTAGAGTTCAGACACTGTGAAAATGTTTTGGCTCATCTTGTTGGCTTTTGGGAATATCTTCTGTTTCAGCTTGTTCTAAATAACTCATGGATGAGAGATGGAAGGGGATCTTATCATCCTCATGAAGGTCATATCACAATCTAGTGGTTTTGATTTTTACCACTTTTTTTGTATTAAGAACCTGAAATTGAGCCTGGAGGTCCTTGTTTGTACAGTGTTGTGTGTTATTTCTGGTAAGAGTCTTCAGTGATAATTGTTGGTGTATCTGTTTCCTTATGACGTGTTTCTAAATACTTCTAAGATTAACTCCTTTAACTGTGAAGATTTCAGGCTGTCTGCTGAAGCAGTAGGTTAAAATTCTGGGATCGCCACTTTCTTACTAACTTTCATTTAAAAAAAAACAACCAATCTATGGAGCTTTGCAGACATGAACACTCCACATAAGTGAGGTAGATAAGAAGTGCTTTCCACGTTTTACAGATGGGGAAATCTGAGCAGTTAACTGACTTGCATGAAGTCATGTGGCAAGTCAGTGGCAGAGCCAAGAAGGGAACCTGAGCTATTTCCAGTCCTGTGCTCTAACCACTGCACAGCATCCCTCCCTTAGGTAATTTTATGACATGATGATGTTTGTGTTTGGTGTATTCAGTGACTTTGAGAAGAGTATTGAATCAGGTACAAATTGACTTGCAGTGAACAAGAATCACTCCCTATGAGATTTACTCAGTGTCTTTTAGGTATGTAATAAAAGGATAAACTGTGTTATAAACCCATTTGATTTGGGTTGCTGCCTTCCACTGCTATCTGGCAAAAAAGCTAATGAAATTAAAAAAATTCCTAGAGAGTGGGTTCTATTATTGCATGCTTTTGAAGGTTTCTTTAAACTGTAAAGGATGCCACAGAAAGATCTTAGTCATTCTTCTCTCTCAGGTAAGTTGCTGCTAGCTGGATAGATGGAAGGTAGAAGTCTGCAAAATTCCAGTTGCTTTTTTGAATGCACCTGAATTACTAATGCTTTAAGATTACCTGAAGGAGCAGTGATTTCACCGACGCAAGCAGGCATTGTATTCAGAGATGAAACAGGGCTTTAGAAACAGTTAAATGTAGCTGTCAGGAGAGACAGCAATTGAATATTCAGTTTTTCTTTTAATGATGTGAATTACCCAAACCAGTTAATTCTCAGTTATCTCTGGCACAGGCAGATTTTTAGATGTACACACAGCAGTCTAGAATTGGAGTGAGACAGACCAGCAAAAAAGGGAAGGTGGCATTTCTGAGAAAATTCTACTAATCTCAAGTTTCATTCAATTTCTTTACTAGTCAAAACACAAGGCAATGTGCAACTGTTGATGTCTGGGAACAGAGGGTGGTAATTAATACTTAGCTTGTTTTGTACGTGTTTAAATAACTCCAGTAGACAGTTTCAAACAAGTATAGGAAAGTAACATGAAAAACAAAAAAAGCTAAAAAGAATAAAGGGAGCTTTTATAAGAGCTGTTTACTGAAATGGTTTGAGGGCCATCCCAGCTGTTTGATCTGCTGTTTGCCAGTGATCAGAACTTGAGAAAGCAGAACAGATGCATCAGTGTGGAAAAAATCAGTTTATCCTACCTGATTGGATTTTTTTCCAATTTTAAGAACCAATAGAATGAGAAGAATGTGAAGCAGCAACAGCAAGCAAGCAGGAGTTGATTAAAGGATAATGTGCTATGTTTTATTGTCAGATCAGTTTGTTCTGTGCATTCTGAAATAGCATTCATAATAGACAGAGGGTACATACCTGCAGGCAGGGACTCATTTCATGTGTCTGGCTGTTTGATATGTCCACAAGCATGTTAGTGGTAATGTTATTGCCTGAGGCATACAAAAGATAGCAGACTTCGTAGATTTTGCTGCTGTTTATTACAAATGGAACATTACTTAGGGTGCTTATTCTCTTCTCACTGTTGGTTACTCTGTTTGACAACTGGATGATTTAAAAAGAAAACAATGCCTGGTAAGGTACTTGTGGTGTAGCCAGGCAGTCTGTGGAAGAAACCAAATGTTGCTGAAAAAGGTTTCAGGCTTGCAGAAAATGCAAGTCTGTGAAGAATAATGCATTTATGACTTCATTTTTTTAGGATTTGCATATGACTGACAGCTACATGTTATCAAACTGTATAGGATTTATAGCTAAGAATTAGGAGATCAGATTCAGGCAGAGGCAGTTTGAAACTTCTGCCTATGTCTCAGCGATATTTACTAGTTGTGGATGGTCAGTAAGCCAGCCTGGCTTAAAACCTAAGTGCCAAAACTGCGAGGCACTCGAATCTCACTTAAAAGTATTACTCTGACATTTCTGTACATGGTTTTGTGTAGAACAGTAATCTGTGGTTCTAAGCAGTGTGATAAAACAGGGCTGGTGAATAAGGGAGACCTCATTACTCTCTGAACTCTCGGAAAGGAGGTTACAGTGAGGTGGGCTTGGCCTCATAGGTATCTAATGCTAGGGTGAGAAGTAACTGCCTCGAGCTGCATGGGGGAGGCTCAGGTTGGATATTAGGAAAGGTTTATTCTCAGAACTGGCTGCTCGAGGCGATGGGTTCACTGGAGGTGTTGAACTGTGTACGTGTGGCACTGAGGGATGGAGGTCAGTGGACATGGTGGTGGTGACTCCACAGTTGGACTAGATGACTTTAGTGGTGTTTTCCAACGTTAATGATTCTGTGAAGCAGAGCAGATCTCTTGTTCGTGGTCAATGATGTGTCCACAAGTTTGGTAATGAGGAGTGTGCTTCTGTGCCTCAGTATGTTTCCAGCCCTTGAGAATTTCATGATGCTGAGGAGCACAAAAAGCATCAAGTTCCAAGATCAGTAGATGGAAAAGAAAAAGTTAGCAGCTTTGTTTGTTTTGGGATTGCAGCTGGTGGTTTTCTTTGCATACTTTTTTAAAGCCATTTGTAGACGGGAGTTGCAATGAGTTATTTATAAGTAACATACTAATCTTCTGTATTAGACTTGCAATAAAAGAAGCATGTTGTATAAAACCAAGATGGTATTAATTTATTTTAAGAACAAAAAGGTAGCTGATACACTTTTCCTTGTATGGATTGTTCTGGACAAGTTAAAATTAAATAACTAGCTAGGTCATCCCAAATGTAGAGGTTTTGGGATAAAACAGTACTACTTGGACTCTTCTCAACTCTTCTAACTCTTCTTACTCTTCTATACCTAGGAAGTAACATACAACTAAACCCATCTCCCTTTTCTTTCTCTCGCTTTCTGGAATTGGACAGATCCTTTTACTGCTACTGTTGATAATGTTGATGATGCCATTCCAAACCTAAATCCTTTCCTTACAAAAACTAACGATGCTGCTCATCTGTCTGTGTCTTCTGATGTTTCTACTTTCACCAGTAGGACACCCACACATGAAATGTTTGTTGGTAAAGTACCGTTTTAAATTAATTACCTATTTCCGAACATTTTATTATTTTGGTTTCTAAAATGTATTTGGGGGCTTTTGAGAAACCAAAAGGAGAGTTATGGATGTTGTTTTGTGCTACATTAGAATTCAATAGTTGTGTCGTAAAAATAGTTAATATCCTTCCTTGATATTAACTGTAGTGGTATTCTTGCTGATGATGGAACTTAGTTACAGTTAAAGCAGTTGTTTGAGTTTATTTCAATGCAGGCCCTTATGCTTGGGAGTTTTAAGGTAAAATACTGTGTTTGTCTGAGAATCAATTTTCTGTTCCTCAGGTTGAAGCATTCTTTTTGAACATTAGAGCTCACTGTGATTTTCTTACACAGGGGATAAGTTTTCTGCAATTTTGCAGACATGTGAAACTGATAAAGCCATGGACATTTAGATGCATATTCTATTCATCTCTACTTACCAGGCAATTAACTAAGAACTCACCTCTTAAAAACCATTAAAACTTGGTTTGGAGGTGATTCAGTAATCCCTGTCACGTGTCTGTTGGTGCAAGTACCAAGTAACCAGATTGCTTGTCAGTATTTTAGCTTTCTGAGAATAAAAACATCAGTTAATGATGTGTCAGTTCTGTTCTTAGACTGCTTGGTTTGAAGACTCACTGCACCAACGGGGCTTTCTTACTCAGGTTGAACCTCACTAGAACTGATCTCAGAAAAATCCAGACTTTCTTATAAAAAAAAAGATATTTGGTAGCTCTGTTTCCCTAACAAGGATAAGACAAAGGATCTCTCTGGAGATGGCCGTGCCACCAGTATTTTGACGAGTTTCCTAGCTTGTCTTGTCTTAGTGGGGAGAGAAGCAAGAGTCTCCAGAGCAGAACTCCTGTTGTGAGACTTCTCTCTGGAATTCTCATTGAGGTGTCGTTGGTTGAGGCAGTAGTTCACAAATACTTCAAGTTGTAACTATGGTGTTAATGACTTGGTCTGTTTCTAATCGCTTTTCCCCCTGCTTCTAATAAACTGGTATGGCTGCAGGCAAATGCAGAATGACCATTTGAAATGAAGCTTTGCGGTAGAGTTATTATCATGCAGTCAGAGCACCTTCCTGGCTGTGGTTTGTTCTGCAGTCCTATAGAAAGCTGTGGCAGTGCAGGGCTGTGAGGGCACAGCTGGGTGGGTTTGTGGGGCATTCATCATTCACAGCCCAACCCTGACCTGCTGGGGATGGATGGTGGTGCTGCATTGCCTTTCCCTTCCAATATCTCACTCTTGTCAAGTTCTGTCTAGAAGCAGTGTGTGACTTCCTGACATACTGACCTATAAAAGTAGATGTAGCTCTAGCAATAGCACAGAGTAAGTGCTATGATAATGTGAATGTGGATTTAAAATTACTCTTTCTGATTCTTTAGATCATTACAATCCATTTACTGAACTAAATCCCTTTGTGGCAACCAAATATGAATCCACTGTTGGGCTGTATCATTATTCTTCAGGTATAAGAAAAATGCCTTGAAGCTTTTACACTTCTTTTCAAAGGGTGTAAAACATGGCATTTACTGGAAAAAAGAAAAAGAAAGAAAGAAAAAAATGTGTTTATCCTAACTTAGTTGTAATGTTGAAAATGTTTTTTCCCTTTAGTGTTATAGATGATACAAACTTGTTTCTTGTATGTCTTACCTGTATTAATTTTGTTCTGTTGTTTCTATGTTGTTAGAGTATATGTATTATAGACTGAAATTAAATATTTGAATAGCAAATAGAGTGTATCTTGGTTCTCTTTCTGTAACTCTCCCTCTTCTCCCTTCCTGGCTTTCTCTCTTTTGTGTGACATGCCTTATCAGATTCTTTTTGTGGCCCTCAAGCTTACCCTAGTGCTTCTCATTTCCGCAATGAGCCTTCTTCTGTAGCTGGTCTCTTTGGAGGTAGGTAATGGGATGGAGCCTCACCTCAAACACTCAAGTTTGAATGTGTCGTGTGCCTGGAATTATTAGGTCTATTATTGGCTACAGAAGTGCCTTACTACATTGGCTCCAACTTTGATTTCTGTAGCAGTGCTTATGCTAGATGTGCTGTCACAGGTAGCTCATCTTTTTTCTGGCTTGTGCTTGAACAAGGCTTTGGTCTGAGAAATGAGTATCTCCCCATTTCAGGATTCCTTCTGTACGTGTTGCTGCATTAATCACCTCCACTGCTTGTGAGACAGAGGGATTGGGATGTTCTGAGGGCAGAGGTTCACAACAGAGCATACAAATGGTATCCTCTGCATTACGTGTGTCTAATCATTTGTGCAGCAAGGTGATGTCTGCACAGTAACTTGTATTGATAATATTTCTGTAAGGCCTTGCCAGCAGTTAGGTGGGCTGCTGGCTGTGACAGATAACAGTCTAAACCAAGAGGGGGAAGAGCTGTTAACACTGCTGCTATGCAAGGCTAAGCAATACTTTCAATTCATGCTTTGTGGAAAAGTTAATTCCTAAACACTACGGTGTTATGTTTTATTTAAAAACAAACCGGCTGGAGTCATACCGTGAGGATGATTTGATCTTTTCACTGAGCCCAACTCTAGAAGAACTGAGTAATGTTTTGTCTTCTGGTTTATCTCACTTAGCTTCGTATTGCTCAAAACATCTGAGAATATGAGTGGGAAGGTATCTTAGCTCGTACCACTTAAGCCCATTTTTTGAAGAACAGTGAGTTACACTGTCAGACTTGTGGTATGGGGGTAATTTGCAGGACATCCTATCAAAGGAATTCTGATATGCAGTTCAGAGTCTCTGAAATGGCCTGTTACAACCTGATGCTGTACTTGTCACAAAGATACTCATTTTGTTTTGTTTATTCACTTCCCTATCTTTTCCCACATTACTGCTTCCCTCATGTCCTTGTATGCTGTTCCAAGTTGTCATTTGGTTTGTGCTTAATGGAAAAAATATATTTTCTTGGTCGATGCTTTTGACTTGGAAGTTTTGTCTTCCTTTAAGACAAATAGGAAAGGTGATCCAAATCAGCTCTTCTGTGAAGTTTGAATACAAGGATTGCACCGTATAATCATTTAATGTTAGGTGGAGTCTCACTTGTTTTAGGAGAACATGAAAACTGAAATGAGTGGTGTCAGCATGCTAAATGTGATCTAACTATTGGGCAGGTCACTGAGGTGTTTTATTATTGAAGTATGTGACCCTTTCTTCTGTTTTTCCGTATCATTAAAGTTTGTTCAAAACTAGAAAAGCTAATTTTCAACACTTCAAGCATTCTTTGTTTTGTTTCTTACAGAGGAATGAGCATTTCTATAATTGCATGACTTGAGATGTAGATGCATAGATCTGCACAGACTTGTGTGTGGTGCTCTGTAACACCAGAAAACATGAGCTTTCATATTCTTAACCATCAACTTGATTTAATATTGCTTAAAACTCACCATGTTCTGCAATGCAATAAGTTCTCAGTGTGGGGAAGGGGGAAAAAAAGACATCTGGAGAACACTTAACAAAGATTATATTTGTTTTTATTTAACAAAGATCCATATTTGTTTAGGAAACAAAGTAATTTGTGCTCAAAAAAACTTGTTTTAATATGTTAGTATTAGGAATGTGTAATTGAAAGCACGATAGTCAGGCATGTTGGGGTAGTATGGATCTTGCTCTAGTTGTATCTGAGAGCAGCTCAGCTAGTGGAAGGTGGAGGGAACAATCTGCAGGCAAGTAATTTTGAAACAGGTTCTGCATCTAACCAGCTGCATTTCCTGCAGAAGCAAAACAATTTTTCATTAAATAATTGTAAGTAGTTAAAGACAAGGATGATACAAATAGTGCCACAGATTTAGCAATGGGGGAGGACCTTCCATAGTCTGTTGGCATTCTTTTGAGACAGAAGCTTTCTACTTGGGAGGAGTTCAAGTTCCAGCTCTTTTCCTATGAAAATTCTTCATGTTGGAGTGTACTTTGATCACTTGAGGTCTTCCTAATCATTCTTTTAGTACTGAAATAATCTACGTATTTGTTGCCTTTTCCATAAAGAGGACAAATTAATGAGAAAAACTTCACACGTATTCAGCTGCTTTATTTTTCTTCCATGCAGGGTTCACTCCATCCCCTGTTTCTCAACCACAGCCATCAGCTGGCCTTAATGTTGACTTTGAGTCCGTGTTTGGAAACAAATCTTCTAATGTTGTCCTAGATTCTGGTGGTAAGACATGTACCAAAATAGATGACATATGTTCTCATAATCTGTGTTTACTCATATGACAATGTTCCAGTTGACAAAAGAAAGCAGACTTTAAAGGATCAATAACAGCATCTTCTTCATCTAGCTTTTTCTTACTGTGTAAGGAAAGACTACTTCATTATTTCTGTATGTATTCTGAAGAAACATTCCTTAAATCTTTTCTGCATTGAAACTTCACACTGTGAACAGTCTTGCTCATGTTTAAGTGTTGTCAACTGAACTGTGTACTGCAGCAATAAGTAGAGTTAAAGTTGCTTGTTAATTTTATTCAACCATACAAAACATTATTAACACACTCAGTTGCCTATGTGTTGCTTTTTGATGCAGAGATTCATTTCAGGAAATGATCGTATAAGGGTGAATCATCAAAAATATGGTATTAATTTGGATTGCAATCATAGTGAGAACCCTTTTGTTCTTCTGAGAATTTGGGAAGTAAATATTCCAGCCTTCTGACATTAAACTCTTTTGATATTGGATTGGCTTTGGCCAAACCAGTAAGGTGCTAAATGCAAACACTTTCTGATACAACTGCAATCATTTAGATATGCTTAATTTTGTTCTTTCATGTTTTGTGGTGGTTGTGAATCTGTTTTATATGAAATAGGTGTCACATAGGTTAAATCAGTAGAATAAAATCTCCTTATTAATCTACTATATAAATAATTGTAGTGTTGCGAGGCTAAATTGTTTCACCTTTTGTGTTGAGCTAGCTGTCTACTTAACTGAATATCACAAAGTCTGAATATCACAATGTTCATGGGAAGCCTATGATTCAGATCATTTGTTTGTTTATCATTTCAAGGCTTTGATGAATTAGGCGGTCTCCTAAAACCAACAGTGGCCTCCCAGAACCAGAGTCTTCCCGTTGCCAAAGTACCACCTAACAAATTAGTGTCAGATGATCTGGATTCATCTTTAGCCAATCTTGTAGGCAGTAAGTATTGAATAACTTACGTGAAATTTATTTAATTTGTATATGAAACTTATTTAATTCTTAAGTGAATAGAATTTCAATAGTGTCTTTTTCTACTTTGTGACAGATTTGGGCATTGGAAATGGAACTACTAAAAAGTGAGTATGCCTATTCAAAAATTGAGCTTTTCCTCTTGGTACTAAAATCTTAGGAAAGCACAGGTTCAAGCTTGTCCAGAGCATCATCATGTTACCCTTCAAAGCATGTTTGGGGTGGTGCTTTGATTGTCATCACATGGGATGTAACAAATTAAGAGCTGCTTGAAAGACTGTATGTTGAGGAGTAACAGCAGTGGCAAGATGCCATCCTTTAACTGAGTTCTTTCAGGTTGTCTGTATTTCTTGGGAAATTAGTTCAGATTATTTATTTGGTTGTGATACTTCATGTGATCCAAGTGCATGTAGAATTACAACCATAAACCTCAGGCTTTTGGTTGACCTTTAGAGAAATTTTGAAGCAGGGCCGGTTCTAGAAAAGCAGGCATCTGTTCTAGCAGTGAAGTTGAGAATGCGATCAGCAAATTTCATGCTCACTGAGGCGGTCTATTGCCAACTCTGCAGTCACTCTAGCAGAAATCTAGTGTATAGTTGTTCCTAACTAAATTATTTGGACTTGAGTAAAGTAAGCTTGGCGAAGCCATATCAGGCAATCTGAGCTTGAATCAAGCTAAAGTGGCTTTCCCTGGACATAGAATCATAGAATGGCCTGGGTTGAAAAGGACCACTAAGATCATCCAGTTTCAACCCCCCTGCTATGTGCAGGGTCGCCAACCAGCAGACCAGGCTGCCCAGAGCCACATCCAGTCTGGCCCTGAATACCTCCAGGGATGGGGCATCCACAGCCTCCTTGGGCAACCTGTTCCAGTGTCACCACCCACTGTGTGTTACCTTACCCTCAGACCTTTCTTCAGTTCATTTGCTGAATGAGCGTTGCTAAATGAAAGTCAAGTTTCAAAGAGGGAACGTTCACCTTTTGTAAAAGCAAAACAACTGTTTTCTAACAATTCTTTTACAAATTTATTTGTAAGTGATGTAAATTGGACTCAACCAAGTGAGAAGAAACTAACAGGTGGTTCCAACTGGCAACCCAAGATTGCACCTACAACTGCGTGGAATGCTCCAACACTGGTAAGCAAACAGTCATTTTAAAATAGCGAGTTCCTTGTACAGACCGAAAACTGACAAATTTGGAAGTAACAGCTGCAGAAAAGAGGCAGTAGAAAATTCAAGTAGTGATCAGTTTGAGATGTCTGTTGCTTGGATTTGTTTTTCTCAGCTAGCAGTTCTGGTAAATTAGTTTGCAGTGAGATGTGCAAGTTTAGCATAAACTTTGGTGTTACTTGAGCAGTGTGTCATGGCAAGAGAGCTGGCTTCATGTTTCAGTGAATTAACATGAAACCATGGACTGATGTGTTGGGGGTACTTGGTAGTCTAGTTAAGAACAAGTCTGACAACTGTATTCTTCAGGTGTGTCAGTGTGTCAAGTGTGTTTACTATTACAATGCTTAGCTTGATGTGGGGGTGAGAACGGGCTGAGTTTAATCTTCAGGTATTTCTAATTTTGAGTGCCCATTGTAGCACGTAGTACTGGCTAGAATTTTGGGTAGCCTGTCAGGTGAGGGTTCTTATCTAATGTGTCCAAAATAATAGAAGGTGTATATGGGTAATTCTTATGTGGTAATGGAACAGTTTTGCATGTGGATCCTGCTCACCCTTTCACCAGTGACTTGGAGAACTTTACACTGACAGAGCAGGTAACAAAAAGTCCCTGAGGATTTATTGCATCTGACTCTGTAACCAGCTGGGGGAAGTTGAATCCACAGTGCAATAACCAAACATTATGGATTAGGGAAGAGTGTCTCTCTGGATCCACCACCTCACCCCAGTGGTGACCAGTGTTACCAGCTCACAGTCACAGAGAGAAATGTTTGTGGACCTTACTGCAAGGTGTGTAGGTATTGAAGAAACTGATTTCTCACTTCCTTTAGTGATTGATGGTTTGAGTTTATCTGTGTGCTTTAATCTGTTGAATAACTCATGTCTTGTATATGCATCTTCTTGTGATAAGTCATTATATTTAACAACTTTTATTCTTAGTTGCTGAGACACTTTTCTTCCCGTGAAACTGTTCTGTGAACATAAAAACCCAGAAACAAATAATCTAGAAGAAAATTTGCCTTCCTGTGCTGGTCTATTTATTGTGGAGTTACTGCTGCTTGCTAAATAAATATGCTTTTGAAAAGAAGACTTCCCTGTCTTTGGAAAAAGGCATATACCAAATAAATGGACTATGCAAAGCAATTAAGAACATACTAAGGACAGTATCACGGGTGTACATTGTCTCAGTAAATGACTTGAATTACAAGAATGCGTTGGGGTAGACATGTAATGTATTTGTGAACTAAAATGCTATCTGTGTATATTCTATTGTGTAAGTATTTGCTTCTAATCCAGTGTTATTGCATTATGTAATTGTTTTCCCTGGGAAATACAGAATGGCATGCATTTTCCACAATACGTAAGTGAAACAACCCACAGCCTTTTTGCAATCAACTGGCATGCTGATATTAACCACTGCTGTTGCAGAATCTCATAACCTTCTTGCTATTTACACATTTCTCATTTTAAAATCTTTGGTGTGCCAAAAATTGAGCTTTTCTTAGCATACACAAACTTCATAGGTGTTCTGCAGGCTCTTGATTCGAATGATGGCATGGGAAATACCAAGATTATTTTTCCTTGCTTTAAACTGTACCATTTGCTGCCAGAGAGCTGGGGTGTGTGTCTGTGCTGCCTTCAATGCACTTGGTGAATTTTGAATGAAGATAAGATGTTTGTGTTTGAATAACTGCATGAAACCTCACGGGCTTCTGTTATACTTGGCACTTTATCCACATTTGTGGTAGATCTTGAGTGTTTTTCAGAGGGGAGAGACCAATATGTAATTAATGCTCGTGTTAAGAAGGAAAGGCCATGCTGACGGTTTACAAAGGGCAAGCAATATCCAATGCTTGCTGTCAGAGCAGTGCAGTCTCTTTCATTTCAAAGAGTTGATGTAAGCAGTGCTATTGGTCTTTCCCTGAGTTCTGTTTTTGTTGCAGATGGTAAGTCCATTACTGGAGCAGTCAAAGAAAAATCTGTGTAGCCAATATGTTTAAGTAACACTGAAAGAAGAACCAGAGTACACTGAGAAAACAAGAATGCCCTCAGAGCTGCCTTTCTGGCTGCCTGGATATGCAGTCTAGATATTCTTGACTGGGAAATATGTCCTGGTGGCAATTGAAATGCCAGTGACACTGGCTACCACGTATGAAAAAAGGCAGCTGATACCTTTGAACTCAGCTCAGAAACAGCACTGCTGATGTCCTGTTCTTAACGTCACAATTGATCTGTTTAAATTAATTTAACTTTAATTATGAACACTTCACTGCTTCCCTTTTTTCTGTGTTGTTAATCTCCTGTGTATACTGAGAGTGTATGTGGTCTACCTTGTTCTGAGTATTAATCCCCATCACAATGAAAAATCAGACTTTTCCTTAAGAGAAAAGGAGGTGGTATGGATAAGACAGCAAGTTAGCTGAATACTAATAAACACAATTTATAGTTTAGTTCTGTCCTTTTAAGAGTTGATACTCATTTCAAAAGTGCTGATGAAGCTGTAAAACAAAGACTATTTTGTACTGAAGAAGTATCTTCCATGGTCTTTAGACTGCCTAAGGGTTATCAGCTGTTTTTTTATGTATATGGTGCCAGGCTGTTTATAAAAATGTAGTTCAGTCCTAGGTTTCCTCTGACAGCATTCTTCCTGTAACTTCATGGAAGTTACTTTGGGGTGAGGATAGTATAAATGTGCCTGTAAGGTATTAGGGGGATTTCTGTCCTATTCAAATAAGTGCACTAAGCAGATGAGTGAGAGACAGTATGAGTTACAACTCATGTTTTGTATGTAGATATAAATTGTTTTGAGGGCTCTGTCTGCCTTTGCAGTAATAAATAATCCTACTGTAGTTTTAGAATTATTTATCGTGTTATCTAGACTTAATTTGAGACTGAACAAGCGATTTAAAAAAGTCAGTTGAGTTACTATTCCAATCAGAAGATGTTAGAGTTGTGCTTATACAGAAGCATGGTAGGAAGATCCCCACAGCATGTAAACCCTGACTAAAAAGAGAATTCCTGTGTCTACAAAACTAATGATTTGGCCTTTCACTCTTCAAAAATTCTTTTAAGATCCGTTGTGTACCACAACTTCTCATTTTGAAATAGGCTTAATGGAATTCTAAGAATTCTGCTAAATGAATATTCCTTCTAAAATCTCTGTATCATATGATGTTCTTTAAACAGAAAGTCAAGAGGATGCCAGTATTCAAACAGGTTAAAACCAAATATGTGATTATAAATTCATCAAGATGACCTAGAAGCTTTAGCCTAGATATTTTATCTCAAATAATTTGGGTCCATTTTTAAACACAAGACTGCAAATTCTAATAAGTTTCCACACATTCTTTGCTATCTTCATAATAAAGTGCTGCAGCGTTACCTCTAGCTCACGTCTGTTTTTCCCACTAGGCACCACCTGTAATGGCATATCCTGCCACAACACCAACAGGAATGATGGGCTACGGGATGGTAAGTAGCACTTCTGTAACTCCAAATTCAAGTGCTGTGTATGATTTGATCACTCACTGGATAATAGTGATTTTTCTTTTCTGCACTACTTCACCAAAGACTGAATTTTACCTCCTGGTGAAACAACACCTTCTGTTCAGTTCTGGGCCCCTCACTGCAGGAAAGTCATTGAAACCCTGTAGGGTGTGCAGAGACAGGTGATGGAGCTGTGAGAGGTCTGGAGCACAAGTCTTATGGAAGAATGGCTTAGGTCACTGGGTTGTTCAGTCTGGAGTCGAGGAGGCTCTTTGGGGAGAACTTACTGCTCTGTACAGCTCCCTGAAGGGAGGTTGGGTTGAAGTAGGGTTGGCCTCTGCTTTCATGTAACAGCAGGGAAGGAATGGCCTTCAGTCACTTGTGGTGATGTTTGAGAATTGTATCTCTTGCTGACACCAATTGCAGAAGTTCTTTGATCCAGACCTGGCCTTGGTGCTTGTTGCTCTGAACGATTGTTAGGAGTTGTGTTCTTAGCTCAAGCCTGAAAATATTTCTGAAATGATGTGCTTTAACTGCCTCTGTTCTTCTTCATGAGTACAGTTGTATAGCACAGCTTTGAGTGAATGAAAGGGAAGGGAATTTTCCTGAAATTCATTGAACTATATAATAAAAAATTGGTTTAATGGTATAATTAGATTTGTAACTTGTATTTAATCAATAAATGAGCAACAAAAATGGCACGTCTTGTTCTGTGCAAACTCATTTGTGGTTAAACTACCTGGGTGCTGATTGAAATCTGATTAGTGTAACTTAGCGCTGTGACACTGGAAGCAGTTTCCTGGCTACTTCGATCCAGCACTTGGGGAAGGTAACATCTTCAGAAAGTAATCTTGTGGAAAGCAGTATTGATTGTGGTGTTAAAAGGCTGTTAGGAAATGTAAACTAGAATTAATAGTAGCTATGGTTCTGTTGTTATGAGTTGCTGTTACTTGTTAGACATGCAGCTTGTGAGCAGATGGATCAGGTGGGTCATCAGAGTGGTTTGGCTTTATAACATCCTTAAAGTCATCCTGGCGCTCTCATACTTTTCCAGGACCCCTAGCAGTAAGTATTGACCTGTTTTACAACCTGCTTTTTAGTTTTTCTTAAAAGTGTAGCTCTTAATGTGGCCATTTCTAAGCAGAGATCTAGGAGCCATTTTTGTCAGTGAGGGCATGCTGGACAGGCAGTTTCATTGGTACTGCTGCTGAGCTCAGCATTCCCTGGCTACTTTTTTCCTGTGTCTTCATTGCACCAGCAATTATTCTGAATCTTTGTCATGGTATTTTTCTAAGGGTTAGTTTTTCCTGAACGGGTTTGCCGTGTGGATACCTTCCTAGTTGTTGTTGGATGATCTGGTGATGGGTGGAGTACCAATATTTGTCAAGGAAAAGTTACTTGGTTGGGATGAGTTCAATGAACTCAATGAATGAGAGGAATGCCAGAAGCAACAGCAGCAGAGAAGAGTCCAAGTGAAATGAAACTTGACTTTAGGACTATTGATGTATGTTAAATTGTTAATTTAGCTCGGCCAGCATTGTAGAACACTTGGATTGGATTGCATAATGACTTAACATTAATTTTATGCGTAGTTCTCAGTTTAGATTTTTTTTCTTGAACTTCACCAGCTCAGCAGTGGAAGCCCTGAAAAGGTTCTTGGTACTTCTGGAGGCACAGACAAGCTCTGTTGTCAGACCTCAGTGTTAGTGGCAAGGTGACCAGCACAAAAGCTTGTTTTTAAATGAGTATTTCAGTGTTTTTCATCTTTGCTACAAGAGATGAAATGAGCTCAGTTCATACTGTGGCTATTCCTTAAGCATGCACTAATGTTCCTTTCTAGTAACCTGTACTTGGCAGAATACCATAGAAATGTTTTGACTGCATATATCAAATAGGGCCAAGGCCTTGCTGTTTTCCATTGCTGTTTTCCTTTCTGTCGTTAAGAACTTGAAATGTATTAATGCTAGATGTGATTTAATGTTGTGTGGATTGTTTTTCTAGCCGTCACAGATGGGAGGTATACCAGTAATGACACAGCCAACGTTAATATACAGCCAGCCAGTTATGAGACCACCAAATCCTTTTGGCCCTGTACCGGGAGCACAGGTGTGTATGCTCAAAAATTGTTACCAGGAAGAAACTACAGCTGGATCAATTGCTTTCAAGGTGTTTTAGTAACTTCCTGTATTGGGAAATGCATTGCACAAGCACATCGGTTCGTGTAAGGATTGCTGCCTAGCTTCTGAAATCAGGTTGATGGCATAAAGTTTGTTTTACAAAAGCAAAGATGGAATCATAGAACCATAGATAATGTCTTAAACTGTTGTTCCCCTGGGGGTATGACTGAGAGTTTCCTTCATTTACAGTGTTGTCAGGATATCCAGTAGCTGTGCAAACAGCTGGGCTCTGACAAAAAATGGTGAAGGAAACAAACTTTGAACACTTTCATGCTCTTTTCAGAAAATAGCTGATATCACTGAGAATTTGAGGTAGTTATAGTGTAGCTAAAGGTGCATCCAAGTTTAGCTGGCAGATTTGGAACTCCAGTATTAATGCTGCATGTTCGTTCTTGCCAGTCAGATTTTTCTTGAAGTTCATGCTGTCCTTCATTTAAGGAAAAAAAAAAAAGTGGAAATGTGACAGTATTTTGATCTGACTATGAAGAGCTCTCTTTGTAGGTGGCTGTTTAAAAGCGCGTATTTATTAATTCTTTACTTTAGGTGCAGTTCATGTATTTGTGTAAGTGTACAGGAGTGTGTGTGTTCTGGGGGCTGTCAAGTGTGGAGGAGAAAGAATTCAGCAGTAGGTTGGAATGAAGAAGAGCCTCCTTCCAGTGCTTTAGTATGATCCTTAAATAGAGCTCCATGCTTCCAGTGGGCTGTGTCTGTCTTCCCATTTTAGATCTTCGTGGAGATATATATATATACACCTATATATATATATATATATATAGGTGTATATATATATAGGTATATAGGTAGGTATACATATCAAATGTTTTATTTGAAAGAGATGTTGTTTCTTGAGAAATGCAGCTTTCAGTTGACTTTCGTATGGACTTCTGAGAGCTGATTTTACATATTCCCTGTCACTTCAGGCAAGTGAACATAGGTAACTTTTATATGGGGTGTTATACATTACCTTATGGTAACATCTATATACCATATGTTATATGTTACCTTATGGTAAGGATGTGCTTGACACCTGATAGAGAGCAAGTCAAATAAATACAGATAAGAATTTTCCTCAATTCTGAAAATGTCAATGAGGAAGTATTCCTTCAAAAAAAGAAGTGCCTGCCTAATTCAGTTATAAGCAAGTAGATCTGAATTTCTATGTTGAGCCTTCCTGCTTCATTTGATATTGCAGGGTTGGTCTAGGTTGAATCTCAGCTGGCTGTCATAACAGGAAAAAGAGAAATTAATCACAAGTGAGGTGTGTAGAGCTATATTTATTGTGCTTATCTGAGAACATTTGGTTCCTGCACGGATTAATTTGACTGAAAACACCCCCTTTGAATCAGCACTTACTGTATGCTTAGGAAGGATTTTTCCTGAGATGCGCAGGCCGCGTTACTTGCAGGTGTTGAATGTAACTTCAGGTGTGAAACTCTGGGAACTCTTTGTCTGTGGTGGAAGCAGTGAGAGTTGATGGCTGCTGGAGGTGAGGCTTGGGGGCCTGATCCAGCTGTGTATGTTGTGTTTCAAATGGCACAAGCTCTAAGTGGAAAAGATGGCTACATTCAGTTCTAGACCAGTTGGCGCTAGAAAAAAATGTGTGACCTGTGTTGTTAGCATTGAACTCCTCTCCTTAAAAACTGCCGTGGTATGTTCTTGTTTTCCAGCGTATTTATAAGCAGTAGAGATGGATGCAGTGTAGTTAGACATGGGTTTGTATGCATTACACTGCTTTTAGGCTTCCATTTTAATACTTAGAGGAGTCTCGTTACAATAAGTACTTGTCTGAATTTGGCTGGGGCATCCAGGGAGAGTACCACGGTCAAGCTTTTTTCCCCCCAGTATGTGATGTGAACAGGCTTCCTGAAATTCTGTCTCTATTTCTGGTTACTTGCTGATGTTGCTAATGGCAGAGCATCAAATCTACCAATCTTCCACACTGCTTTCAAACTGGGATGTTACTTTGGACTTGATTTGGAAAATTTCCAATTAGTACCAATTCAACAGGATTTTTTTAATACGTAATGTCCTCTTCATGGTCAAATAATATGAAGAATGTTTCATGAAGTCAAGTTGCAATGGGCATGCTTTGAAGTTATGGCTCTGTTTGGCTTAGTAGCCTGATTCAAATCCTGGAGAGTGGTGGGGTGTGAGCTATAGCTTTCCAAGGGGGAGAACTGGGTTTGAGAGGAGAGCTGCTGACATCCTGAAACTGCTTCTCAAGCACTTCCATTCTGTCTCATGGCTCTTCCATAATGTGTTTATGGGGACTGGACCAGAGTGCCTCACTTCGCAGGGCTTCAGGAGGGACATAAAGTTTTTAATCCCAATAATGTTAATCCGGAAAGAACTCCTCCACCCTATATGTTTTCCATAAAATACCAACTTGCAGTATTTACACTCTGGGCAGAACTGCAATCCACTCCATAAGAGTGTTCCCTGTAACACGTAGGTGGGCAGGTGTTCATTGTTTCCAAAGGAAATATGCCTTCCATAGAGTGGTTTTGCAATGGGTTACAAGTACACATGGGTTGTTTGCAGCTCAGTTACAAGTCAGCTGTTAAAGTGGTGGAATCAGAGGTGGAGAAGGCTGACTCTTTGTAACTGCAAAAACATGTAAGTTCTGTGAGTGGAGGGCAAACATAACTTAAAGCCCAATTTGTAACTGGGAACGCACTAACAGAAAGGACAAAAGACTTAATGAGAAGACAGCAGATGTTCTAGCAGATATTCTTGCAGGTTGGGGGTTATTCGCCTCTTCCAGCAGCAGCTGCTGAAAAGCCAATACCTGTGCTTGTGAATTATGTACTTATATGGCTGAATTTGTAGGTGGTGCTTTAAATACATGGCTCTGTGATTTAATGTTGGAGTGGTTTCAGGTTCCAGTTCTCACTTAAAGGATGGCAGTTGACGAATTCTCACTGTTATCTCTGCCACCAGAACATACCCTGTGATCTCCTTCCAGCCCTTGTATTAAGAATAATCCATTAGTTGCTGTCCATCTTAGGAACATTGCATTTTGAGGAAAAAGATGCCGAGAGCTCTTCCTTCTTCAGAAAGATACCTGGAGAGCTGCCATGCTCCAGCCAGGCCCTCAGCCTTCTCTGCCTGCCAGTTCACAGCTCTACCAGTAAAGCAGAGAGAGAGAGCAAACATCCCACAGTGTCAGGCTTAATGTTTTGAATCTTTTGAAGAAAACTGCTGTGAAAGTGCAAGTTTATTGGCTTATTTGGTAAATGGCACTTGAAGGTTCCTTTCTGGAGGGGCACATCTAGCTTTTTGCATTACACCAACCACAGAAGAGGCTTCCTGTTTTCCATATGACCAAACTCCTTGTTTTAATAGTTGATTTCTGCCAAGTTTGCCTCAACCTCCCCTTGTCCTTTCATTACACGTTCAGCTTTCATATTCTGTCATTGAGACCTTTTTTCTTTTTCTTACCCTGTCTCTGTCGTCTTTCCTACTAGCTGTCTGCAGCATCCAGCCCTTCCAGTCAGAGTCCTCACAGAGCCTCAGGAAAGGACCCCTTTGCAGAGCTCTCTCTCCAGGATTTCTTGTAGAACAACTTAGGTATTGTCCGTTATTCTGGGGAGGTGCTGGTTTTGTGATGTACAACGAAGATGAAAGTTCTAATCAGAGTTTTATTTTCTTAAAAACACTTATATATTAATAAAAACCAGTCATGTTGAATTGGAAGCACTGTGGAAGTGACTTGGAAACTTGGTGCACTTGACAGCTTAAAGACCTGATCAAGTCAAGCAGTGTTTTGCTTCAGTTTGGAAATAGTTTGCTAGCTCCTCTCTGCAGTGCAAGAGCCAGGGCACACAGGGCTTTGTGTTGCAGTTAGGGAGAACGAACTGGTTCCACCTGTGTTTTCCATTTCATCAGGAACGTGTTTGTTACTCACTGCTAGCAGCAAACACCACCCTGCTCCCAGCAGCCTGCTCGTGCACTTCACCAGATGCCCAGCAATGCAGAATGAGGTGCTTGGCTTGTGTGTGCAGGGGTTCAATTCTGGTGCAGCTACTCAATAGAATTTTTTTTCTGTTCCTATTTATATTGGGGTGGGTGGGAGTAGTATGTTGAGTGAGAACGTGGATCATTCTAGAAGACGCAAAGAGAGGGCCTTTGTCATACAGAGCGTTCTGCTTTTCTTTGGGTGCTTCCTCTGGATCCAGCTGAAATGTGGCCCTGGGCTCCCTATGCAGCCACACTGATCTGTGTGTTCCCATGCTGCTGCTGGCAGTATTGCATGGAGTTGTTTGGTTGGACAAAATGGTTTAATTGAAGCAGATGTTAACGGCCTGCTGTAGGTGGAAAAAAAAAAACCCATCCTGATGGCTTTCTTTTGTTTTTGTGAACTTCTTATTTCTGTTCAAAACTTCAGACCTGTGGGGATCGTGGGCGTTTGAAGAATGGAAATGTTTGAAGAAAGCACGATTTATAGTGAAATCCTGCTTCAGGTTGCGCTGGATGTTAACATGAGGGTTTTTAATCTTTCCAGATTCAGTTTATGTAACTGTTAGATGGAAGAGAAAAGAACGTTTCCAAATAGATGTGCTCACCAGTAAGCCCTCACTTCCAGGAAAAAAAAAAAACAACTTCAGTCTGTCAAGCTCTCCTCTTCCACTGAACGGCGCAGTGAAATGAAGACCAATGAAGGAACCTGGGACAACTCCATAGGAAAGCATCAGCATCTGAGGCAAAGTCAAGTCTTGCCATGAGTCAAGGCAAGATCCTGGCAAAAGATCCTGGTTTTGTCCTGGTGACTAACAGGTCGATACTTTCAGCTTCTAATAATACCCATAATCATAACGTACAAAGAGAAGACTGTATTCTGGAAATTGTAATTGGTGTTTGGAAGTGCAGTGTGGAATGGAGATGTCCTTTACCGTAATGCAAAACAAGACTCTGTGGGGAGGGGAGGGTCCAATCCTAACTCTTAATTCTGCAGTTACCTTTTCTTCAGTCCTCACAAACGTAGGCACAGCAGTAATGGAAATTAACTTTTTTAAAAAATTATATATTCAGTTTGCAGTAGACATTCCTTATGTATTATTGTTTGTATTTATTTATGATTATCAATTTAACATTAATATTGTATCAAGAAAAAACTCCTTATGAAAATGAGTATGGATGTATACAGTACGTCTGATTTTTATCCACAAAGAATGAATCTGATTCAGAATGCTTTTCAGCTGACATACAGAGCACTAAATATTTTAAAGGTCTGAATCTAATGAGTTCTCAGCATATATGGGAATTAGGGAGGAGCTGTAAAATGCATTAATCCTTATAGTCAATTCTGTGCCTAGGATTTTGCAAGGGAACAGTTAACTGACTAGAAGAAGCACTACATTTTTAATTCAGCATTAGTGCGTTGGGAAGGAACTTTATTGCTTTGTGCTTGGCATGTCATTATTTTTACATTTGACATTATAAGGCCTTTCCAAAATGAATGTGAGGAATTGCTTTCACTTTAAGACTTTCCTTCTTCTCTGTAAAAAAAAAAAATAATAATAATAATAAAAATAAAAAAAAATTGAGGTATTGCGTGTTGGGGTGGGGGGAAGCCTTTTCATTTGGAGAGTGCCATGTTTCTATCACATACCTTTTCAAAGCAAAAAGGGGAAGCAGCCTCCTGACAGACGTGGAGTTGGAATTTAGTTAATGAAGAATTTAAGTAGCGCTGTTGATCGGTGCTTTGTGTAAATACATCATAACTTCTGGGTAGAGAGGGGCCTTCAGAAGGATAGTCAGTGATATGAAAGCAATTCTGTACATGAGTTAAGCATACTTTTGCTGCATTGTCTCTGCAGATTCTATTTTTGTTTAAAATATTAAAATGTACGTTAGCAAAAATGGGTGGATTTTCAAATAAAATGCAGCTTCCACAGAATTTTGTTACGGTATGAACGTCTGAGGTGCTTTTCTTTTGCTGCTTGAAAATGTGCACTGATAATTGCATTGTTTACTTAATAAAATACCAAATGTATTTGATATGTGCATACTGTATTGCAGGAGGAGGAGGTTCCAATCTGTTCTGTTGGGTCTGTTGGCTGAGGTAGATCTGCTTTCATAGTTCTTGGATCTCTGATCCCTCTGGAGCCCCTCTGTGGGGCTGTGGACCTGAGGTTGGAAGTGATTGCTGGTTTTGAGCTTGCTGTGGGGATGATGTCCTGCTAGCCTTTCCTGTTGACTCATAGTTGCTTTTCATGAGCACAGATGCTCTCCAGGTTGCACCTTCCTCATGGAGGCTTTGCTACTAAATGTTGCTTACAGTTTACTCTTCAGGAAAAACTCAACTGGATTGACAAGTCTGATTATTTTCCCATTTAACTTGGCCCAGATGAATGTTTGTGTTCAGTATTGCTGCAGTAACACTCGGTTGTATCTTAAGTGAAAAAGCATAACTCAGACATGCTACTGAATTTGCATTTTCAGCGATGAGGGAATAAATGTGACTGCAGTCCAACTGCCTGCCTACTTCAGGACGAACGAGCACTCAGACTTACTGCAGGCGTTGTCCCTGTGCCTCTTGAACGCTGACAGGCATGGGGCATCCACCACCTCTCTGAACAGCCTGCTGCAGTGTTTGGCATTCTCACCCTTTTGGTCAATGCAGTAAATAAAGGCTGACAGTACCTCAGGAAATGCCTGCAGCTGGCTTGTATGTGACTGTCTGTGACATCAGGTGGTCCATCCAAGCAACTGTTGGGCTTCTAGCTGCCCAGCAGCACCTCAGCAAGGAGCACCTGGGGAAACCCTGCATCTCCTGTTGGATGGAAAAGTACATTTGTTCAGAGCTGGTAGAAATGTTAGAGAGATGTAAATGAATTGCAGTTTGAAGGCCATGACGTGATTGAGGTAAAGACTGTGGCAGAAGAAATGAGAATGAGGTGCAAAAGCACTGTGAGAGATGGTAAATGCTGATGGGATGGGAGGCTGACGAGATAATGTGATGGGTAGTGGGGAAATGTGCTGACTACAGAAGAAGAATCAATGTTAATAAGATCATATGTAAATAAGAGCTTTCTCCTTGGTCTGTTGGCGCTCTTCTGAGTTGACCTTGGTAGCTTTTGCATGCTGCAGGGGGGAAGAGCAGAAACAGCCCTGACATCTTCCACTGAACTTGCCCAGCAAGGAAATGCTGTGAATTCCCGATGAAACATCTGATGTTGTCTTGTGTGAAATGGAGTTAGAAGGGAATGTGTGATGTCCTGGCTTGGGCAGGAGTGAGGGGAGAGCACAATACAGGCTGCTCCGGAGCTGTACTGTCACTGCCACCCTTCCTGCCTGCTCCATTCATTTCACCTGCGGGAGGTGACTTACTCAAGGTAACAAATCAGTCTATGACTTAAATAACACATTTCTTGCTTTTCTTGCTTGTCTGTTGATGAAATTTTCTGAAGCAAAGATTGGGAAGCCTTGGAACAGCCAGACAACTTCCTTAAAAGTTGTTGTGGAAGCTGATAATGCCAATGAAAATGTGTTGAATGCAAGCATATATTTGTAGTTCCGTGGTTGCAGTGTATGAGGAGAATGGAGTTCTTGGGTTTATCTTCATGGTGTAGATCTCTGCTTTGCTCACAGTGTGTCTGCTGAACTTTCCCCATGCCAGCTACAGCAATTGCTCAATTACTGTTTTTGCTGAAAAGCGTGATTGGATACAATTGTAGCTGCTTGCTACCCTACAGTCATTAGAAGTGAAGAAAAGGTGAGCACTCTGCCAAATCCCAGCTTCCCAGGGCTCAGAGGAGCTGTTCTGTGGGTCAGCTATAAGAACACTTGCTGGTATCCTGCACCATGCACTGTCCCAGAACAGCATGTAGTGCCTGAGATACTGAGCTGCCTGAGCTGCAGAACACAAGTTCTGGAACACAGAGTTACAAAGAAACATCCTTACTCATATACTGGATTCAAAACCCAAAGGAAAGTCGTCTTCAGAGGACCACTCAGCACTAAACATTCAGAGGCTTATGATGCTAATGCCATTAGTTTCTCTTGCCTGTCACTATAGTGTAACTTTTCAGTATGTTTCCTTCTGCCTTGACCTTATTCTGGCAAGATCCTTGTAGCCCACAGAAGCAGTGTGTGTAAAACCCTTTCTCCCAGAAAGCAAACAGATGAGAAGAGTGCTGCAGAGCAAGTCCTCTGCCCTCATTTCTCAATATGTGCAGGTCTGCACCTGCAGAGATCACTGTTACATAACCTTGCTGCATCAAAGGCTGCAAACCTCCCAGCAAACCAGGGAAGAGCTCTTACACAGACTACAGAGCAGTGTAATCGAGTTGCTTTCCCCTAGAGGGAAGTTGCTCAGAAAGGGTTCAACCCAGCATGAATACAGATGAGCAATATACACCACTCTGTTTTGCTTTTTTAGGCAGGTAGTTGATTGGTGCTTGTTAGCTCTAGCTCATTTACTACATGCTCATGTGCAGCTTGGTCCATGCCTGTGTTTCTTTTGACTTTGAATTTCCAGTGAACACGTGGAAGGTTTTTCCTGTTAAAGCTACACGGTGTTCTTAGTTGTGTGCCAGCTAAAACCCAGTCTAGCTTAACAGAGGCTTTGCTTTTGTTACCCTTGGGGGGCATGTGCTTTTCAGCATCTTGTAGCCCAGTGAGTGTCCTATGCTTGTCTTGGGCAGCAGAACCACAGTAGAACAAAAACTCTTTTCTGAATGATGGGAATCTAAAGGTGACCACACTGCTAAAGAATACTGATCTCTGTTGGTCCATGGTTCGCTAAGTGTTGACCAACATTCCCAAGTCCATTTCTTAGCACAGCTTTCCAGCCACTCTGCCCCAAGCCTGTAGCATTGCCTGGGATTGTTGTGGTCAAAGTGCAGCACTTGGTCTTGTTGAACTTCATCTCGTTGGCCTTAGCCCAGTGATCCAGTCTGCCCAGATTCCTCTGTAGGGCCGCCTTCTACCCAGGCAGATCAACATTTCCTCCCAGCCTGGTGTACCTGCAGACTTAATGAGGGTGCACTCAATTTCCTCATCAAGGTCCTCAATAAATATACAGAAGAGGAGAGGCCTCAGTACTGACACCTGGGAATGACCAGCTGGCTGTAACTCCATTCACTACCAGGGCCCATCCCTTCAGCCAGTTCTTTACCCAGTGAAGAGCATACCAGCCCAAGCCCGGGGTTGCCACCTTCTCCAGCAGAATACTGCGGGAGACAGAGTCAGAGGCTTTGCTGAAGTCTGGGTAGACCATGTTGATACCTTTTCCTCATCCACCAGTTGAGTCACCTGATCCCAGAAGGAGATCAGGGTGGTCAGGCAGGACCTGCCTTTTATGAACCTGTGCTGGCTGGGCCTCATCCCCTGGTCCTCCACTTGCTGTATGATCTCACCAAAATGATCTGTAAATGCTCTTTTGCTAACAGCCTAGCTGTTCCCCGTGTAAAAGCCTCACAGGCTTTAAATGCAAAGCCTATAGAAATTGAGAGAATGTGAGATACTTGCATCTGGTTTGTGCAGGCTGCTTGTGGCTTATGCCCTAATTGACTTGTTTCAGATTTCTTTTTAACTCCCTCTCACCCACGCAGGCATTTATGGCTAAAACCTAAGCAGTGATTTCAAGATGCAAAGTTATTTTTTCTGAGGTATAACTTGATCTTGTCTTACAGAGTGCAGTGGATTATGGACAGAAGCACAGAGATGAGCCCTACATTAATGTAAATGCCCTTTGGGGAGCGGTGGGAAGAAGGCAAGGCCTTTCTTTAACAGAAAAGCTGTTCCACATAAGCCATATTCTAATTCTGTGACTAAACAGAAAGCCAGACTAACCACTGAGCAGAACTAATCTCTCTTTCAAGTAAGATGTCTCCTACAGCTTGCTCTTCAATCAAAGAAAGCCACTGCAGCCAAGGGGAACCTTCTGTTGGACTGGAAACATGAGCACTTTGCAAGCATGGATCCACATTCTCTAGCCACATGAATATTAGGGGTCACCTCAGTCTTTGCAGTAACTCAGTTACAACAGAGACATGTCCAAACTCATCTAAGTGTTCACTCTGCAATCCAAGGGAGATTCGGTCTGAGATGAAGGCTCCTGTGTTTCTATGCTTCTTTGAGAGCCAGGTTTCTGAGAAGCTGGTAGTCAGTTCCAAGTACCTTTGGCTCAAGGAGACACCTGCTGGGTGTAAAGGAAAGGATGAAAAATGGTTGCACTGAAGCATGGGCTGAAGTGAGAGTTTGTTTGCCCTGTGGGGAAGTCAGTGCATTGTGTCTGGAACACGTAGAATGGGGAAAAATTCATTGAATCAGTGTGTCAAGATAAATTTAACAAACACCAGGCACACAACAAAGATGAAGGCTTGCACAATATACTTGACTAGTTAAAAAATCTGTTTTTATGCTGTTTTTCAAAATTTTTAAATTAATTGTCAATAATTGCAAGATGCTTAAGTAGAATTTTTGATGCAGACAGATAAAATGATTCAAATATTTGATTTGATTTCTAACAATACTTGAATTGTGCTTGACTAACCTGGATTCTCATTTAGCAAAGTGTTTTCCTACAGATCTGTACTTGATGGCAATCTGCATTCAGTGTTTGCTCAAGGTGGCATCCCACATATGACAGGCTGCAAGTAGGGACCACAAAATCTAAATAGTAACTCAGATCATTTATTAGCTATGCCTACAGCTGCTTGGATTGAGAAGCCCAGGGCATGCACAAGAGTTTCCTCTGTATCTAAAGAAAGCAGCTCTTCACATGCCTCCAATTAAACTTCAATATGTAGATGATTCAGGCTTTCAAAAATAGTATCCACAAAGTCCACTCATTCCTTGAAGGACAGAGCAAATCTTTAATGAACCAAGAATGTTACAGTTCTGTGTTAACAACCCAGCTTGTTGTTTTTTTTTTTTTACCCAACCTTTTCTTTAGATAAGGCCTTGATCATCTGAGGTGTGATGTGCCTGTCAGATTCACCAATATAGTTGCCTTCTGCCCACTTGCTTGGTGTTTCTTCTGGCTCTTTATGAATAGGCATGGCTCTTCCAACCACACACATTGGGTTTGACACCAGAGGACCCACTTGTAAGTATTCCTTAAGAAGAAAGAATATTTCTATTTTGCAATTACACAGAAAAGAGACAGTTCTTCAGATAATTAGCACGTTTCCTATGAAAATCAACTGTCAAGGTGTTGTCCTGGGGTTGCTGTGTTCGGTAATTTCAGTTTTGATGGATGAATCTACAAGCCAGCTAACCTTACGAGGTTGCAGCCCTGCTGCCCTATTTTCCTGTAGGTTTCCAACAATAATACTCTGCAGCTCAAACTGTGCTCCCATACTTAGTTCTGTAGGAAGGATTAAACTAATCCAACAGCTCATTACTGCCAGAGGCAAGAGGTCTGAATCCAACTATGCGCTTCCACCACATTTATTCTGGCTCTGGTCTTCTTCCGACCTCTGAGTCAGTGTGGTTGAGTAACCCAACAGAAAACAACAGAAAACAGGAGAGAAAAAAAATAGGCAAGCTTTTCTGCTGGGTTAGTGAGTGAATCAGCTATAGAAAAGGCTGATGTGCATCAGAGTTGCCCAGATGCAAGAACAGGACTGCAGAGCCAAGGTCAGAGAGAAGAAAGAAGGAACCCTGCAGTGGCAGAAGCCAATGCTCCACATTGTGTCAGTGAAAGACCCAAATACTTGAACTCATACCTGGAAATCTCTTTCAACTTCAAACAAGCTATTAAGAATGGGAGTCAATGACATTTCCTGCAGCTCTTCATCACGGTCCCATGATTTCTCAATCTCTGTTTCACACTGAATCTTTGGAAAAGACTTCTTTTTCTGACAGAAGACTGCGGCTCTCCTGAGGCTTTCCTCTCCATCAGTCTTTACTTTTGAAGAGAAAAATGATGCTTGTAGTTGTTAAAACGTTATGAAGATCACAATTAGTAGTCAGTAGCTGAACTGCCTACAATCTTTAATGTAGTTTGACAGTGTGATGTAATAAAGAGCTTACTGTATAGCCATGAATACTTAAAAAATAGGAAATACAGCAGGAATAATAATTTCTCTGTATGCATCTCCATATGTTCCTGATACTCAGCTATTCTTCTTACAGTTCCCCTTCGTAGCTCACATTTGCAGCTGACCAACTCTCAGGATGATAGTTCTTGACAGAGAATGACAAATGACATGTCGGTCTGTGACAATGACATGATCCCAGCTCCTCCACTAACTACTGTGAACATACAGCACAGGTAACAGCACTGAGCCTGTCAAAGCAAGCAGGTATCTAATCCACACCCACCGGTATATAGTCAGCTTCAAGCCCAATGCATCTTACCAAGATTTGAAGTTCAGGCTGAGCTCTGTGTAGCTTCATCTGCTCTTGCTAGGGAATAGTTTGAAATTAGCTCTATGAGCTGAATGACTGCAAGGTGCATGTACACATCAAGTGAAAGCAATGTGTCTTCCCCAGGACAAGATACGATAATGAAGTTATGATGATATGGATCAGTAAAGAGCTGATTAAGATATAAATCACATATTTGTAAAAGATGGCTGATTCTATTAGCCAAACTCCTGGCTAGCTCTATGAGTAATGACGTTTAACAGTCTAAACACTGATTTCAGTTTTAGAACTATGTTACCGATTGTATTTTCTCTTTCTAATCTAAACTACATTTTATCATTACTGTGGAGGATTCATTTAAGTGGGAAATTACAGGCAGTTTGGAGAAACCTTAAGAAGTAAGTTTTTAAACGTCCAGTGACTTATCAGTTCTTACAAGCTACTGGCATGTGTGTTACCTGAGTACTCCTTATGCTCTACTGCTTTACTTTCATCCTGGAGAGATTCATCTTGCAAGCCAGCTGCCTGAGTAAGAAATGAATGCCTATGAAAGTAAAAGAGAAAAAAAAAAAAAGTAAAACTCGCATTAAAAGTCTGAATTCTCTCTCTAAATCCCTTGTGCAGTGCCTTGGGGTGAGAGGAGAGTGCCCTTTCTGAAGGCCATTTGCTGCTCAACCACAAATGCAGAACAGCGCAATGGCTTAAAAATGCAATGGAGGCAGCCAGGTAGCTTAGCAGCTAATGCTGCTCATTGTTTGTTCTTAGTGCTTTAACTTCAACTATGTCCCTGAGACTAAAAGAAAACAAATGTTAAAGTCTCCAGTCTGTCCAAGACTGGAACCGCAGCTGGCAGCTCTTTCTTAAAAGCAGTTCAGAGTTTAGAGGGAAAAATGTGCACTTCTGACTCAAGACATTGAACTTTTTTGTGCAGTAGGACTGAAATTCCTGAGCTGGGACTAGAAAATGAAGTGGGGCCATTCCTGTTGTCACACTGTGCTTTTGATACCATTAACAAGGACATTCTGAGAGTAAATTAATTGCTCCATAGGGAACAAGTTCAGTGGTTTAAGTATAAAGGAAAGTAACACTACAGACACATCTACTCACCCCAAGGCCTCTTCCTTACTTCTGCCCAGTGCTACCTGCAATCTATTTCCCTTTGCAAGACTGCATATATTTGCATATTAATCCTTTAACATTTTGCCAGCAATAAAGGAAAAAGCTATCACTTGCACTTCGTCTGAGAAGCTGGGTCTGAGACAATGACAACAAAAATAAACTATTTCAAGCCCTAACTGTACCTCCATTAGAAGAAAGTAATAACCTACAAAGACCCAGCCATAGTCAAATATTTCAGCGTCTTCACTGAATTTGGAAGGTTACAAGTTCACTGTTGGCCTTTAAAGATGTAAGTCACACACACAGTCAAATCCAGATTGCACAAAACTAGAAAAACTACATTGCTTTCATTGCTGGAAAGCCCAAATAGAGGTAGGCCTTGTTTTTAAAAGGTGATAATGACTTCTGAGTCTGAAGGCATCATTTTACCTGGGTACTCTCAGGTTCTGAATTTTGTTATCCATCAGTTTTCTCACTATACTGATATTTTCTTCTTCCAGGAGCTGAACAGAGGCTTTCAAATCTCTCACTTCCTTTCGGTAGAGTTCAACCTTTAGACAATTAAATTAAAAAAGATAATAATAAATAAGGTAGTTACTAGGAAAGCTTTCCAATATGGGTACTGACTTTCTCAGTAGTATATGCCTAGGAAGAAAGCAGCTGTGTCAGCAACACTGTGCACTTGGTCTCTCTGGTTCTTCTACATAAGAACTCTATTTGCAGACACACGTGTCGGCAATGCAACCCTTCTAGCAGAACCTTCTCATGTGGCCAAATTGTTCTGGGAGAAAGAAACTTTGGATTTGTCTTTTTTTTTTCAATTTCACAACAGAACTCGGAGAGAGAAAAGCATTCTTTGCAGAGGCAAATTCAGGCCTTTGCTCTGCAAGTGTTCCCATCCCAATTCCCATTCACACGTAAAACTTTCTCACCCAGAATTATTGATGCTTTCAGTCCAGGTTAGACACTTCATGGACTAAACCCCAGGTGTCACTTCCTTTTGGATGGTAATCACCCCATGTTGCAATGAAGTTATATTAACTGCAGAATACCAGTTGTTCAGTTCCCATAATTTCTCACAATTTACCTGAAGTACAAGCAAGTTCTTTCCTCCTTCACTAGGAAGCACAGTGTTTAATGGGGTGGATACCATCTCCAAAACCACACACGCACATGTATAAAAGCAGTAGTTAGTAACGTGAATACTTCTTTTCTCACCTAAGCCTAATTCACCCAGCTATAATCATTCAAATTAGTAGTGAAAAACTACTTCCCATTTCTTCTAGCAATTAAAAAAGGTGAAACAGAAGGATATTAAGCAGTAGCAGGATGTGGCTTGGCAAAATAAGGTGATACAGCTTTGTGTCAGCTTGGTGCAACATACTAATGACGGAAAAATGTGACTGTGTTCTCCAAATTCACTCCACTTTAGAGGCAGCTATGCTGTGTATGTGTTGGTAACTCTCTTTTCAGTTCAGGAAAAAAACTTCTTTAATTGTGAACGCTGACAAAACTGAAATTTTTGTTTTAAATCCCCAAAAGAAAATACTGAAAGGGTCTGCCGGCTACATATAACCATCAGCCTTAAACAAAACATTTAATTTGTATAGAAAAAGCAAAAGAATGAGTGAATTCCAAGGATTCTACTACTGATAAACATTCTGTTTGCCACAATAATTGAGAGCACTAACTCACGGGAAACCAAGAACAAAAGAAACTAATTCATAACACAGGAAACTTCTGTTTGAGAGGGAAGAAACCCACAGCCCTCAAGACTGGGGAGAGAGCTTTCCAGGACAGAAGAGCACTCCAAAGTGGACCTCTGCTGTCTACACTGCCTAATATTGTGTAAAATTTGTGAGACGGAGAACAGGGAATGGAATTCTCTAGCAGTACATGCTCATTCAGTGGTGGAACGTAAATTTAAGCTCCCGTTTGCTTATACAGATTAAAACATTCATTCCCTTCTGCTGACAACTACCTCATTGCCACAAAGACTGTGGCTTGGATACCCTCCTTGGAAAGTTAAAGGTGTGAGCTCAGAGCTCATTAATTCGAAGAAGGAAGGCCATATCCTTGCATATTGGCAAGTGCCTTAAACCAGTAGGTAAAAAGGAGAACCCCTGCCAGATTTGTTGATCTGGTACTGAAAAAGAATAAGTTCATTCATTAATTTCCAAACAAGTTTTTCTCCATTCTAAACTGTAAGTTGAAAAAATGGGAAAGGGCATTTCCTCCCTCCAATCTCTTGCTTTGGTTTTGACCGCAGTGAAGAATCTGCATTGACTGGAAGAAACACAATCAAACTTTCACCACGGAAAAATCAGTTTCATGAATTTGGCTTACAAAAAGATTTTCCTTGACAATAAAAGTTACATATATCTAATATGTAGCTCTAAATTGCTATGAAAGTACAGTATAAAAGTATCAAGTAATAAATTATAGCTATGTGCATTTTCCTCTCCTCAGTGTCCTAAGCTCCAGGGTTTCTTTATTTCCCCCCATTTAGAGCTGCCTGAAGCCTCTTTTTCCAAAGTGTTTTTTCCTATCTAAAAGTGGTCCCTGGACACAATTACCCTTGTACGCCTCTGTATTTCAAACCTGAGCTGCTCTGATAAACTGAGAACAAGTGATCCTCTTACCTCTTCCTTTAGCCACTCATTCTCTTCAATTTCTCTGCAGCTGCTTTTGTCTAAGTATCTTACAGCATTCTGAGAAAACACAATTTAATATCCTCTGAGGGCAGGACTTTGACAGTGCTGTACAGTAAAAAAGAACCTTCTGCTGTTCAGCAGGAAATAATTAAGAAACACCATCACAACAGGCTGTAACATCCCCTGAGGGATTACAAGCAGATTTAGCCCACAAGGCCAGCTGTTTCTTCTCCATCATCCAGCCCTATGTGGTTTACATGACAAGCAATTTACTAATATTTTATAGTTTTCTATATTTGAATTAGAAGAGTTTCTTTCTTCCCTATCAATTTTTGCCCAGTTCCCACTACTGCTCAGATCTTCCTGTTTTTAAGCTGTCAAACCTTTGGCTACTACAACAAGACAAGTAAAATCACAGCTGAGACAGTACTAATCTGACAAGTGACATAAACGTGTAGAGGTCTGTGCTAATGAGCCACTGGTACGATTTAATTATTTATGTCAGTAAGAGGGAAGAAACAACAGGGAGGGCAGATGCTGCTGCATATCACCACAAGCACACAGGACTAGGTTCTCACATTACATGTTTTTTGGTGTCTATGCAAGCACCAAAATTAAGGTGGCAGCAGAAGTGATGTGTTGATGAACAAGTTATACCTGTGCCTCGTGCCCTGGCTTCCCATGCCTGCTCTTGTAAAATGCCCTCATAGCTGCATATTGTTTGATGTAAAAAATGGTACACGTGTGTGACAACAAGCAATGCCATATTCAGTAAGAGGACTTTATTTTGCTCTCAGTTTGTCAGAAAAGTTCCACATCTTAATTCCAATTGAAATAATTATTTATGCAGAGTGCATAAATTAGAACTGTAACACAGTTAACATTTTGGAAAAAAAAAAAAGGAAGGAATACCTCTGGGGCCTGTTCCTTATTTTTCTTCATGTACATCTCAACGAGAGTATCATTCTCTTCTTTCATTGCTTTCAAAGCATCTCTGTAATATTCTTCAAAGCAAAAAAGAAAACCAGAAATCATAACCTGACAACAATGTTGTTCCTAAACAGGAACTTATCAGCCACCAACACCTGTGTTAAATCCCATCCTGTGGAGCAGCTAACTTGTCCATAGAAGACATCCTTCCAAACCCAAAGAATAGTATTGAGCACAAAACTAGAAAGCTGAAGTAGCTTGCACTTCTCTGTTGGCAACTACAGCAGCTCCTAAAGTGAGTAATTCTCTAGAAAGATAGTTTTATCTTAATGCTAAATTTTATCTCTCTCGATAGCAGAGCTCCTGGAATGATCCACAAGACATCCTGAGAAAACGTAGTTTTTACATAGAAGCATAATAGATCATCTCACACACCTGGAGTAGTACAGCATTTTTTTTCAGTTACCATCCTATAGAACCTATTAAATCTTCTGATCTAAGTCTTCCAGGGGGCTCTAATTTGACAAAAGAAAAAAAAAAGGGAATATGGCAATTGCCTCAGTTACTTGCTCTCATCATTACTTGTGCTCCTTATTTAGAAAGTATGTCTTATACCTAATTGAATTTGTTTGACTTCAAGTTCTAGACATTTACTGTTTAATTATTTTGTCCTTCCCTACAGTTGTTTTTGTGCTATGCTACTCTACTGCTTAGTTTTTTCTGCTTGTGGAAGAATTAATGAGATTGCAGCAAATTTGTTTGAAGAAAGGCATTTCACCCTTGTTCCAGAAGCTGAAAATTCTGCCTAGCTCTGTGCTTGTGTTGCAGACGTTCTACTTACTGCTGACCTGGCTTTCAGTGTGTGTCTGTTCATGGACCCATTGTGAAATCAAAAGCAGTCAAATAGGAAAGGTGCATTAGTTGTGCATTAGTACCTAATTTAACACTGTGAAAGCTGGTCTGCTGTAATCAATCCACCATCTGGACTTGGCAGAAAGAACTAGAAGTACTTACATGCTATAATTGAATCACCTTTTCATTGTTTCAGACATCTGAACGATCTGAGATGCTTTGGGATAATAAGAGAAGGAATTGTTCAGACATACTCATTCTGTGGAGCCTATTTTCCCTATGTCTCCCTGTAACATTTTTTTCCTCCAGACCTCATATAAATGTAAAGCTTTCTTTTGCTTCCTCTGCCCTCCAGTAATTCTGTTTACAATGTCATCTCCAGACCACATGAATGATGCCAGTGTCAGGCCCTGCAGAGGTAACTACAGAGACAGAAACCACTCTGCCTACGCTTGTTCCCCAAGACTGCAACAAATTTGAAAATTGAACAAGCCCAATTTGCTGCAGCATCACACTGGATGCTTGCTAGCTGTATTTTTTGTAGGCTAGGAGACAGTACTCCCCAACCACGTTTGATTTTAGGGAGCTGAGTAAAACAATATGCTAACATTCATCACAGCATCATTTTTCTGTATGTTAATTAGGCAACTTCTATATGTATCACTGTCACAGTCCTTCAATAAATACATTTCTGTTCAGTCAGGAGTTTTTGGCTCTATATCCTCTGATATGCAGGAGGGCAGATTGAATGTTCCTATGGGTTCATTTTGGCATTCTATATAAGAGTCTATTCTCTTTTTCATTTCATATATCAGCAGCTGTACAGCAAAGTTTTCATTTGATTGAGAAGAGGGAAAACATACAATAAAAAATATCAGCCTCTCCTTGAATACCAACCTTGATCTCTGACAAGCTATTTGGCAATGCAGAAAACATAATGCAGATCTTAATCATAGTAAAATATGTTTCAAGAGACAAAAAGATAGCAGGCTGGCTCTTGTCCACAGTAGCTGATGCCTGGTAATGGTTGGCACAGAATATACAGACTGTTAGTGTCACTGCCTGTTACTAGCAGCTGCTTGGCTGTGGTCATGCATACTGAGAGGGTCGTGAAGGAAGAAAATCAGGACATCCTTCTCCTGTTAGTAGCATGGGTTACACACCAGCAAAATATTTAAATGATTTTAAAATAGAGCAGTAATAAAGAAATCTAATGGCTTCATACAGCACTCAGCACCAGAATATATAAGCTCTTAAATAATTGCACTGTTGTGTCAATATTGTAACAGTTGCCAGGATTTGTGTATGTCTGCGGGCAGTTTTGCAGGGCCTCAGCATGAGACTAGCAAATGGAGGCATGGCTCAAACCACTGCCCACACAGCTCCCTCTAGTCCTGAATTTCAACCATGGTCTAATTAGTTCATGCAAGTAATACACAAATAATTTAGAAGGTTTTCATTATGCTAGCTGTAAACTGACCTGAAGACCTCTGAAAGTTATCTTTGACTTCCTTGATGTCTTTTTTCAGATTCTTAATCTTCTTGGCATCCATTCTACTTCCTACATTTTTGTACTCCAACCAATAATCCCTCTCACTCTGCCTTACTGAAAGTTGTTGTTCAGTTAATTCTGTTTGGAAGAGTAGGTCTGTAAAAATAAGAACATTGGAAGACAAGTTCATCACCAGTTTCTTGAGCTGATATTCTGTAATTCTTTTGACTTCATTGATTTCTTTAATAAAGGCACTTTCACTGGGACTGGAGAATGGGTGGAGATTCTTCTACATTACAGCTCTTTATAACATGATGATCTCACATAGTGCCAAGGGCCAGCATCACTGCTGAAAAAAGACAGATCCTCTTCTGCCAAGGAGACAACAATTCTCACTGAAGTGTAACTGAAGACACATGTGACTTCACTCCCACTGAGAATCACAGGGATGGCAGCCACAACTTTCAGCAACCACAAGCAGTCCTTCTTGCTGCCATCAATATTCATTTTTCAGTCTTCCAGAGGAGCCAGTTCAAAGGGCTTTCATGAATTTCAATTTAATGGAAAATACGAAGTGTTTGTACTTGCACAGTAACACACATCACAAGAAGTTCTAATATACTAGTTTTGTTTCAATAAAAGACTCACTCCCATTGATTCTTAATTCAGGTTAATGAGCAGACTTTCTTACAAGTCCTTCACAATTCAATTTTAGGGAGGAAAGGTTAAATGCTGTTTAGTAACAAGGAAACAGAATCTATTTTAAATGCAAAATTTGTGTAATTCCAATTATGTAAACTGCAAACTACTCTTCCACAACTCATAATTTACCTTTCAGAATTTGCTCTTTGTCCTTAGCATATTGCCATTTGTCTTTCAGTGATTCTTCCACATCATCCCTAGTTACAACCTCCTTTGCATCTTTTTCTTGCTCCTTTTCTTCTATTTTTCTTAGTATACGCCTGATGTGTGCCTGCTGTTCCTTCTTCAGATTGTCGTTCTACAAGAGTTGGAAAGGCGTATGTAGAAACATTTTCAAATTTGTTTTCAAAGTTACAAAGTAAAGCAATGAAGAAATGTTGGATCTGCACCAGTGCAGGATGGACTGCAAGAACGCTCAGCTAAAACGTTATTCTTCATGTTTGAAAAGCACAGAGGGGAGGGGAGAATCTTAAAGTTCCAGAAATTACTCTAATTTGAAGATGTCTACCCCAAGGAAATGAGAAACAAATGGCTGTCTGAATATACTTGGTGCAGCACATGAATAGTCAGTCCTCTAATGCCTAGAAAGCTTTTTGTGGATCAATTTAAAAACATAGTTTATATGCATGAGTTAATTACTTCAACATTCTTCATGAGAATTTAACACCTTCATTCAGAAACATCATCAGACAATCAAGTTACTTGCAGGTAATCACAATACAGAGTCTTAACTGAGCTACGGTTGGAGTCATAAAGATTCCACAACTGTGATTACATCCTCTTGACCATGACCCTGTCAAGAGACACTGAAATTATTTGAAATTACTGACTGTATGTTTTCTCCCAGAGGATAGCATAAAGGAGCAAACAACCACACCAGCCAAATCAATTACAATGCAATAGAGAGTCTCAAACATTCCTCACTTCTGAAAGGATTAACTCTGAACCAGTCAAAAACAGTAAGATTGGAGCCCAAAGAGCTCAATAAATAGCACTTCAAGCATGAACTGAAGTGTCTTGTTTAGTCTAAAGTTTGAAGAAGTCCTTGAGAGACCATGAACTAGCTGCAAATTGAGTGAATAACCACAGGAGCCTACAAATGTCTGCAGAGAAAAGAGCTAAATCCATTTCCACTGATAGTGAAGGAATCATGTTACACAAGAGAAATACAAGCCAGGTTTCACGACTGAAAGGAACACCAAGGAAAATGAAATAGATAGGTATTTTTAACGTCAGTGGGAATAGCAGGCATTGGAAGAATAGCAAACATTTGTTTCAATATTTCACTGCTATGGGAAGTTTAAGCATTTTTGAGAGATTTCAATTCCTTTCATGTAGTGCATGTATATATACCTGCCATCAAAGCTAGCTGCTCTCACTTCTCAGATGCCATACTGGACTGTTGTGTCTAAGTGTCGCTCAGGTGTGATCAGCAGCTATATAGCCTTGTTCTAAAGCCAACTCCAGCAACACAACTGGTGATCCACAATGAAATGGCTCTTCATCAAGCAGTGCTAAAAATTGAACCTAGATAACTGTGTGATGCTCTTTCTCATTTGTCTCATAGTGTGCAATTCCACTGCCTCAAAACTGAATCAGAGAAGGCCAGCACATCTCAATACCAGGTTAGACTCATTAACACAACTGACAAAAATAAAATAGTTCTTTTTCTAATTCTTCTTCTTTATGCTAAAGGTGTATTCTTTGCTTCCTTGAGGAATAACTGCAGGATTGTTTGTAAAGGTTCATGTGAGCATGTACAGTAATGTCAGCTAGTGAAAGGTGGGCTTCCTCTCCTATGTTTATGTTTGAGTAAGGATAAATACGTAGCGAGTTAATGAGAATCTCACTTGCACTGAAAATCACCTTCACTGAACTCACTTTAACTTACTCCTATGTCCAAATCAGCATCTGTACTCCTGCAGCTCCATTTTTTTTCTTTTTTTTTTTTTTGTGTGTGTGTGTGTGTGTGTGGTTGCATTCAGGACAGATATGCTTTATAACTCCTGAGCATATAAAGAGATTCATTAACTTCACTTTCATTGACTGCAAGAGATTCACTGCAATGGCTACTTGTAGCAAATGTAATATTTAGATTTAAAAAATAAAACTGGATCTGTGAGTTAAAATACCATGTATGAAATGTGTTGGGAGAAAAAAAGATGTATGGTCACTTACTCTTTCATTGTATTCTTTGTTCTTTTTTTCCACTTGTTTCAAATCAAACAAAACCTTATCAATTGCTGCTTCTTTTTTCTCAATTCTGAAAAGAAAGAGTAAAGAAAGAAATCCTTACAAAAAGAGAGAAGGAAATGTTAAGCTAGATTAGATATAAACTCACATGTATTTTTTTTGGTCTCACACTGATTGAATAATTTGGGTAGATACTGTTGTCTACTCGCTGCACAGAAAACAAAAGATTTCCCATATAGATGTGGACCTTCACGTCAGTTTGGATCTATTGCTCATACTGAGAAAGGGATTCCCTGGCTAAAATGGTCCTTTGACTACCACAGTGGCTACTAGATAGGAAGAAATTCTCCTTTTGGGCTGTGGATTAGCTGACCTTTTGTAAAGATTGCTTATAAGACAAGACAGTTTCTGCTCCAGAAATATTTTTTACTCATCACTCACTACAGAAGAAGCCTAGGCAGTTCTTTCAGAGGTAGGCCAGATAAATCTCAAACTGGAGCCTTAAACGGCATCCAATTCTTCCAAAACTTTCATTTGGTGAGCCTTAGAAACTGCGTGTTTTCCACCAAGAACTTGTTAAATAACTTCAAGAAGTGTTAAAGGAATGGACACTGCCAGAGTTCCTCTAAGTATGTCTATAGATTTCTGTTAAAGATCTAACTCACTGCTTCCATAATGTTCATAGACCACTTAACATCTTCTTTGCCACAGCTACAGAATAGCTTCAGTGGTGAACAGTCTTTCAGAAATATTCTAGAAGAACGGTGATTTTTTTTGCAAACTATTTTTTGTTGCAAAAAAAAGTGGGTTTTTTTTTGCAAAATTCTCTATAGTCTTTTCCCTCCTCATTCCTGAAATTCTCTCACTGTACAGCAAAATGGAGCCAAGCATTACAGTTATCACAGTATCTTTTACTGTTTCAACCACTGTTGTTTCTTGACTTTGTTGTTGTTGTTGTTGTTTGCCCTTTCCTATCATATTAATATATTTTTCAAAGAAGATCACTTTTTTTTTTTTTTTCCCTAAGTTTGGATCACACAGGAATTGAGAAATGTACATTGGAGATGTGTAGATTTGTATGCCTTTCTGTCAGAGTGCTCCACAGTATTCTTCAAGTTTTCCAGGAGACACAAATACATGAGACTTGATGGTCTCATAATGTATTACTTATTAGACAAAGGTGACAGCTTGGCTCCATGTTGTGGCCTCCTAAATAACAAACTCACTATGAACAGCAGTCATCCTTCAGTGTGCAAAAGAAGCTGGAAAGGAAGTTAAAAACACAATGTGCTGGAAAAATCACAAAGAGGAATGTGAAAGAAATACACTTGTATTATGCTGCTTTCCACAATAAAGTGGCACAGACAAAGTATAGATTTCAGAGACAAAGAAGGGATGAGAGAGATAAAGAGAGCAAAAGAGGAGAGGGAGGAAAGAAACAGAAAGAAAACTTTCTTCCTATTTTCCTCTACTACTGCTTTAGAAGCTAAAGATTGTGTGCCAGCACAGCACACATTTCAGTGGAAGACTCTTCAGATAAATGAGTTGTTTGCTTGGATGTTCAAATATGCACAACAGCAAATTTATCAGAAACCTATTTTTCCCTTCAGTCTACTAATACAATTTGATTATTTCTTAGCAAAATAGATTTTTTTTTTCTTTTTGGATAGTATTTATTTCTGATACAACTCTGCTAACCTTGGTCTGTTTCACTATGGAAATTTGTACTCTGTTCTTTGTAAATTCAAATGGAAAATTCCACATCAACCCTGTAAACTCCTGCAGGTGTCACCAGAACAGTGTATGGTTGCTGTTTGGTTTGCCCAACCTCTGCTACTCCTTAAGGCCAGAAATTTTTAACTGAAAAACTATTTGATGTTGGTTGTATCATTTTCCTTTGTGTTCCACACTCAGCTGCACTAAAAGACCAACTGGAGCTCCAGAGGTTCTGGCTGTACACCTCTGTGAACAATGGCGAATTCTGGAAATTGCAACCAAATGTGATCTTGTGATCTCAGAGCAAGCTATCAAATATCTGCTATTAACAGACAAAAAAAGTTTTATTTTCTAATAAAACTAATTGTCTTAAGTTATAACCTACTAACATAATTTTTTTTTCTTCTGGCAGTCAGAGAAGATTTTGTAGAGACACAGTTTAAAAAGTGTATATTTCTAAAACAGCCTTGAAAGCTCAAAGCAAGAGCACAAAGGAACGGTATGCAATCACAACACTCCATATGGTGATTAGTTCAGGTGAATTGGATACTTTGCTTTTTGCTTTATTCACTCATATACTCTAGGTGAGTGAAAAGTTAAATATATTAAACTCACTGAAATTCTAGTAGGGCTTCCAGGAAAGCTGATTCCTCTGCACTTTGCTCTTCTTGTTTCACCTTCTTCTCTTCCATGCTTTTTGATGTACTTCTGCTGGATATTAGATCTGAAGTAAGGAGAGGGCAAAGCAGAAAGGAAGAATAAAATGAGAAATGAATGATCCTCAAAATATGATACGGTCACCAGACTTTGTCACTTATAACAAGTTCTTAACAGCTCTGATACAAATGAGGTGCTATACTGACAACAGTAATCCTGCCCATGGCAGTACTCAGAGCCACGTTCTGACACCCTGAAGCATTGTCCTGAATAAATATATGTTTGTGAACAGGGGCCTCTATCACTAGTTACTTCTTGCATCCCTTACTGTGGGTTGCTTTACATTTTTCGCAAATCAAACAAGCAGTTGTTCTTCTTACAGTCCTTTGTCTCTGTTTCTTTGTCAGGCTTGTTTTATTATCAAGTTCACTTGTTAATATGCATCTCTTTCCTTCTCCTTCTGTTCTCCTAGCACTATGAATATTTGCCATTCACTGCAACTCTGATATCAGTTTTCATTGTCAAAGCAGGAACAAAACCACTCTCTGAAGGGATATCTGTGTCAGCAGTATTGCCCGGGCATGTTGTCACAACTACCAGCCTCAGAATTCAACTGACAATGAATAGTTCTGTAATGGAACTGGTAGCATATATTATTTAAAATAAAATAGTCACAAGAAAATAGCACTTACAAAGATACCTCACTTTTAGTAGTCCCATCATCAAATGTCAAATGTTGTAAATATCAGAGGAAGTTTTAAACTTAGTGATTAAAAACATAGTACACAACCTGTTTCCATTTTAAACTTGCTTTTCTGTTCAACTTCTGAACACCCATTTATCACTCTAATAGCTGAGTCTGCAACAAAGTAGTTCTGCGACTAAACATGCAGCAGGTTGGGTACTCTTCCTATTAAAATGAGGACAATAAAGGGGGGAAAAAATAATGGAAAGCAACATAGTAACCAAATTGACCAAAACTCAAGGGAATGGAACCCAACTTAAAACAAGTGCACTCTAATCCATACACTGGCACATGCCTTCTTGATCTTCCACCCTACCCTGAAGCAAGGCAATGTCAACTTTCTGTAACCAAAATTACTTTTTACCCTGGATGAGAACACAATGCCTGGCAATGAAACAAGTGAGGGTGCTGAGAAAAACCATTCTGCTGCAGAAAGGCAGGTAAAAAAATGCTCACTCTGCATGGTGAGAGGAAGCACAGCCATACCTTGGTCAATATGGAGCTCCTTAGAGCTTGGAATATCTTCATGTTTTATCCGGAAATTTACTCCCATTCTATTGGAAAACTACTTGTACAGATTCTGTCTGCTCTGCTTCTGAAAACACGGACTCATGGAGTCAATTGCCTAAAGCTGTCAATCACAGTCTTAGCAACAGTTGAATACTTAAGTCACAAACAGAGCCAATTCCACTCACAGAAATGTGGAAAATTCTAACTCCTGCCAGCAGTACCTTGGAACTCCCAAAGAGTTCCAGATCAGTTTTAATGGTTGCTACAGGTGAGTAAAATGTTTCTGTTGTTAAATCTCATTACAATCATGCCTGTGTGACAGCATCACCATGACTGCTGTAAAACTTATTAACATTATCCATCCAATAAAAAGTCCTGCTCTATGTGAGCAGCTGCTCAAGTCTGACGCCTTGTAATTCTTTAATACCCATGTATAATCTTTGCAGATACTAATTCACACTAAGCTTCCATTTATTTAATACAATACTTTTTATGAAAGCTTTAAAAACTGTGAACACTCTAAATGTTCCAAAGGAGACCAAGCGAAAAAAATGGCAATGAGACAGAATGAGGTATTTAACTCCAGATCAAATCCACAATCCACAAGGATCTATTTTTACCGAGTGGTATTGATTCCACTTCCAGCACTCAGTTTGCTGATTTTCCTCAGAAACTGAAGATCGCTGTAGCAGTTTCTAACTTCTTTTTTTTCTAATCGATCTCTGTTTAAAATAATCTCTCTTCTACTAAATGGATAATCAATTTCCCTGCTTAAAGCTGGATACAAACTGAAACAGCATTTTAAGAAGCAGTATTTTCCAAAGGCTTGTTTTTTGAAACTCAAGTCTCAGGTGAGATCTAATTTTATATTTATGAACTTCTTCCTGTGCAGGGTGCAACAAGCAAGCCTCCAAGCTGTACAAGGTAAACAACATATTGCAATGACAGACTTGCTTTGTTTTGCAAACAAGAGAAAACACACACACAGAAGAGATAAGGAAACATATTTAGAGGGATTGAGAACATATTAAACCTGCAGGAAACCATTTGCAGAGGGTAAAATCTATTTTTCTCCTCTCAAACAAGTTAATCACAAGGCTGAACTCCTACCAGAATCCCATATCGTTACCAGTGCATTTTCAGTTAATGACTAACACTGCCACTTTATTTGTAGAATCAAGCAACTCCCATCCATTCCAGCCCAGGCACCGTGACATCCAGATACTTACTGCAGTGACCACCTATACGGTAGCCCTACCAGTGATACAGACTTATCATAGAATCATTTGAGATGGAAGGGACCTGTAAATGTCATCAGGTTCAATTTCCCTGCAACGAACGGCTCGATAAGGTTGCTCAGAGCCCCGTACAGCCTGACCTTGATTGCATCCAAGGATGGGGGAATTCACTGGGTAACCTGTTCCAGTGCCTTACCACCCTATTGCAAAATACTTTTTCCTTATACCCAGTCTAGATTTCCGCTCTTTTAGTTTGAAACTATTTCCCCTTGTCCTACTACAACAGACTCCCCTAAAGAGTGCACCCACTTCCTTTTTATAGCCCCCCTCCAGATACTGGAAGGCCACTCTCAGGTCTCCTCAAAGCATTCTCTTCTCCAGGCTGAACACCCCAGCTCTCTCAGCCTATACCTGTAGGGGACATGTTTCATCCCTTGGATTTTTTTTTTTTTTTTTCCCTGCTTTAACAGTAGTCTCCATCAACAATTAACACTATCATACCCTCCGCAGTCTGAAACCATGCAAACAATTTCTTGTGCTCTCAGCCCCTTACTGTGTTCTGCGTGCACTCCCTGCCAGCCCCTGCATCACCAGGCATCTCAATGGAGGCTTGAGCCAGCTTCCCCCAGCAACAAGACTGCACTGTCTGCCATGCACATACAGATCTGTAGAAACATTAAGGTTGAAAAAGACCTCTAAGATAATCTAGACAAACTGTAGCCCCACCATGCCCACTAAACCACATCCCTCAAGGCCATATCTGCAAAGTTCTTTAATGCCTGCAGGCTTTAATGCATTGCAGGACAGTGACTCCACCAACTCCTTGGGCATCCCGTGCCCACACATTATCACTCTTTTTGTGATGATTTTTTTTCCTGATAACCAACCTGAACCTCTCCTGGCACAACTTGAGGCCCTTCCCCCTCATCCTATCGCTGTTCCCTGGGAGCAGAGGCTGATCCCCCTCCTCCCCCCCCCTCCCCCCTCCCCACACCTCCCTTCAGGGACTCGTAGTGAGCCTCCCCTCCTCCAGACTGAACAGTCCCAGTTCCAGCTGCCTCTCGTAAAAATCTGTGCTCCAAACTGCCTCTCCACACCGTCTCCCAACGCCTCTGATCACCCACTGCCCAACCACACCCCCAGCCCTGCTTAGTGCCCCCCCACACAGCCACCACCACACCCAAATCCACCTCACCAACCCCAAGGCCTAAACGATCATCACCGCATCCCCCCAGCCCAGGCGCCCAGCCGCCACCCTTGTCTCGGCAGCACCCACACAACGCCGTCGCCCCTCTCCCCGCCGCTCCCGACCCCCACGGCTCGGCTTTGGGCCGAGTTCCGTCAGCGCCCAGCCTGCTCCCACAGCCGCGCCGCCTCCGGGGCAACCGGAGCTCCCGGCCCCACTGTGAGCTTCGAGGAACAATGGCGCCCCCTGGCGGCGCCTCGCGAAGCTGCTCCAGGGGGGAAAGCCCGCCAAAATCCTCGCAGGGATGGAGAGCCGTGCGTCACAGCCGGGGAAGGCGGAAGGCATTGAGGCAGCGGGCTGCCGTCCTCCTGCCCGAGGCAGGGCAGTCCTTGGCCTTCGAGGGCCCACGCTGTGGGCGTGTGGTGAAATCAGCATGCAGCGCTCGAAGCTTCGTGTCTTCTTCTGGATTGGGCTTTTGAGTGCAGCGCTGCATTACAACGCAGACTTAATGTTTTCGTTTGTGGCAGCAAAACTTATGTCTGTTTTATCTCAGAGCAAAAGAACAGGACACCTGTCAGGCCACCTCACACACCTGACCTTTAAAGATATCTGTTTTGTAAGCACTGTTATCAAGGCAGTCTCTTCCTTAGAATCACAGAATCATTCAGGCTGGAGAAGACCTCTAAGACCATCTAGTCCAGCCAGCCACCTACACCAGTACTGCCCATAACCATGCCCCTAAATACTACACATTCCCTTTCATTAAACACCTCCAGGATGGTGACCCCCACTGCTTGGGCAGCCCATCCAGTGCCCGACCACTCTGAGAAGAAATTCTTCCCAACAGAGCACCATATACAGCCAATTTACCCACACTCTTCCTTTTCTTTTCCAGTTTACACTTAGAGTTTACATTTTATTGTTATATTTTAAAGGAATTTTTGAAGGACTTTCTAAAGATTTTGGAAGACACAGTGCTTAAAGATGTGAAGAAATGCCATCTGCTGGGAAGCTGACAGAAGCCTTGCCCTCCTCATGAGACAAGAATGAGCAAAGAGGTCAAAGGCAGTCCTTCCACACATGTATGCAAAATAGAATGCCCCTCGTTCAAGAGCATATTTAGAAAGGGGGTTTGATAGAAGATAGGACTGTGCTCAGTAGTGCAGGGCACAGGCAGCCAAACACAACCACCAGCCCTGTTTCCACTTGATCAGACACTTTTATCCTCTTATTCCTTTGTTTTGTCACACTTATTCCTCTCCAAACCACTTTTCTCTCATTTTCCCTCAACTTTGTCTTCTGAATATCCTATTGTAAGTCTTGTGTAATCTGAAACTTCAGGGTTTAGTAGCTTGGTGGTAGCAATGGTGATAGAAGGGCAGTTGGACTAGGTGATCTTGTAGGTCCTTTCCAACCTTGTGATTCCATGATCTTATGAAACTACTCTCTTAGCTATAGAGAGAAAAGTGTTTTATCACATAGCCTCACAGTGCAGAAGGACTTATTTGAAAAAAAAAAAAACAGACTTTGGGGCCAGGAGCTGACTGCAGAGTACAAAGTGAGGGCTGACCACACAATCATTGAATGGCTTAGGTTGGAAGGGACCTTAAAGATCAATGAGCTCCAAGCCCCTGCTATGGCAGGGTTGCCACTCACCTCATCAGACTGCCCAGGGCTCCATCCAACTTTGGACAGCCTGTGCCAGTACCACACCATCTACCTGTGCATTTTTGTTTGCTTTCCAAAGATGCCATAACACTTTGTTACATTGCAATCAAAAACATGCTTTTATCTTCTCACTGTGCTGAGAGCTTTATAAATCTGAGACTATATAGGGAAGGAGGGTTGGCAGGACCTGTCATTCCAACACTAGTTTTTATCTTCTTGATGCCGCCTTCAGAGTGCTCAGGCTCAATTTATGTGAAAAACAGCCACACTTACACAAAAATCAGAGTCTTCAGATCAACTACACCAGTGCAGAGTAACTGTGGGCACAGGCTGTATACTGGTTGCAGGCTCTTACCATCTTAGGTTACTGAGAAATCAGTCTGAGGGTCTTTTTCACATCATTCAGATATTTTCAGTTTGCTCTTTACTGCAGACACTCAGACTGGTGACTAGGCTGAGCTGGGACAGCCCTTGCATCCATAATCCCATGGATTTCCCCTGAATCTCCTTCAAGAACAAATCACTGAACTAACTGTGAGGAGGAGAGAGGAGAGATGTTGACAGACACGGCACACACCCCATATGTAGTTTTGCTTTTCCAAAATCACAGCCGGTGGTCCCAGTGATGCTGGAGCCCACTGACACCAGGAGCTTCCCAGCAGCAAGGAGCCGCTTTTCCCTAAGCCCTGGCTCAAAACTCCTTAATTAAAGAGGAAACTGTTTCAGGCGATGGGTGTAAGACCCATCAGTTCCGGCTCCATCCGGCAGGGGCCAGGCGTCACACGGCTGTCTACTCTGAAAAGGCTCAGAATCACCAATGCCTTCTTATTTTCCACTTTGGGACTGCTGTGAGAGGGGGGAAAAAAGAGATATCAAACACAATAGAAAAATACATTCCATGTGCCGAGAGTGCCAAAAGGGCTCCCACTTCTAATTAATGCACTAAGTTACGTGAGCAGAGGTGCAGCCTGGATTTGAATACATACAGCTTAGAACACTGCATTAAGCTGAATAAACAGGATGTATGGATAAGAGGCACTTGAATGAAAAGTATTACAGGGAGTAACTGAGTTTTGTGCTTTAACAGGGCCTCCACTTCACTCGGATGCATGTTAATTGAAAGGAAGCCCTATTAAAATCCAGAACTTTAGCAGATAATGCATACAAAGCATTCTCTATTTGCTCTATTCCAGAGAGCTCCAACTTCATAGAATGGTTTGAGTTGGAAGGAACCTTTAAAAGTAACTCAGTGCACCTCCCCTGCAATGCACAGGGACACATACAGCTCTCAAGTGTGCAGAAGCCATCAAATCTGACCTGCAGTGTCCTCAGGGACGGGGCACCACCACCTCTCTGGGCAACCTGCCCCAGTGCTGCTTAGGGAGAGGCACCGCTGGAACGCAAATGGCAGAATGTGTATTTTGTGCCACTGATTCAACAGAAAAGCACCCACGGCAGCACCCTGGACAAACAGATGACTGAATCCTCCATTATCACTACTCATATTATCACTACTCGTAGGGGTGGCCAGCAGTGACAGGGAGGTGATTGTCCCCTTTACTCTGCCCTTGTGAGGCCCCATCTGGAGTACTGTGTCCGGGTCTGGAGCCCCCAGTACAAAAAAAGACAGGGAGCTGTTGGAGAGGGTCCAGAGGAGGGCCACAAAGATGATCAGAGGGCTGCAGCACCTCCCCTGTGAAGACAGGCTGAGGGAGCTGGGCTTGTTCAGCCTGGAGAAAAGAAGGCTGCGGGGTGACCTCACTGCAGCATTTCAACACCTAAAGGGAGCCTATAAACAGCAGGGGAATCAACTCTTTGAAAGGGTAGATAACTGCAGGACAAGGGGAAATGGTTTTAAGTTGAGGAAGGGAAGATTGAGGTTGGATGTCAGGGGGAAGTTCTTTACAGAGGGAGTGGTGAGGTGCTGGAACAGCTGCACAGAGAGGTTGTGGATGCCCCGTCCCTGGAGGTGTTCAAGGCCTGGCTGGATGGAGACCTGGGCAGCCTGGTCTAGCATTAAATGTGGAGGCTGGTGACCCTGTATGTGGCAGGGGGTTGGAGCTTGGTGATCATTGATGTCCCTTCCAACCCTGGCCGTTCTGTCATTCTGTGATTCTGTATCTTTACTGCGAACAGGCGTGTCCTCACACCTCTTAAATTACATATCACCCGGTAAAGTGAAACAAGGATCGTTTAGCCTGCGGACTTCACGTGGGACACCCAATGCAGAGCCCGCTGCCACGACCTTCCCCCTCAGCGGTGCCATTTCAAACCTGCCCCACACAACCCCTCCCCGCCCCGCACAGCGCGGTGCCCGAGGCGGGCAGGGCGAACCCGCGCAAGGAGCCGCCCAGCTCTGCGGGACGTGGCGCCGCCTTTGGCGCGGGTCGGAGCCGCCTCCAGCCGCCGCCTCCGTCTCCCCAGACGGGCGGCTGCCGGCTGGGATGAGGTAGCTCGGGCTTGCTGCAGATCGGAGGGATGGGGTAAGCCGCGGAGAAGGCGGTGGGGTCCAGGAGGGCGTCCTGCTGAGGGGTGCCCTGGGTGCTGTGCCTGTCACGCCTCACCTGAGCCTGGCTTCTGCAGATGCTTTAATAACAGGCGGCCTTCTTCGTTTAAACTCTCAGATCTCGGCTGAGAGATGCTAAATAGCAAGCACTTTAATTTGGAAGCGTGAACGTGGTCTTGCGTTTTTCTCTCAAGTGACTCTGCGGAGTGGGACTTGGTCCTAAAATCCAGTGAGCTTGGTTGTGTCTGTGTGCACTGAGGGATCTGCTGGATGTGAATGTCACTGCAGGATAAAGGTCACTTAGATTTGGGGCCAGGCTGTCGAATGGCTGTGCAAGTACTGCTGAGCACTCTGTGGGGCTCAGGGCTGGGAAGCTGTGGCTGTACAGTGCCATGGAGCTGATGCCCTGTGTTTAATTAACACTGAAGGCTACGAGGCATGGAAGCGCCTTTCATCAGAGATACTGGAATAGAAGTGAGAGTTTTATGATATTCATTAATTACTATCTCTTTTGCTTCGTGTTTTATGCACCTTGCTGCCTCCCCAAAAGAAAGGGGTGTGATCTCATCTGCTTCTGACACAGTTTTGGGAAGGAAGACATACCCTGGCCTTGCCAACATCTTATTCTGCAGGATAATTCTTGTTCCGTCAGACTTATCTCCTCTTTGTTCCGGAGGTTTATTCAGCTTTCATCACACATTTTTCTTGTCTACTCTGCATGCTTTGCTCCTATCTTGCAAATTTTACTATTTGTATGTTTTCCTGTGCATAGCTTGGTTAAGTGTACCACAAGCTCCTTCTGTTTGCAGTTTTGTACATTTATGCATAGTTGTGTTATAAAATACTAATAGTAATATTACAGTATTACAAAATGCATATACATTGTTACAAGTACCATATTTTAGTGTGCTCACATCCAGGTTTAAAGCAAGGCAACGCTAAGGCATCTTAGTCTAGTTTTAGCTTATGGGTGCAGCAGACGTCTGCTTTATCTGCATCCTTGCATTTTCCGAAGCTGTCATTGGACCAATCTCATACTAAGGAAACTTCCTCCCAGCACCTCTTGGAGCCCAAACTAACATAGTATCAGTTTCACTGTCAAGCTTTTAAAAATCTGTGAAACAGGTCATCGTGTTCTTGTTTACTCTCCTTTTCCTTCAGCCCAAGTACAGCTGGATTGCTGTGCAACTAGAAATGCAGGGCTCACTGGATGAGAATGAGAGTCAGGAGAGAAAGTTTGGTGTGCGATGTGGTAGCCTGACTGTGAGGAAGTAGACCTGGGTTCTTGTTTCTGCTTGCAAGGTTGCATCATATCTTTAATGAACTTTTAGTTGGATGGGCAGTTTAATCTTTGCTGGTGCAGTCTTAGGGAGAGTTAAAAGTGAAGAAAATGAAACTTTCATAGAGTGGCGTATATTTGGTAAATGAGGGCATGTGTGTTTGAATCCTCTTGGATTAAATGATTCTGGAGTTCTGGTTTCCCTCTCTTCTTGAGGGTGTGCCATGGCCACTAGGCAGTGCCTTGCATTGCTGTCTTCGTAAAGAATGAGCCACTCCTGCAAAACTAAATACCTTTGTTAGGCACAGGTATCATACTCTGAACTCTAGCCTCACAAACTGAACTCCTTATTTTGCTCACTTTATCTGAAAAACAATTTCAATCACAACCTCCCTCTCCTTCTTTCCCTCCCCTGTGCTTTTCAGCAGGATTTGTATGTCAAATCCAATTCATACAGCACAACTTGACATGGCACCTCATCAGTGCAACTGCAGGCTGCTGCAGAAGCTGTTCCCCACTTCTCACCTCTCACGTGGAGCAATTGGGTTTAGCTCTCACTGGGCCGTCCTAGATTTCTTTGTATCACAGTGCTGACTCTGCCTGGAACCATCTGCCTTGGTCTGTTTGGCTCTTGCTATCAGTGTTTGGGGAAAGACTTGTTTTGCACGCAGCTGTTTGCATGGCTGGGCTGGGCCAACTCGTGAGTGAAGTTTTCATGGCTGATGGACTTCCTGTTATTATTGCAATTTAAGATCACTATTAAGGAGGACTGACATTGCTGCTTGCTGGCTTCAGATTTAGCCAGAATAAATGTGGTAGCAGATGGAATATTTATATTATACAGATTTCCAATACATAACAATATTTTTTAACTAGGTGATAAGTATTTTCCTCTTAATAGGGAGCTATTGCAAATTTCTTTTAATGTGTTTATTAAAAAAAAAAGTAATTGTGAGGGTTAAAACTATGTGCTCTCTAAGATTCCTTGCAACATAAGGCATTCTATGATTCTACAAAAACTTCACTGCAAAACTTGATTCTGGTGATTCTGACTGCATTCTAGTTGCAGACTGTAGGCTAACATTTCTTTCACCATTTTCATTTTTAACTTATCCAGAAACATCTCCAGACTGACTTTTCTCCCTTCTATCTCCTTATTTCACGTATTGTTTCCATGATTGCAGGTGTCCTGAAGAACGTTCCTTTCCCACTGGCACCTGATTTCTGCTGGTAATTGGGTGCTGTGTAAAAGCTTGCTTTCAGATAGGTGTGTGCCTCTGTTACTGTAGCGAGGACTGCATTAACTGACGCAAGCTTTCCGATGAGCTTTCAGATTACATCAATTATTAGCTGGGTAATTTAAAGCTAAGGAATGTTCATGAGTGAGTGTCCGAGGTTTGTGGTTAGTCTGTCATCTCATGAGAAAGGACAGCCAAAGGGCTTGGTTTGTTTGCTGGCTATTTGTATACAGTAAACTAAAACCATAGTCACAATTAAGTGGGTGCCCAAAATGTAGGGGGCCTGCAGTGTCAAATTAAAAAGAGTGCTATAGATAAGTAAGGGTTGGTTCTGAGGCAAGGATGATGTGAAATGCTGCCCTCCTGACTTGGCAGTGTTGTGCTCAGACTGTCCCACCAAGCTATACTGTGTAGCATCCTGCAAAGGAAATGTGCCGTCACCAGTGACTTGAGCAGCAGTTCTCTGATGGTAAGAAGAGGCAGCCTGTCTGCCCGAAAGTTCCTAGTTTTACAAACACAGTGGGAGAAGAGCAGTGTGTCAGTAATGGTTGCTGTCCTTGCTCAACAAAAGAGCTCTGCAGTTGATTAACTGAAATGAGGAGTGAGAGAAGGAAGAGTCTCTACTTGCAGAGATGTGACAGGTCCTCTTGTTTAGAATGCCTTCTGTGTTAGCAACATTCTGGACTGCACAGTGACTACAGAAACTGCAGATCAGTGTTCTTTGTTTTTATATATAAAAGATTATTTGAACAACAAGTAGGAAATGTGTCACTTCCCAGTAGCCATTTGATGGGAAATACTTGCTAATTTGCTGTACTCTTTGCTTACTTCCAGTCTTCAGTGGTACTGGTTCCAGACCAGAGTCCTTGATGGGAATGTCCACATCTGTGCTAATACAGGAGAGCAAAGAGGCAGGGTAGAGATAGGGTAGCTCTGCCAAAATCTCCAATACCTAAAGTTCTCACCTTCTCTGTATTGGGAACCAATTAACTTTGATTTGCCTAAGGCTAAAACTTACTAAAAACAAGAATACATTTTACAGCAGGTTTTTTTAATCACATTTTTTTTTAACCATCAGTGGAATTAATGTAGAAAACACATCCTAGGATTTGAATCTGTAGCTATAGTGGGGAAAAATTCCAAAGGAACTAGCCATCAAATACAGAAGTGTGTCAGATAAGCATACGTAGTGTCAGAAGATAACTTCATGCAACAGTTTGCCTCCAACATCTATTAAATCATGCAGTTTTATTCAAATCCTTTTTTTCAGGCAAGACATAACAACACTCTGTTGAGCAGTATCGTTGGTGGGTTTAATGCCAATGCCTGCATAGGGAATGAGACAGTGATGATGGGAGCTTGTGTCTTGTTAGTCTTCCTGTTCTCCTTTTGGAGGGGGTCTGCTCTCTCTGTAAAGGGAGATGCAACGATAAACAGTGCTCAGCCTTCAGAGATCCTGAAGATTGAGCCATTTTCACCATGATATTAAAATATCCCTTGCCATGAGAATGTATTATTTATTTTGCAATCACTGGTAAAGAGAATTATCAACTAGAAGAATGTAGTTCTTGCATTTGAATAATTATTCAAACAACATGCTGGTGCATATGTAGGGGTATGATATGTAAGGAAGCACAACCAGAATCAGAGTCTCACAATCTGTAATGAAATAAATGCACTGACTTGCTGAAATTTCTGTAATTTTAAAGCTGCTTAGTAGAGAACTCAAGATCTTGTGTGTAGTTTTGTACTTCAGACAGTTAAGAATAAATGGCTTGGCATCTACAGTCAATCTGATGAACAGTGGTCAGTGGAAAAGCACCATTTAGATGTGTTTCTATTAGTTTCCTCTTTAATTTATGAACCTGTTATTCCAGAGACCACATCTGTTTGAAACCACTGTCCTAATGACTGTGTACCATAGCAGGTATAGAGATTCACATTCTTAGGCACTGCTGCCAATATCTAATGAAAGTCCTATGAAAGAAATGGCAAGCAGCCATACGTTATTAGAGGGATTAGGCTACAGCCAAAACAAATTGTTCTTTCCTCTTCCAATTTTCAGTTGTTAACTCTTTTCTACTTGCTGTTAACATTTTTGCTCTCTTGTTCAGAGTGCATTTTGTGTAAACCAGAATATTTGCCTGTCTAATATCAGCGAGGCTGTCGGTAAGACTGTTTTCAGATTGCAGCTGCTCTGCAGGTAAAAAACAACAGGAGTCTCCTTGGTTCTGGTAAGCAAGGGCAAGGTGGGAGCAGGGTTTGTTCTCTTTTTTTCCTGTTGTGGATGCCTTGAGCAGTTGTCTGGTACTGTAATTGCAGATAAGTAGGTTCTTTATCTGCATATTAATGAACATTGCATTGGAGAGCATGTGTGTATAAAATAAAGCATTTATGTCTTTGTATGAGCAACTTTAATATTGCCCTATTAGATATTCCCTAGTTCTGCAAAGGTTCCAACACCAGCTTCCACTTTGCAACCTGCTAGATAAAAACTTTCTGCCTCCCACTGGCTAAAAACTCATGTTGTTGGCAAATACTGCTCTTCAGTTTAGTCTCTGGGACTGCTGGAACTGTGATATGCTGTGTACATCTAGCTGGTATCGTTTTGAAAAGGCTTTGATAACACCTCAAGAAAAAGCATCTGGATTGGCTACAGATATGCATATCTTACTGGAAGATCTCTTTCCTTTTGTCCTCTCAAGAATTAAATTGACAACAAGTCACCTTGAGTGTGTTTAAGCTCTGGCCTTAACATTGTAGGCAACCGTGTTTTAGACTCTTGACTAAGAACTTAAGTTCCTCTTGAGAGTTAATTGGTTTTCTTTCTCCATTACCCAAACTTAACTCTGTAGTCCTCTGAACTTCTGTGGAAATACACTCATGACCATCTTAAACTATTTGTCTTCATGCCAACACTGGCATTTAGTTTAATTAGCTGTTCTTCCTCCAAAAGATTTGCCTCATGTGTTTCAAGAAATTATATTTTCTAAGCGTAATTTATTTATTTATTTTTCCAAAATACTGTTACTGCCTTATGTGACCTTCTAATGGCAGCCAGTCCTGCAAACTTCTTGCTCCTTGTGTTCCAAAATAAAGGATTTCCTGAGAATGAGTGCTGGGGGCAAACTTAGTTGCCTTTTTTTTTCTGAGAATTTCCCTGCAGATGCAAGCTGTTACATTGCACAGTTCAGTTTATCTTTCTTCCTCAGCTTCCCATTGCCTCGTTTCTGGGTTTCCAACTCATCCTAGCTGCTAGTGCTGATATGTTGAAGCAATAACATCAGTAAAACAAAACCAAGAGCATATATATTACTTGTAACTAACTTAGAGCTTTATGGTATGAAGGTACAGATGCAGGCTGTTGATAGCCAGGTTGTAAAGGTAGCTGTTCTGCTGGAGGAATTGGCACAAATTGGGTTGCAGAGGCAGGCCAGATTATTGGATGTGCTGTCACCTGCTTTTTCCTGTCAAAAGGCATTAGCTGCAAGACAGATTCTCTCAAGTGAAACTTTAGCAGCTTAGGCCTAGTGTACAAGGAGCACAGAAGGCAATTTTGAAATGTAAATCTAAGTCATGCTGAGGTTGCTGCGTGTAAAAGGAAGCTCTGTTCATTTGACTGGACCAACTGACTGGGGCTTTTTCATCCTGTAGATGAACTTAATGTTAGTCATAACAAACCGCTCCAACATCTTCCTTACCTCTCCCTCATTACATCACATATATATGCACTGAGTGAAAATGTAAAAATCTAAGCTATGACTGTTGTCCTTCTCAATATGGTATAATGTTTGGAGTGCAGTATTTGAATTCAGATTCTTTTCCAACGTGGGAGAAAGTAGGGGAAAAATAAAGGTCTGTGCAGAGCCAACAAAGCAGTCTTGCTGTTATAACATGTTCCAGACAAATGCAAAGCCTCCCTGGAAGGCATGGAGACACACAACTGCCTGAGGAGGTTTTGAGAAACTTTATAAGACACCATTTTTGGATGACTGCCTGACCTAAAGCACTTGGCAGCTGTGAGCAACTTAAGAGTTGAGGATGGGGAGAAGAACAGTGCATTTCGGGCCTTATTTTTATTTTTTATTTTCAAGACATAGAAACTTTCATGCATGAATTACAGAAAGCATAATTTCAGATTTCTGTTTATTACAGGGAGTAGAAACCTTTTATGAAGGGGAAGATTTTTGGTGTGGTTTCGTTTGAATTTTAGAAAAAAAAAATAAAAAAAAGAAGCCTCATATCCCAAGTGTCACAAGTGTTAGTCTGTGACATAAGATGACAGACTTTTCTCCAGAGATCATTGGTCTGGTGGCTCTATCAATTTCCATGATTTAGTCAGTCTGTTGTGGATCTCTCTGTTTTATTTGAAACTTAGGTCTGAATGCTCTCTTGTCAAAGATGAATGCTGAGACCTCTCTATTCTTTCTGGCATGGACAGGATCTTTAAGAAAAAGTATGTGCAGAATGAAAGAAGAAGAAAAAAGAAAGTGGAAGAATTAAGCTTGGAGTGGTGGTGTATGATTCAAACTGGACAAAGGCATTGATTTATTTTTAATTTTTGAAATCTGGCTGTAGATCTCCAAGAAGTGCTATACTCTAAGCCAACATTCTGTACCATCAGTGCTTACGATCTTCAGAAAGCCAGCCTTGCAGTAGCCTGTGTTAGCAGGTCTCCCGAGGCTGGCAGTGTACATCACACACACACACACACACACAGGTTTTCACCTTCTTTATGCAGAGGCTAACATCTGTTTTGCCTTCAGTTGGTCTCTGGCGTGGTTCCAGTGACTGAAGACTTGTGATCATAGTACAAACTGCATCACACTTCAGCATATGGATGATGCACATTAAAGGAAGAAAAATTATTGTTAAGTTGTTTTTCTTTAACTGCTTATCCAGTGAGATTAGGAGCCAGTTTTTCAGGTACCCAGTCATGCTTTAAATGATCCATTATGTTGTTATCTTTGCAAAGAAACCTAAAAGGTCTCAGCTGCACTACTTATGTCTAGGCAGGTGACCAAAAACGAAGTGGCAGTGCAAATTCAGTTGCAGTTCTACTCTACAGAATGATGGTATCTGGGAAGTTCAGTCCCACACTGCCTTGCTTTGAGTTCCCTTCGGTCTGTTCGGTGAATGTTGCCCAACTGCTTCTTTTAGATTTTTTGAATAAAATGTTAAAGAACATAACTTTAGCTTTTAAAGAACATAACATAAAGATACTGTTCCTGCAATAGATTCCTTACAGACCTGATTGGCCAGACATAAGAAACATAAGAGAAAAGATCAGCTTTCCATTGCAGTTATGTTGCATGAATCATGGAGAAGCTGATTGTGGCAGCCAAACATAACCATGTGTAGAAAGCTGTTGCATTTCTGGGGAGGGACTGAGATGACCATTACCTGTCTGCAGCTGCCTCCCACATCTGTAAGATGTGCTATTTTTAGAGGTGAAGCTTCCTTTTGAGTAGTGCCAGTGCTAATAGCTTGTTTTCCTCTCACAGTTGAATTGTTTACAGCTTCTGGGACCAGAGGAGCAAGCACAAGGATTACCTGCATGATTTTAATGTTCATTAGATCACTACGGTGCAAATAAGCTACAAGGCTATGCCAGTAGCTATCCTTTTTTAATAGGAGATCTGTTGAGTAACAGCTTCTCTGCTGCCTCATCAGATTTGTCACTTAGGATGCATCTGAGGCTTGCACTGAGTTCAAGTTGTTCTGTTGTTGTTGTGGCTGGTTTTTGTTTTTGTTTTCATTTTTCCCCCCTCTGGTTTCATTGTATCAGTGAAGCAGTTACTCTGAAGCACTAAGAGACCCTGATGTAGATGTAGCAGATTCTCCTCCTCCAATCTTCTGAGTTTTTTCAGGAAGAGGCTTTTGCCTGTAAGTGATTAGTCATCTGCTTTTCCAGAGGGTACCGTGGCCGATAAAACAGAGACAAAACAGTTTTTAAAGCTACTACTTAAAGATTCAATTTGGTTTGGATAAAGCAGTGAGATTCATGTTACTGCACGATTTCTGATTCCACGTATTCAGGACATTTCTGTAGCCATTAGTTTGCTTTCATTACATATGTTCTGTAGAGCAGTGATTAAGCCTACATGGGATCATATTCCTGACATAATTATATGCTATTACTGGTAAAATACTGTGAGTAAAAGTTGAATTGCTATCTTGTAAACTAAATTGGATTGCAGCCTGTGGAAAATATAGATACCCTGAACTTCCTTCCAATGCTGTGGGCTTGTACAAAGGAAGGGAAAATTATTCAAACTTCAGTATACTTTTGGAAACAGCTTCCTCTTGAGCTCGTCAGAAGAATAGAGGTATTCTGACTCCATCCAGCAGATAATAACTGCTGCTTAAAGGTTTTAATGTAGGAACCTGGCTTTGCAAACATGGTACTTGATCCTTCAGTACTGTTTGTTTTGGGTGGGTCAGAAGTCTGTTGTAGAATTCCCATTTGGAAATCTAAAGAAATAATCTCTTAAAAATGCTTTTTGTTCGGTGTAAAAAAAAATAAGAAATGTTTACGAGCAATAAACATTTTTCTCACAGGCATGATAAAATCCTTCAGAAAGAGGCACTGCAGTAATTGGAGAACATGCTTCTGAAGTCTTGAACTGGAGCATACAAAGTGTTCTGAGTTCCCAGCCTCCTCCCATCTCACTGCTGCAACACGTTGTGCTTGGCAGCCTTCTGATTACTTCCTTAGGGCTCTTCCTCCAGGCCTTGTAATGACTGCTGCCTTTCTGTTCTCCTAGAAGGAGAAAGGCCTCTTTGAAGACTTGGAGTGGGAAGACAGGTGTGGAGGGCAAGGCTCGCAATTTGCTGGGAGTGGAATAGGGTCCAAAAGTTCAATGGCTTGTCCTTACAGGATAGTTCTTTTGCTTTGGTTGGTTGGTGCCAAAAACAAGTGGCCTAGAAATGTGTTAATGCTATCATCATAAACTAGCATGGCAAGCTCCTGAGTTTTAGCTTAAATGTTAGCTGGTTGTTGGTGGTTGGTTGTTATTTTAGTTTTGTTTTTCTTTGTTACTTTTTTCCACTCAGCCTCTACACTCTGAATCAGGCCTGCAAAGCAGCAATGAATTTTTCCTCAGAGATATCTGTCTCTTTTTTATCTGTGTATGATAACAATAGGCACAGGTTTTATGTGCCCTTGTACATAATGTCTGTGCTTGTGACTACATGCGTTTTTAACTTTAAATGGATATACGCTACTGTTCTTGATTTTATTTTCTTCTCCTTCCTTCTCTTGTCCAAATTATTCTGCTGCCTTTAACAGCAACTTAAAATGCACTTATTTTAAAATTGTCATTTAAATGACACTTGATTCTGTGTTGCAGGGTGTGAGTCACTATATTCAGAAGCAATATATTTTCCTGACCACCTTGTTCAAGAGTCCTGTAAAACAGGTTTGACTTGAAGTGACCACTTCACAAAGTGATTTAATCACACTGAAAAACTTGTTTCTTTTAATTAAAAAAAAAAAAAGCCTATGTGATCTACTTCCCTGATACCTAATGTGATCTACTTCCCTGATACCTAACATTACAGCTTGTTCTTCCTTGTCTCTTTTTTAGGGAATGTTTTGGTTGCTCTTAAACACCAGATGTGCTGGGTCAATGAACTGTTACTCCAAGAAGCAGAGCTGAGAGGACGAGCTGAGAAAACATCATTGCAATGGCAAGCAGCAATGCAACACCATCCCCAAAATCTCTAATCTAAGGAAACATGCACTTACTCAACTGCAACAAAATTTGTGGTATTTTAAATCAGTGATAGTGACGTGGTCCAGCTTTCTCAGTGCCTGCTGAAGCCTTCTATTCTTTTATACCTTTAAGAGAAACTAGAAGTCTGTCTCCCTCAGCAGGATTTAAGATCTTTCTTCTCGACACTTCAGCCTTATCCATACACACACGAGAAGATGATTGACCTAAGCTTCCTAACAGAGGAGGAACAAGAGGCAATAATGAAAGTGCTGCAACGGGATGCAGAGCTTAAAAAAGCTGAAGAAGAGAGAGTCAGGTAAAAGAATATGGCGCCCTGGGTTGGCCTGGGAAGACCTACACAGTTGGCACACTGGGTTATATGGGGCATAGGAGTAGAAAAAATAGTTATGGTTGAGCGTGTGTGATTCAGAGACTTCTACTCTAGACTAGATTTAGTGTCATTCCTGGATGAAATGCCTCTAACACACAAGTGGTTCATTACTCTCCAGAAAGCTAATTATTAATTGGGATGTTTATAACTCCGTATGGGCCAAGAACACTTGGCATGCATCTGAACAGAATTTCTGGATTAGTTGCCTTGGAAAGAACTTAGTTTGCCTGTGTATCAACACTGAAACTGAACCAAGGTGTAATAAGTAGGAGTATTTGCTTCAAAAAATGCACAAGTGCCTCAAATAAACTAAAAAGTCAATATAGATGCAGACAGCAGTATGTCTGAGTGAGGAATTTGTACCTCAAATACATGGAGCATTGGTGCTATGGTCCACAGGAGGTGCCATCATCATGCTCCATTGCAAAAAGAAGTCCTTGCAAGCCATGGCTAATGTAGAAAATCGCCCCCTGTTTTCTTTGTGGTGTCACAAGTGGAGCAATGGGTTGTTTGGAATGTTGTACTGTGGAGTGTTTTGTGTGCTGGGAGGTTTCCCTAGAGCTACCATTAGGGTAATTGCCATGAATATGGGATGTCAGTACTGAAAACAGCATTGCCTACATTATTTGCCTTTGAGAAAGTCACTTACACCAGTACAAATAACAGTTCAGTTGTGGTTTCAGCTAATGCAGGTAGCTAACTGCTTAACAGTGGGGATATTTTTTTTTTTCAGTCAGACTCAGTAACCAAAATGAAAAGAGGCCCAACAGCAAAAAAAAGCAATCTTAGATGCTGAAATGTCAAAGTGCTGTAATGCAAACTGATGTTCATAGCACTTTGCTGAGGCTGGAGTTTTTCCTCATTGATTGAGGGAAAAGAACAAAAACAAACAAAACCCAAACATCTGGGGAAAGGAATCTTCCTGGGAAAAACAAATCCAAAAAGCCACTCTTAGTAGTGGTCTGAAAAAATGCTGTCAACAAGTATTTTTGTCTGTATAACTTTGCTTTTGCCATTTGTAATTGTAGCTCAAGAGGGTGTGGTGGAAAATGCAAAGGACTGCAGGTTGAAGTAGCCTGTAATCAGCTTGTTCCTACAATAGAGTATCTCTTCTGGTTTCTGAATATTATAACTTCTGAAAGCTTACATCTGAAACTGATTTTTCTGCATAGATGTGGCACATGGATCTTACTTTTTAATCCAGAGAGTGTTCTAATATATAAAATATATAGATCTCCAGCCAAGGAGATGTAGTATTTTGAATTCTGCAACATTCTTGCACACCTGGAAGATTCCAGGAGCTGGGATGGAATGTCATTATGCACATATCATACCATGACAAAGAGTAGTTTATAGGCATGCATAATGGAAGTCTTTAAATATGGTCTTTTTCCCTCTAGAAAGAAATTCTGAGGTTTGAAGGGTGTTATAATTTGTTCCCTCTGAGGTGTCTGTGTGCTGTCTTTCTGGAGTGCTGACAAACTGGTAACATGACAGAATCCTCTTTAAGCACCTTGTTAGTGGAATTTTACAGATTACCTGATGGAGTTCCTTCTCTGCTCACAGCTTCTGCTACTGTGTGTAGTAAAGCTGTGTCAATTAGACTTGACCAACCAACAAAGAGGCAGCCTCTTTAGGCTGTCTGCTTTAAATCCTGGTTTGCTGAGTGCTGTAATGGATGTTCGCTCCATCCTGCAGTTCCTTTTGTGTTGGTCTGAATCAAGCCAATAGTTTCAGGAACGGCATGATTTTGGTAATAGCATGCCTGCTTCCTCTCTGAGATCTCTTCTGAAGGAAAGAGGACATTGATATTTGCTTCTCATGGGCAAAAGTCACGGGACTTTTTATACAGGCAGGTAGTGACAGGACAAGGGGAAATGGCTTTAAACTGAAAGAAGGTAGATTTTGACTAGAGGAGGAAGAAATTCCTGAGGTGAGGGTGGTGAGACAATGGAACAGGTTATCCAGAGAGGTTGCCCCTTCCCTGGAAGCATTCAAAGCCAGGATGGGCCTGTGAGCAACCTGGTCTTGGGGGAGATGTCCCTGCCTATAGCAGGGAGTTGAAACTCAATGATCTTAAAGGTCCCTTCCAACCCAAACCAGTCTGTGATTCTATAAAAAGGGTCATGAAGAAATCTCAGTTTACAAAAGGGTGTGATCTAGCAAAATCAATGGGCAATTTATCCACTTTCTTTCCCTTAGGACAAGATATCTCTCTTTGCTCCATTACCCCAGGAGTAGATGCCAGCCCCTGAATAGCACTGTTGCTGAGGAAGGCATAAAACAGAAGAGCTGAAGGATGGCTGATTTATTTATTGTCAGTGTCCTTATTCTTAACCAGGAATTTCTGTTCTAGCTGAGTTTGGATATTGAACAAATGAATGTACCAAGCACATAACTGGATTTCCTGGTGGTAGCTTCAGCCTAGCCCCTAATTAATTCTCCTTATAGCTGTGTAGTTTGGAGCTCTGACTGGAGACAGTAATGTGGAACAGAAATATGCCTGCTTGTGAAGATTTGAACTGTGGTTGAGTGACTCTTCTGTGGCAAGATGGTGGGCCTCTGGCACCAGTGTGTCTGCAGCAGAAAGTTGTTGTGGTCGCCTTTGGGACACAGTCCTGCACAGCAGCTCTCAGCCCTTCCCTTCTCAGCAGAACTTCCTGGGAACGCTGCTGTGGGCTGTGCTTGGATCATTTGCTCCTTGTGTAAACTGGAAGAAGCTCGTGATAGGGAAATGTTGATGTGGAATTGTTTGTGTGGTGGATGGTGACAGCTGTGTGCCAAACCCCTTTAATACACACACTGGCGTGGCACTGGGTATCTCTGAGGCAGCTTCAGGGGCCTACTTCTGTTGTGTGTTACATGCACTGACTTTTCTCATAACCAATCAGTGGGTGTGGGTGGCTGTGGAAACCCTTGTGCAAATAGGTTTTTGATTCTCTTCTGCTTTAACAGACATTCTATTCAGTCACTTTGCAAGACAGTGTTCCTTATATTGTGGGCAGTCAGAAGGAAATGTTCTTTCTCATTTCCTTATGTATTTTAGAGGATGGATCTTCTGTTAGATATAAGAATTTTGAAAGCATGCTTAACAGAGGTAAAGATGTTTTGAACGTGGGTATCAGTTCGAGTTTAAAGGGCTGACTGAAGACTGAAGAGTCCAGAAATGCTGTCTTACAGCTGCTGTCAAAGCTCATCTTTTGTGTCCTGAAAAGAATTACCTGATATTCCTGCTCTTGTCACTCGAGTACATCTTCCAGATATTCCAGAAGAATATTTGGGGGTTCTTTTTAAAGCCAAGTCTTTGCAAAAATATCCACCTCACCATTTTCTTTCTCTCTCTCTCTTTCCCCCCTCTCCCCTTGTGAATTTCTTTTTGTGTATATTTGGACTATTTCATAAAAGTTTGCATATCTGTAAATTACTGAAAAAACAAGACGTGGAAGAGGTGTGAGGTGTGTGCCTTACTGGTGACTCTACAGTACAGTGTATCTACATCCTCTCCATTCTGTTCTGATCAGTAAACAGAATGGTTGGTATACTTGACTGAGATTTCTTAGCCCATCATCCTTTCTGATGCATAGCACATTTCTTGGAAAGCTTGCTTGGGTTCTCGATGAACACTGTCACCGATAAGTACCTCCAGTTTCTCTAAATTTGGACCCAAGGAACTGCTAGCAAAGAAGGGTAGATGGAATTTATTTTGTATGGTAGAAGAACCTGCTTAGGGAAAGTAGTGGGCGCTAATAGGGATCTTCAGCCTCTGAATAGAGCGTTCCCTCCACAAGATTGAGTTTCCAACAGTACAAAAATTCTTAATCCCACTACACTTTGTGCTTATGCCTGGACCTGTGTAGGTTTACTGTGTGCCAAACTGAAGTCTTTGTCTTCAGAGTGGATAGTCTTGTTACTGTGATCTGAAATCTTAAAATGCAACCTATACTTTCACACAGCATCAGTTTCAGTGATGTAGGTTCTTCTGCTCATTTACAGTAGCTGTGTATACCCTGTGGTCTGTCATTTGACTGGGGCTGCTTTTATGCTTTTATGTATCTGTTTTTAGAGCCTGTAATGTGGGTTTTGGGCAGATCCTCTGAGAGAATGCGCATCCTTTCTACCAGTCTCTCCTCCTTGGGTTTAAGTCATCTTGTATTGTTGTCTCAGGCTGACTAGTACCAAAGATGCATTGTCACAGTGTAGCTGCTCCTTCCTTGTGGAGAGTGAGGTTTTTCCTCTATGGCCTTATTTGGGCTGTGTATGAAAAGGGAGGGGAGGCTATTTGGAGCTTCTGTGCAAACCCTTGAAACAAGCAAACAAGCCAAAGAGTGAAATGTTATACCAAATGAAAGAAATGGAAGCTAACAGGATCTGTGAAGGCTGGCAGACCAGTTTTGCTACAGTGGAATAAAGTTAGGCTTACACGAACTAAGAAATGCCCAAGCAAATTAACATTTTGTGCATCTGTCTGGAGAGTATCTAATTACATGATTTATAACATCTAACATGTATCATATAACACGAAACTTATTTTGAGCTTGACAGTGTGACCCTTCCAACCCAAGACATTGATTCTATGCTCTTGCCTATGCAAGATCCGTATCCAGAGGGACCCCACAGGCAAGAATTAGAGGTATTGCTGATGAGATATTATGATGACAGGAATGGAGAAAGGTTGTATAGCCAAACTGGTTTGCTTTATTCTTTTTACTATAGCCCTCAACTAGTAAAAAATTATATTGCACCTGTTACTTAAACCAGTCACATAGTAATGGATTTTTGAAACTTGTGTATAGCTAATATGCACCAAGTAAAGAAAAAAAACAAAACCAAACAAACCATATACCTACCCAGGTTTGCCCATTATAAATGTTTTGGGTGTGGTTCTCAAACAAATGCCAGAGCAGACTTTTTTTCTGCACCTTATTGAGGCATGAGCAGACTGAAGTGGCACATTCGTGCAGAATCCAGTGTTTACACAGTTTTCCTTTTGACTTGTAAACGTTTTATGGCTGTTTTGCATTTTTATAGAAGAAGAACTCACGGGTCTGACATGTAAAATGCCTTATCTAATATCCTTTCATTCCTGTTCTTGCCTAAATGGATTTACAAAAAGCATAAAAACATTCTTTGATCCAGAACTTAAATTCTTTTTTTATTTTTATTTTTAGTTTTTCAGCTGTGATCAGAGCAAATAGAAAAGAGGACAAATTCCTGAGAAATCTCTCTTTCTCCTCCCTCATGTGATATTTCCCTTGCAGGAGGAAGGCTTTTGAAGTGAGCTTATGGATAAGTTGGTGGTATCAGGCTCTAAAAAGTGTTTGTTTTGCCACGTCACTGCGTGCTTTTTTCACATCTTCTCCAGCAGAGCAGAGTGCATGAGACACTAACAATAATTAATAATACAGCTAAATAATAATTAAAACTAATAAAATATTTATTTGAGTCAAACACAAACTCTGACTTAATGCTACCTACTTAGTCAAAAAAAGTCTCCAATGCTCCTTCCTTTAAGCTCTTGATTGAGGAATAAGGCAATAAAAAGTTATTAAGATGTCAGTTGTCCCTTCTTGCAAATTCTAGAATGCTTTGTAATTTGGGCTATGAGTAAGAGGGTAAGGGGAAGGAATAAAGAATGCTGAGAAGGTCTAGCTGTACATTATTAGATACAGGTATACATTACTAGATACATATATATATATGTGTGTGTGTATATATATATATATATATATATATATATATATACACATATATAAGAAAAAGAAACTGAAGTCATTATCACTTTGCTTTAGGATGCATTGAGCTCTCACACCAGCCTACAAAATGGAAGATAAACTATTGTGGATTTGCTGATAGAAATGTTGACGTGGACTGATTATATCAGAGCAGATTTCCTGCACTGAAGGAGTGGTTTAGCCCACTGTCAGATGTTTCAAAGATAGAGAGAAAAAAAACGTTTTATAGGTGATGTCTACACATCATCTTTGTACTTTGCAACTTTGACTGTCTGCACAGTGCCTGAGAGTTGCTTTGCATGCAATTTCGAAGTAATTCGGCATGTACTTAATACCCAGATGTGGGGAAAATCTGTCTTTCCATCAATGATGTTTCACCTAGACCTAGCAGAAAAGGCCTATTAAGTGATGAGAGAACTCCAGCCTCACTCTAAAAGAGGATTTTAGGGTGCATTCTTTTTGACTTATGTACCTTTGCTTTCTCCATTTTAAAGTTACTATAGAAGAGACAGGCAGTAGCTTTAATATAACTTCAGAATTTCTCACTCTGAAAACTGCAACATGGGATAACTGGCATTTTAAGAGACCACTGAGGGACTTCAGAACAAATGCATATGTAGTGCAAAGTCATTACTTCATTTTTTCCTCATTGCAAATTTGGCAAACTGAGCCTGCAATTGTAATCTGGATGCCAACTTTGTTTTTTGATCACCAAGAGAAAAATAAGGTAATGACAACTTAGTTAGTCTTTCTGTTGAGTGGGAAGCTGGCTTAGGATCAACTGGCTTTTAGTTGGCTTTTAGTTCAGTTGTGCTGCTGGGAAGTAAACTTAGCAATGGAAAACCACAGCTGCAGTCTGACTTCTGCACAATTCCTTTCTAGGTAAACCACAGCCTAAATCTAATAAATAGCTATGAAATGGACCCCCACAGTACAATCAGTTTGATTTTTTATTTTTTTAAATGAAGAAATTTGCTCATAGCAGAGCTTGAGAACTCAAGCAACAAAGTAAAAAGTGTGATTTGTAATCTCAGTAGTGGTTTTTGCAACAAGTCTATGATGTGTTGGTGAACATAGACTTCTCAGAAACTTCTTCCTGCCAAGAGCTAAGCCTATATGTTTTGATAATGAAAATCTGCCTTCTTATTTGTGGTAGATGAATAGCTCTGATGTTTGTTGCTCTTAGTTTCTCAGGAGACTGGACTGAGAGGCTAAATGATGAGAGGAGGAGTAAAACAATCTAACAAAAGTCAAGTGCTTAAGCTATCAAGGTGAGAAAACAAAGGAAGTAAATTCATAAGCTAGTTGTGTTGAGTTTTCATCAGCTTTTTCAGAATACAGGCTCCATACACTGGACACGTAATTTATGAAGGAGGTACTGGGTAAATTGAGACCATGCTTATATTTGGAAGGCCTCTTGAGTTTGTGGAACTGAAGTATGATGACTTCCATAGGTAGGAAGCTGATGCTCCCTTCCAACCAAACTAATGTGGCGTTGTCCACAGGCGTCATGTAGGCTATCAAGCACATTCCTTGTGCAAACCAGCTACTTCTGTAGCTCTGTTGAGCTAACTTGTGAAGGTTTCAGTGGCTGAATGCAAAGGAGAAAAGAGTGAGCGATGCCTGGCGTAGAAGGGCTTAATCAGAGGGAAGGCACTGAGTGCTTCTCCTGTGACTCAGTACCTTCCCACTTGAGAACCTTCCTTGGCATGTGTTGTCAGACTGCCCCGAAGCACTAACTGGGGCCAGAGCTATGCTGGCTTGCAGGCTAAGCAAACAGCTGAAAAGCCAGTCCCTAACCTTAAGGAGCATATGACTTGAGAAAGCAAATAATACATGGGAAAGAAGGTGAAAGGGAAAAGCGGTCATCTGTATGAAAGCTCTTGCATGCCCTATTTCCGCTGTTTCTGCTGTCTTTGTTCATTAATGGGCTGAGCAGTGAGGAACTGGCTCATAACCGAGAGTGTGTTTGCTTGAGGACAGAGGGAAGCTACCGCTGTGTTCCTGCTCCTACTTGGAAGATCTGTAGCTGATGAGAAGTACGTATTTGGCTCTGAGAAGCAGAGTTGTAAGCAAGAGGGAAGGACAAGTTTTAAATTGTCTAGTAATTCTATGGACAGCTGAATCTTGGCATTAAAAAGGCCAGTGGTGACCTTGGCTCTTGGCAACCTCAACTGTATGTAGCTGATTCAAGATGAGAAGCAGTCTTACACCTGCTCAGGAGGAACTACATACATCTTTTCATTTCTTGCCATACTAATATGAAGGAGGGGTTGAGCGATAGGTGAGAATGGTCTGTTTTAGCATGAGGGTTGGGATTGGCTCATAGTATCCTTTTTCTATTGGGAATGATTGTTCTTTGCAGTCAAATCTGCAACCTCTAATAAAAGGGCTGTGATTGTAGCTGCATGACTGGGCAGGAAGATTCTCTTAACTCATGAGCAGTATAAAATTGGCATTGACCTTAGCTGTTGGGCCTGTGGAAGATGTCACCGTCCAATAGCAGTGAGTCATATCTTTAGCCTTAATGTCTCTGAGTAACGTGTAGACTGCTTTGCTTTCTCTGGGGAAAAGGACACTGAGGAAGGCCTTATTGCTTTCTTTCAACATCTGAAAGGTGCTTACAGCGAGAGTGGGGTTGGTCTCTTCTCACAGGTGACAGGTGACAGGACGAGGGGAAATGGCCTCAAGTTGTGCCAGGGCAAGTTTAGGTTGGATATCAGGAAAAAGTTCTTTACAGAAAGGGTTGTTAAGCACTGGAATAGGAGGTGGTTGAGTCACCATCCCTGGATGTGTTTAAAAACAGTTTGGATGTGGTGCTCAGGGATTTAGCAGAGGGTTGTTAAGAGTTTGGGTAGTATGGTTAGGTTGTGGTTGGCACAATGACCTCTAAGGTCTTTTCCGACCTGAGCAATTTTATGATTCTTTGATTCCCTCTTTGGCTGTGTTTTTAGGTTGTTTACTGAAGAATCATGAATGAAGAAAGTAGATTAATTCTGATTTTTTTTTTCTTTTAAGTACTTTCTAAATCTGTGTAGTAACTTTCCTGATCTGCAGTTAGTCTCCATGCCATGTATAAGGCACATGCTTAGTGTGTTATATGCCTAACAAGGAGAGAAAACAGTCTCTCAAATTGTTCACAACTCCTTATTCTGTTAAGGCATGACTCGTGTAAGCAGGGTAACACTGCTGCCTTTCTCTGTAAGGAAGGCATTCCTTGCATTTGCATAAGAATTTATTGAAAAATGGTAGCATGTGACCAGCATAGTTTCGGAGAGTATGTATAGAGGTAGTACCACATGAACAGCTTCAAAGGCATCTTCTGAGCCTCAGAACAGCCCTGGACTTGATTTTGGCACAGATTTCTTGTGCTGCCCTGATAGCTCATCTCAGCCTTAACTTTGGGAAAACTGGCCTTTGGAGGTACGAAGTCAAGAACTGCTATTGGCTTGCAAGATGATCAGAACAAGACATCTTTTTGGAGCTACTTCAACTGATGCTTTGAGGGTAACAAGGCTAAAGGTCATCTGCCCTAATAAAATAAAGGAAGTAACACTACACTGACACACTACACCTCTAAGGACTTCCAGAGTAAAACACTCTGAAAAACAAAAAAACCATCCAGGCTGTAAGAAATGTCAGCATTCAGAAGACAATAGAGATAACTGCAGAATAGAAAAGAAGAAAGTACACACTTAGCGTAGCCATAAGAGCATTTGGTTTCATGTCTGCAAAGAAGCTGTATCTTGCTTGTCTTTATAGTTCAGATAAGTATTCAAGTAGTTTCTGAAGTTAAATTTGTGTAAGAATAATACTATGTGCTGCATTTATATATTACTATGTATTGCAGTGAAGTCTGCCTTTGTGGCAGATCACTGAGCATCCGTTACCAGTGCATTCAGGTTTTCCCGTTTCTTTGTGCTTTGGGGCATAAAACATAATAAATGCTGTGGTTATATCTAAAGAATTTGATTATTTTGTAGTTTGATTTCTGCAAGAGGTGTTTTGCTGTGTCTGTTAAGAAACAGAAAGATAAAGCAGCAGAAAAAAATACTAGCTTTTATTTCTTAGTACTTTTTGCCACTTCCTTCCCTGTACCTCTTGTCTTGCATTCAGTATTTGTGGGAACCTGTGTATTTACACCATATTTAGCATTTTGCTTCACTGACTTTTATACTGTTATTCTGCCCATTGCAAATAAGTAAAGTGTGAATTTCTCTCATTTATTTATTTATTTATTTCCCCCAGGCACTTACCAGAAAAAGTTAAAGATGATGTTCAGCTGAAGAATATGAGTGGACAGTGGTTTTATGAAGCAAAGTCAAAGAGGCATAGAGATAAGATCCACGGAGCAGATATTATTAGAGCTTCCATGAGAAGGAAGCCTGCTACTTTTGGTAAGCATTTAGCTCATGTTTTGTTTTGGAAAGGCTGGTATGGAGGCGGTACTCTTACAGCAACATCAGAAGTTAGTTAAGTAGGTGAAATGCAAGAAGAGTATGTTAGTCTTATGAACAGAAAATTATTCATAAGAAGGTTTTTATATGTAACTTAGAGTCTTGGTTTCCCTCTCTCCAAGAAGAGCCTGGCTCTTTATACCCTCTCTTCATGTATTTATAGATGTTGATAAGGTTTCCCCAAGCTATCTCTTCCCTAGGCTTAAAATATCCCAGCTTTCTCAGTCTTTCCCAAGAGGAGAGATGTTCCAGTCCCTTAGTCATCTTCCTGGCTCCATCTGGAGTAGAACACAGTATGGACACAGTCTGTGATAAGTGCTATCAGAAGGGACTGCCCTCTGCATTCTTATTTCTTTTTCTGAGGCCCCATAAGTAAACCCTGAACATATGAAGTATCAGACTTTATCCTGAAGAGGATAACAGTTTCCTCTTCAGTACAACTTTTCTAGATTTCATGTCCTCTGTTTGAGATCTCTGACTTAATATTGTACTTTTAAACCTTTATTGGAAAGAAAGAAAAAAAAAAAGTGGGCATATAATGTATTTAATATCAGAAGTAAATTTAGTATATTCTTTGGAGAGAAGCAAAGCAAAAAAGGAGAACATGAGAGCTGCTGTACTGGTCCACACCGAAAGCTCATCTCCTCAGCATATGGATGCTAGGTAACATACGTAGATCCTATGACCAGGACCAGACTGCCACCATTTGCACCTAAGCATTTTTGAATTAAAGGAGGAATTCCTGTTTTTTTTGTTGTGTCTGTTTGTTTTCCTATTAATTTGTCCATTAAGTTCCATACGACTTTAAGGCTGTTGCTTTTAACATTTACTATGCTTTATCTCGAGGCATTTTAGAAAGGTTTTCCATATAAGAGGTGAGCACTTTCTTTTCTGGTTTTGAGCTGATCGCCTTCAGCGTTATCTCCAGGAAAGAAAGAGATCTATATTAATAGAAGCATATGTGAAATAGTATGCCAGATTTTATAGACCTGTTATAAATCTCTCCAGCATCTGGTTCTCTTATCTAAAGAGTACTGGTATATTTTTGTTATTCTTTGTACAGGAAGTGATTTATTTCTCAGAGGCCCATGTCCCCACTTAAGATCCCATAGTTCTAAATCCTTTTGACTTAAAGGGCAAGAATTATATCACCCGCACTAAACTGCACTGAAATTTGTAATCTTCATTTCTTTTTTAGGCTCTGTTAAAGGATTTGTGTGTGTGTGTGCTAGTGAAGCAAGTAAGATGCTTATCATTGTTGGGGGTAGATTACTGCTGCTGCATTCTATAATTTTTTAAACAACAATTTAGCATAATTTTCTTGTGATTAATTCCACTACATTACACCTTCTCAAATCTTATACTCCCATAGCTATGTATGGATAATGGCAATTTAGTCATCTTTTGATTACTGTGGGGCAGGTTCTGGATTTCTGACTTTGTAAGAAAAGGCCTGAAACAGAATGAAAAAATTCACAGGTGCTTAGTGAGGAGTGTTCTTTGGTTTTGGACTTCTGAAGGTTATGAAAATCACCTGTAAAGCTCTAGCTGCAATACATACTAACTCTTACTTACAGACTAATGTGCTTCAAGACATATCTTGAAGGAAACTTCAATTCAAAAATTATTTCCAATCTAATTACTTGAACAAAGGGGCATGCTGTTACATTAAAATTATGTGCAATTCCTTAGCTTAGCATATCAAGATAATTCTTGCTTGCATGTATGGATAACGAGAATGAAAATCTTGCTTTTTTTGCATACAAATTTCTAAACTGTTGCAGGAGTACGAAAAACGTTAGAGGAAATAATATAATATTTTGATTCTAAAAGGAGTTATTGGAATTGGATTCTGTCTTGCTCCAAAAAGAAAGACAGATGCCAAATGAGGTGGAGATTTTGGTTTTTATACTTATACTTATTTTGGTTTTATAATATATTATACTTACTATGGTTTTTATACTTACCTTCTTCCCATTATGTGATAGTTCTATCCATAAGGGACAGCTACCTCTTTAAGTGAAAATCATGACCAATTTTCAATTTACTGCTGCAGAAACAGAGTATTTAACTTGATTTGCTGAACTTCAACTTTATTTTCAATTTTCTATGCCTTACTTTGCTGAACTTCATTTTCAATTTTCTATGCCTTACTTTTGTTTGTTTCCTAGGGACACAGAGGTCTTTTTTTGTTTTGTTTCTTTCCCAATGTATATCTAACAGCAAGAACAACAGGATCAGCGTTTACCAGAATTGCTGTAGAAAGCTTAAAATCACAGAACGGTTTGAGTTGGAAGATGCCTTAAAGATAATCTAATTCCAACTCCCTGCCACAAGCAGGGACACTTACCAAAAGATCAAGTTGCTTAAGGTCTCATCCAACCTTCATGGATGGAGCATGCACAGCTTCTCAGAGCAACATATTCCAGTGCCTCACCACCCTTTGAGTAAAGAATTCCTCATCTAATCTGAGCCTTCTCTCTTGTAGTTTAAAGCCTGTAACCTCTTGTCCTATTGCTACACTCCCCAAATTTCCTGTAGGCCCTCTTTGGGTACTTACTATGGAAGGCCACTGTAAGATCTCCCTGGCACCTTCTCTTCTCTGAGCTGAAGAAGCCCAGCTCCTTCAACCTTTCTCCATAGAAGAGGTGCCCCAGCCCTCTGATGATTCTTGTGGCTCCTCTGGACCTGCTCCAACAGCTCCACATCCTTCTTGTGCTGGGAGCCCAAGAGCTTAACACAGCCCCACAGGTAGAGGAGTCTCATGAGAGTGGAATAGAGGGGGAGAATTACCTCCCTGTGCTGTTTTGACATAGCTCAGGATGAGGCTGGCTTTCTGGGCTGCAAGTGCCCATCATGTTGAGCTTTTTAGCCAAGTCCTTCTTCTCAAGATTGCTCTCAACTCGTCCTTCACTCAGCCTGTGTTTGTGCTTAGCATTGCCCTGACGTAGATGGAGGACCTTGCACTTGTCCTTGTTGAACTTCATGAGGCTTGCATGGCTCCGTCTGTCAAGGTCCCTCTGGACAACATCCCATTCCTCTATAGTGTCAGCTGTACAACTCAGCCTAGTGCTGCCCTCAAACGTTCTGAGGATGCTCTGAATAATACTGTCCACATTGCCAGTGAAAATGATAAATACAGAACTTATTGCTGGTTTCCACCTGAGCAATGAGCTACTTGCTTCTTTTCATATGCCCATTCAACCAGTTCCTTATCCACTGATGTCTGTTGCTATTCCCTTGTCTGCCAGTGCCATGACTCTGTCACAAAAAACCCTATGTAGGATTGCTTTAATCTGTAAAGAAGGTGTTTTTGGAGCAGTAATGTGACTTCATTAGAGAAATATGTGAAATTTATAGTAGTATTAAAATACAGTTATATTCTTTAGAAGGCACCAGATCTAATTCTGTACCTCATTCAAGTGCAGTGGGCTTTTGAAGTAGCTGTAGGACTGAATGTAAATACTTCTGTTTACTTCTTGTGAAATTTTGTATGAACACACGGGAGATAACAGTATCCTTCTTTCATGCCTTAGCTGAAGTGAGTCAGAGCAAATCAAACAAAGCAAAGGACAGCTGGGTGAGCAATGTTAACAAAGAAGTCTTTGCACCGCCAGAATTACATGGCATTGTGGAACATCAAGAAGAAGATGAAGAACTGAAATCTAGTTCAAGGTAAGCTGTCTACTCAGTCACACTAAACAGAAGTGTGCCACAACTGGTTAAACATGTGAGCTGTAAGTACCTTTCGAGTATTCTCTTTTTTCAGAGATCATCAAATATTTCCCTGGAATGGCCCAAGGAATCAATTCATAAGTGGGGCTGACAATTCATAGTTATGCACTGTTAGTTGTTCTGTATTTGAATGCAGCTATGTTTGGTTTACATCTACAAGGAGAAAAATGCCAGTGATGTGTGGGATGGTTTCATAATCATATTCATGCCACCATTCTGTTTGGCTCTCAGAAGTGAGACCAGGACTTTCTGGTTTGAATAGCAGGCCATGATCTGTAAAGTCCCCTTGTAATATGGGGGCAATAACCGCCTTTCTTCATTCGATTGCTCAATGAGACTAGGCTATTGTTTCAGTCTGAGTTTTAGACTTGGATTATACAAAAAATTGGAGATTGGGAAATTGTTTTAGGATAGATTTTCCATGTTTTCAGTGCATTTGAGACCTCTCAGGCTTTTTTAATAAAGACCAAGTATACTTCACGTGTAAAAGAATCAGAAAGTTTGGATATCTGAGGAAAAAAAGATGTGATTCTACCAAGAAAAAGAAATCACTCTGGAAGGTAAAGGCTTTGATTAATGGCTGGTTGTTAACAGTCAGCTTGGGCATGACTGAATGGCTACACTTGTTGCAGGAAAGCTGGATGAAAAGTGTTTTTTTGAACTAAGGAGGATTTTATTATTATTATTCAGTCTCTCTGGCTCAAGTCTGTAAACTTCAAACAAAGCATTTTGGTTTGAAATGTCCCGAATTGACTTCTGACAGAGAGAACTTTTTTTTCTCTAAAATACCTACGTTAGTAACTCATTTGCTATGTTGAAAAGCTTTTGGAAAGGCTGCAGTTGAAAAGAATTGCTGTGGTGACAGCAAGTGGCAATTAATGTATATGAACAGCCAGATTCTCAAAATCACTCAGGAAACAAGATCTAGATTGTAACAAACGTATCTGCTGTTTATGGTTTCAGTCAACAGAGTGAGGTAAAGACTGGAATTGCTTTCAGGGTGACTTTTATTTCTGATTACACCATTGATTGGCTCTGTGAACTTTCCATCTTCTTGTCTGTCTTCTATGTCCCTCTCTGTACGTCATCTATTTTTTCTTTGCAGCAAGGCTTGTCTCCTACTATGCACTTGTACAATATCTAGTAGCAGTTCCATCTTTCACTTTCGTGGTCTGCAAAATGGGTACAAACATTCATGATGAACAATTCGAAAGATTGATGTAAGTCTTAACAACTCTGGCTTGCTTTATTATTCTTTCTTAGCCATTACATTTTGCTGTCAGTGAACTAGGAGATGTATCTATCCTATCCATGTCTGATATTGTACTGAAAACTCAGTTTATCTAAAAACTTACCTGAAAATGAAGTTGTGCAATGATGATGATTAAGTTTCCTTTGCACAAGGAAGAGCTTAGCTCCCCTCCTGAGTTGGCTGATAACATTGAAAGTGTTCATTTTTACTGAATGTGGGTATCTTTTATCTTCAAGAGATTTTAGGATTATTTCTTAATGGACACAGATCTTTTGACTGATCTAAGAGTAATAAAACTTCTAGGGCGGTGTTTTTAACAGATATCTAGCATAGTGAGGTTTAGAGCATGTAGACTATGTGTTTGGAATGTGACCAGCATGATTGTGATCTTTAACTTGAAGTAGTTTGATGATTTATTTCAGGTTGCACCCATGTGAAAAATGATAATTATTGTCCAGGATCCTCTCCTGCCCTTTGCTCCAAATTATTCCAGCCGTTTACCTGTATGCTTTCTTTATGAGCACTTGTATTCACCAATAGCTGAAGATATTCCCTACAAAGCAAGCTCTCACAGTCCAGGATTCATGATACTGTTGGAAGCAGACCTTAGGAAGGAATCTGTAACGCATGGGCTGGGCACTTAGTAGTTTGCTTTGCATAAATACTTGATTAGATATCTCAGATTATTGGTTACTAAAATATGAAATGGTGAAGCAAACAAATGTAGCAAGATCAAGTGCAATTCATTGCTTCTGATTTTGGTCAGGCTTATTTCACTGTAACTGAAGTTAATCTATATAGCATTGCAGGTGGGAAAGTGCAGAAGGTGCCATAAGTTTCTAAAATATTCCTTTCTGTTATCTTGATGCTGGACTGATGTGATATGGCTGCATGCCTTCCTGTAATGGCAGCAGCTGATTGAAACTGAGGGAGAGGAACAATCTTGGGAAATCAGGGGTCCTACCTGCTGTTGGCAAGAAGAAACATTTGATTCAGTCTTTAGGATAGCAGAGCCACAGGGAATCAGTTTCTGTTGTCTCATCCTCTTCTAACTCAATAGTCTCAAGATGGCTGGAAATAAGAGGAGGAAATCAAGTATTGTACTGGTTCTTGGTATTCCATGAAGTGAGTTAGTGGTGTCCAAATACTGCATTTAGTTCAGGCACTTGGGCTTTTAATACATTTTAAAGTGCTATTTAAGAGTAAGTTTGTGGGACTTCTGTTTTTTAGAGCGTTTTGTTTGTTTGTTTGTTTCCCCTGCCCTCTTCCCCTAATAACGGGCTTCAGATCATCACTGACTTGCAGGCTTTGCTTAAGCTAAGCAGCTGCTAACCTCAGATTTGGGACCAGACCTGTGTTATTCTGGATCCTGTTAGTGAGCCAAAGCATTTCTAACTGAATGCGGAGGAAGTTAGTTGAGTTCTGGTAGTTCTGTGAGCACAGTGTTAAATAGCCCTGGGGCCAACTCAATTGCTCCTCTGTCAGAATGCTACTATGTTAGCTGCAACAGAAATCAGCCCACTGATTTTGTTAAATCAGCCAGCTGATTTTGTTAAAATCAGCATGATAATCTTCATTTCCACACCCTAAATATCAAAATCCTAAAGCTACAACCTCCTGCCTTTTTTCGGATGAGGGCAGAGAGAGAGGTACATTGTATCCCATATTGCTGTTCTTTCCTACCAGAGGCCAATTGTGTGAAGTGCCTCTGAAAGGATAACCTTGCACAGAATGAGTTTTGATGGTGTGACTCAGACTGTCAATATTACCTCCATTCAGCGATACCATCTGTCTATATGCTGATTATTGAACAAAGGAAGTGTTAAAGGAACTTAATCTTTCAAATTATGATTTGTAGGTTTACTTCTTCCTTAGGTCAGAAAATATTGAGTAGGTGACAAGTTCCTGTCTGGTCCCACCAAAGTCTACATGGAGTTTGGATCTGCAGTGTTTTTCGGCACTGGTTTGCTGAATTGCACTGTTTCAAGTCTGCAGTCCGGCAGTATTTATTAATGTGGCTTCATGAACAGTCATAGAGTAGCCTTGCAAATGCAGCATATCTGGAAATGGTTTGTTCAACTTTCCCATCTGTATGGGCTGTGCATAAACTCCTCTATTCAGACCTTGTGCTGAGACACTCAGTTACAGGATCTTGATTTTTGTTGTTGCTAACTTCCTCCTATTTTCCCCAGCCTTACACTTTCTTTATAGCAGTGTTCAGTACATAATGCCAAAATAACACTTTAATTATTCTGCAGTAAGTGTGAAGTAGCATTGCATTAAACTGTTGTGTATTGTGTGTGTTCAGTAATCATGTTAAAAATTATCTCCCTGCCTGTAAGAAAGCAAACAAACAAAGAAACAGAACAGTAAAAAAAGAAGCACCAAAGAGACAAAAAAGTCCCGGAAAAAATCCCGAAAAAACAAAAACCACCAAAACCCCATAACTTGAAGGGAGCTTATGAGCAGGAGGGAGACCAACTTCTTATATGGTCTAATAGCGATTGGACAAGGGGAAATGGCTATGAACTAAAAGGGGGGAAATTTAGGTTAGCTTTTAGGGAAAAATTCCATACTCAGAAGGTAGTGAGGCCCTGGCACTGCTGCCCAGAGAAGCTGTGGATACCCCATACCTGGAGGTGCCCAAGGCCAGGTTGGATGGGCCCAGGCAGCCTGAGCTGGTGGTTGGCAACCAGCCCATGGCAAGGGAGTTGGAACAAGGAGACCTTTAAGCTCCCTTCCAACCCAAGCCATTCTATGAATCTGTAAAATTGAAGGCAGAAGATCATCTTAAGTCTTTTTTTTTTTTTACACCCAGAGTACATAAAAACATTGTCCTTGTTTAAAATAAGGAAAGGTTTGAATCATGTTTGTCCTGTTGAGTAGCAGATGTTGAGGCATAAAGTACGGGAGCGCACAGGTGCTCATAAAAACAAGAACCCAAACTCCACCTCAGGAAAACAAAGGTACTTTATATATGTCATTTCAGAACTATATTTTTTAAGCTAAGGATAGAAACTAATGTGGAATTATATTTTTGAAAAGAAGTTAAAATTTTCATCAATATTGAGCTCTTTGAGAGCTATATTTTTTTTTTCTTGTTTAGGAACTGGAATGAATAAAACTAAGGTAATATTTCCTACATGGAGAATAGTTGTTTTTCCTGCTTTAAACTGTTCTCATACTCATCCTCCAAGTCTCAAGCATGTGAGTTAATGCTAGGATTTTCTTTATAGATATACTTAAAGTGGTTATTAAATGAAGACCATATTTAAACCCACATCAACGTTCCACCTCAAAAACAAAACACATTTTTCATAACTGGGCTATTTAGATTAACTCAATACGTAAACAAAATTGGAGTGTTTTGTGGAAAAAAAAACTTTGCATCCTTTTGGAATCAATGTTTTTTTTTTTTTAAATATATATAATATACGGGATGTTTCTTAGGCTGTTTTAATTTCTTCTCACCTGAGCTATGCTTAGTCAGGATCACAGTAACTTCATTTAGCTATAAAATCTGTGATTTGATAAGACCTTAGTTGAAGGAATAGTTTGTAAGGTGTACCTTTGAGGGGATCTCCTGCTGTCTGTGGCATGTCACATCTTTACTGTAGTGGTGTGGGAGTTACCCTGATTTTTTTTCTTGGACACTACAAACTCTATTTTGATGAGATTTAACACTTTCCTCTACTTCATTTTCAGTCTAAAAGTAAACATATATGACAAGGATGGATGTGGTAATACTGATGTTGTTTGGAGAGTGGCTACATTTACATAAGGCTTGCTCAGAAAATTCTAAAAGATACCATAAATGAAATTTCTGTACTGCCAAGGAGAAGTTGCATTGAATTCTTTAACAGGGAAAGAAATTTTTTTGCAAGGAGGTAACTGTTGCTGCTCTATCTCCTTGCTATGAAAAGAAGTTTTGCTTCTAAGAGCGATGAGCATACTGAATAACAAAACTTTGTGCTAAGAACTTTTATTTCTTATGTACAACTGTATGTACAACTGAATATCAGCTTTTTGAAAAAGTTTAAACTAATGCCTGTTTGCTGAAGTTATGTTGTTTCTTTGCAGTTCTAACCCAGTAACCTCTTTGTTAGACAAACCAGATAGAAGATCTGTGAAGGCAGCAGCATCAACAATAAAAGTAAGACAGGTATTGAACGTAAAAAATGTTATCTTTTACATTTTGTGTGTTTCTTTGCTTGAACGATAATGATAATTTGAGATGTGAGGAAGAAAAATAATAGGCTGGTAAAAAAAAAAAAAGAGTATTCTTTGTCTGGGGGGAGATGATGGAAACTGCTAAAATTTCACTCCTAAAGTGCTGCTACAGCTATAATCAGTATATGCCTGTGCTTGACATAGTTTCCAATTTTGTCAGTCACTGAAAATAAGTCTTGCTCTTTTGCAATATCTGTAAAGTACAGAAATAGATTTACTTATTTATTTTTACCTTGTAAGAATTTGGAATTTTCAACTGTGGTTGAGGTGGTTTAAGTAGTGTCTTATCTCTGCCTTGGTAACTTCTGAAAGAACAGGAGTAGGCTGTTGCTGGCATTTCTTATAGTTCTGTGGTTCAGATTTGTAGTGTGCTTTTAGACACTGCTGACAGAGTAGTGAGGCAGAGGAAATCACTGAAGTTTCATTTATTCTGCCAAGACTGTACTGATACAGTAATTTGACTCCAATTATAATGTTCATTTCTTTTTTTTAGCAAAGGAGAAATCCATTTAATTACACTATATCAAGTGATAGCTTGAACAGCGAAGAACCAGAAAGCAGACAAGCTGCTCTACCTCAGCTATCAAATAAAGGTAAATATTAATATGACTGTGAATTTCTTAGTGGTGGATATAGAAATTAATTTTACTTCCATTGCTTCTTATTGTAGGATAAAACAGGTTTTCATATCTTAACTATTCTACTTAATTTATCAGCTAGTTCATTTCAAACATCATGTAAAGCATGAGTATACTCAGGAAATAACCATTTCACACATTCCTTTTGCAAGTGTTCTTGTCTGAATCACTAGTAGAGAACACAGCAATCCCATATTCAAGGAAATTTTTATCATTAAGACCTTTCAATTATTGCTGCTATTAGCTCAACAGAAGAGTCAAACCTGCCTTTTTTTCTCGTGTTTCCTCAGTCCAAGATACTTTAGAATTTCACATTTCCTGTAGAATTCTCTGCAAGCAAGTGGATAAGTGATGATTTATTACAATGCAGACATCTGAAATTGTAATTAGCAGGCTTATATATGTCAATTACTCTTATGTATCTAATATGAAGCTTGCTAATAGAGAAGGGAAACGTGCACAAACAGAATTTAAAAAATCTTCATATCCCTACTGGGAGACCATTCTTGCTTTTTAACTTGTTCTAGGTGAAATTGAAAATACTTTCTTCTGTAGACTGCTGTTTATCTTCTGAACCTGAAAATATGCTTGCATATTCAAAATCTGCCCCTTCCCTGTAAAGTTTAATCCTTGCATGAGCTGTGCTGATCAAAAATTTGATGCACTCCCTATCTTTCAAATTATAATTGTTTCCCATTCTAAGAGTATTAATTAGCTAGAAGATTTTCACCTATTAAGGTTTCCTGTTATATACAAATAAAATCAACATTTACATTGAATTTCCTCCTGTGTTTTCCTGCAAGATTTTTTAATCAATATAACCACTTTATTCTAGATCTGCATTGCATCCTACCCTTCTGTTTAGGCAGATGAATTTTGTGTAAATTCGTGATTTCTTCTCTGTATACATCTTGCAGAAATTTTGTTACCTTCTGAGGAGAGTCAACCTAAAGCAAACTTACTAAATGATGAAATGGAGACATCTAAGAAACCTTCCGAAGAACTTTCTGAGGAATCACAGAAAGGACTAGTTAAGCGTCCTGTACCCAAGGCTAGAAAATTAGTTCACAAAGTAACTAATCCTGTGCCACAGGGAGAAGACTTTTTTCCCAAACCAGCAAAACGGACTCAGGGGGTTAATGGCATTGGTACACTGCCCAGGGGCATTCTGAAGCGCAGTTCAAGTTCCAGTTCCACTGACTCAGAAGTTCGGGCTAATCAGATGTTCGATGTTCAGAGTAAGAATGGTATTCCTGCCATATCTATTTTAGAAGGGGAAGCTGACAGGAATTCTCTTATGGAAGAAGCAGAAGATTCCACGCAAATTTCACTGGAAAAATTAAAACAAGTGAGGTTCTCTTCTAGCATAGGAAAAGGAGAACCTTTGCAAAGCCCACGGCTACATCATAGAAGAGAAACACGGGAGTCTGATTTGTTAAAATCCAGTGAAGTGAAGACTAGTGAAAATTATGCTAATAGATCAGATTCTTTTAAGAATAAAGAAACTTCCACTGTAAAGCCTCTGGAAACATATTCATCAGCTCTACAACTGAAAACAGTAGATAGTTTACAAGAAGATATGTTGGCATCCAGTCCTAATGGCACTAATGAGTCAGTCTCCCTTGTTCATCAGACACTGCAGACAAAGACCATTACTCCTAAGAAACTTGAAACTCCAGAGAAGACCTCCACCAATGTCCTGGCAAAGAACAAAAATGAACAGAATGTTGACCAAACATGTGAAAATAACTCCAAGTTTTTGAGCCATGAATCAAAGTCTCTCAAAAGCTTTACTGGTAAGAGACTGATAGGAATAAGGAAGAGATTGCAATAGCACATAACCCATATATGTTTAAGTTCGAATTGCTAGTATCTAAAAATTAAGAACTAAGAAACACAAATGATAGGACCCTGCTATATTTTGTAGAATTTCTAAAGCACTTGGATTCTTATTCTCTAATGTGTGAAAAATTTTTAGATTATCTTCTGTTAGTACTCTTAATAGTTTGCTGTCAGATGCCATCCAGAGTCTGGGTGGTCGGGCATCTTTATTGTGGATGATAAAGGTGATATAATGGTGCTTGGATAAATTTCCTCTACTAAAATTTGGTAGATGTGTCTGGGTGGGAACTGAAGAATTCATGCTGTACTGCTGTTGACTGTCCTTGGTAGTAAACCAACTGTAGCTTGAGGAACACAAATATGCAACTCCTTCCTCTCCCTAAAACCTTCCCCTTCAGTATAGCCATTTCCTTTAGAGTATGGATAACCAATCTTACATGCTACCACCCCCAAAATAATATGAATAATCTTCCAACAGGAAAAATCCTTTTCCAGTAGGAATTTTTATCACTCTGTTGCACGTGATATGATTCTTTCAAGAACACACAGAGAGAGCTCTTTCATCTGCTGAAGTTTAAATAAACAAACAAAAAATCCTAAAACCAAACAAAATTAAACAAACACCAAAACACCCCTGCCCAATAAGCAAAACAAAAAAAATGAGGTTTTGAAGATTCAGAAGGTTTTGGATTCTTGTCTAATTCCTAATTCTGATAAGCTTGTTTATGTTGTAGATGAACATCTGCTTTCTGCTGAGACAAAAACACAAGAACTGTCAGATATAAATTCTGCAGGTCTTCAACAAGGTAAGCCTGATCTTGTTGAGGAACGAGATGCTAAAACCATTTTCAAGCCTGACAAGCATGGTGATGAAATTGTGGAAGTGGCTGATGAATCTGTATCAGAAGTCTTAGATTGGTTTGAAAGAAGTTCTGGTACTGAAGATAGGAAGACTGAATCAGCCAGATCCCAAGGTGGGGAACTCAAAGAAGTGAACTTTACGAACAGAACGGTTCTTCCCACAGAGCCTGGTGGAACTAGTATGGATAGAAGAATGCAGGTTAGAGAAGAGTTACCGTGTGGAAAGAATAAACAACTAAATGCTATTTCACCCACCACATTTATTTCAGAAGATATACAGCTGATAAAAGAGAGGAGGAAACCTAAGCAGGGTAAAGAGAATGAGGACCAAAATGAGAAATCCCTAAGTGAGCTTGACTATACAAGAATTGAAGAAAAAGAATGTGATGAAGAAATCAAGCAACAGAATCAAATAAATGTCTTGAAACATCATGAACACGTGTTACCAGCTCAGAAATGTGTATTGGAAAAGGCAATGAGAGCAAAAAGAAGAATTAGGGAGATTAGAGCATTTTGGGAAAGGCATGAAACTATCCCCAGTCATGGAGAGAAAGAAGTTGGTATCCATACTAATACATCAGGTGGTGGTGCATTGGAAGGTCTCAAAGAATGTGACAAAATAAAACCAACTGCACTATACTTATCTTATGGATTAGATGATAAGAGCAGGGGTACATTAAGTGGTGAATTAAGATGTGCAATCCAGACTTCAAAAAATGAACATAAAAACTCTTTTGAATTTGGACCAGGTCATGCTGTTAAAAAAACAGAAAGACCACTTCCACGTGAGGGTAAACTTAATAAATATACAAAATTGACAGAAGACAGTATCCTGCAGTCAGGAGTTGGTGTCACTTCAGCTCCTCCCGAAATCAAAGATAAAGATGGGAAAGAAATATTTAAAGGAAAAGTTGCTGCTTTTTCCCAACAGAAGCCCAGTTCTCAGGCTTTGTCTTTTAAAGAAAAGAGTAATGAGATGTCCAAGAATCAAATTTCAAGTCCTTCACAGTTTCAGAGTCTGAGAAACTTTTGGGATACTAGAGTTAAGTTACAAAATAGCATTGATAGGGAAGATGTTTCTTCTCCAAATAATGCTATTCATAATAATACTTTTATAACCTATGGCAGAAATGCAAAGGAAAGTAAGGGCAGAAATAATGTGAGCAAACAAGAGTTAAGCCAACATCAAACACAAGCATCTGAGGAAGAAAAAACAGGGAAATTAGATTCTGTGGTATGCAAACCGCCTGTGGGATTTCTTACTTTTAGAGGTTTGAATGTGACACCCACAGAAGGTAAAGACACTGTCCAACTGGTCAAAAAGCCAGTCATTTCTCAACCCCATGAAAAGACAGGTCTTCAAAGGCAGGAAGTTAAAGAACACATAGATAAAAATATTGTTTCATCAAAAGAACATCCTCTCAGAGGTTCTCAGAGGTACTCTGAGCAAAACCTTCCCAGAGAAATCATTGCATATCAACCTTCTGAATTAGGCATAGGGATGAAAATGATTGATACTTTGAATAATACAGCACAGACTAATTGTACTATAGATTTAACAAGCCAACAAGATACTGGTCTGTCTGAAGATGTCATTGAGACAATAGAAAAGTCTCTTGCCCCCTCCAAGGTCAATGGCATGAGCCTAGAAAACTTGGTAAGGGAGGTCTCTGAAACTCCATCTCCTAACCCAAGACATGGAGGCAGTACAGGACAGAGGACTGCTGAAAGGCAAGCTAAAAACACCAAGTATGAACAAGATGAAGAGTCACTGCAAGAAATCAGTGAGACTGTAGAGAAGTCTGTTGCTCCCTCTAAGGTCAGTAGCTTGAGCTCTTCTCTAGAGAAACTGCTGCAGGAGGCTTCTGAAACACCGCCTCCTAAACCAAGACGTGTGGACATGAGAGTACAGAGGGCTGCTGAAATGGAAGTTAAAAACACTGCCTGTCAGCATGATGGAGAGTCACTTCAAGAAATCATTGAGACCATAGAGAAATCTGATGCCCCTACCAAGGTCAGTGGCTTAAGTTCATCTCTAGAAAAGCTGCTAAAGGAGGCCTCTGAAACACCACCTCCTAAACCAAGGCGTACATTACTGAGGACTGCTGAAGTGCAAGCTAAAAGCACAAAATATCAGCAAGATGAAGAGTCGCTGCAAGAAATCAGTGAGACCATACAGAAGTCTGTTGTTCCTTCCAAGCGCAGTAGCTTGAGTTCTTCTCTAGAGAAGCTGCTGAAGGAGGCTTCTGAAACACCACCTCCTAAACCAAGACGTGTGGACATGACAGTACAGAGGATTGCTGAGATGGAAGTTAAAAACACTGCCTGTCAGCGTGATGGGGAAACACTGCGAGATATCAGTGAGACCATTGAAAAGTCTGTTGCCCCCTGTAGGGACAGTGGCTTGAGTTCTTCTCTAGAAAAGCTGCTGAAGGAGGCTTCTGAAACACCACCTCCTAAACCAAGGTGTATGGATGACACAGTGCAGAGGACTGCTGATATGCAAGTGGGAAACATGTCCTGTCATCACAATGGTGATTTGCTGCAGCAAACATATGCACTGTCTGAGGCAAAAAGCAAAGCATTGGATGTTAATTTCCAGAAGGTACTGAAAGATGTCTGTGACACACCAGCTTCTACACTGCAAAATATGGGTAAGAAAATGCAAAGTAAAATACCAAGTAGTCAAAGTATGTGTATGCCACATCAAGAAGAAGGAGATCACCCTCAAGAAATACAAGAAACAATAGAAAAAACTACTGTTTCAAGTAGTGAAAAATTCAAAGATTTCAGTAGCTCAGTGGAAAAACTTCTTCAAGAAGCATCTGAAGCTTCATCTCCAACATCCAAAGCATTAAATAAACAAGAAAAGTTTGGGAATAGGATGTTTCCATCACAAACAGAGACTCTAGTCATGACAGTGTCACAGCCTTATGATAATGCTTTACGTAGCTGTCATAAACAGATGAAGACAGCTATCAAGAGTGGAGTTCCGGAACAAAATGTCAAAGCTTCTGTAGATGATCTTGCAACTTCTGAAGTGTCTGAGCTCCTTAAAATAAATGAGGCTATTATTAAAAAAGAACAGAGAAACGCACCTGCAATAGATCTTCCTTCCTTGCAAGGAGTGACCAGTACAGTGATCAAGCCATTCAAGATAAATGAAATAGGAAGGAAAGATGAGAGCACAGCCTTGAAGGCCTCTGAAGATAATTCACAATCAAAAGAACTGTTGAAATTGAGAAGAACAAGCACACCTCTTAAAGATGAGAGCAGTTCTCTTCAGCTGGAAAGAGCTCACTTCAGCCTGGCCTTACAGCGTGAAGATAATGATGAAGAAGATGGTGACAGCTTGAATTTTGGATCTCAGCTTTCAGATGAAAACTCTGATTATTATTCTGGAACCGGAAGTTCAACTCGTGAGCCATTTCTTTTCTAAAATTCATGGTGCTGGGTTGTTAAGCATGACTCCAGTTTTTCTGATAGTCAACTTGAAGTATATTATCTATAAGTCTATGTGATACCTATTTCTTAATTGAATGCTTAGGATATTTGCTTTGGAAGGATGAGAAGAACTAATTAAGTCCTTTAATTGGAGATTTTTTGACAAACAGGTATTATATTTGGGTAAGCCTTTTTGACCATAGGAATGCAGCAGCATGAATCAGTCACATCAGTCTTCATGCTCTTACCCTTTCACTCCTCCCCTGTGACATTTCTTTCAAATTAATAACACTGTAACACAGATTCTGGTATTTCTTCTAAATACCCTGGATTAAAAGAGGAAATAAAATCAGTGCCTGACTGAGATCATTCTTTAGTTTGGCCAGCTAGTCTTTGAAGGTAAAAACTTATGGAGTGGCTGGATATTAAGACAATACCAATGCTTTATGCTGTTTAACTTAGCATTGCATTGCTGCCTGTTACACAAGGAAACAAGTGTATAAATGAAGCAAGCTATTTACCAGAACTTTCATTACTTTGGCAGTTCTAGTGTGATAGTTTAACCTTTTTATTCTGCTCCTGAGAGACTGGAAATGCTCTGCTTACTTACAGGTCTGAGAAGTCTTAAAAGGTTCTAGGACATGCCATATTTGGATTTATTTAGTATTTTCAGTGCATGCTCAATGTCTTTGCTGAAGGTCAAAACAAATTCCCAGAAGAAATTGGTGGTTGGCTTTTTTTTTTTTTTTTTTTAAGTGACTTGTTTAAAAAGGCATGTCTGTGTGTGCAGTGTTCATGTGTTTTGTCTCATAACAGGTTCAGAAGAAGAATTAAATCCTGTTTTGATGGCTTTGAAAAGGAGTGCAGATAGGAAAATGCCTTCCAAAAGTCTAGAGGACATTCCATCAGCTGCCTCAAGTGAGCACAAAGCTTGTGTGTATCTCCCATGACCTCTAGTTTGGCTTGAGCATGCTTATGCTGTTTTTCCATACAACTTTGCCAAGCAGTATTTTTATCTTCTTTTTTGTTGGTCAGTAAGCAGTGTGAAGTTCGTATTGTAAAACTGATTTTTTTTTTTTTTCTCATATGGTTTAGTTTTCAGTTCTTAGTTTTTCTTTTGAAACACTGGTCTACGAAGCAGACATCTTCCAAAAAATGCACCATGTTAGTCAGTGATGTACATTTTCTTTGATGGTTAAAAGGCTTTCAGTAGTGAAAGTATTAGCAACCACCCAAATCAGTAATGGGCTGCAACTGCAGTTCTGTCCTGGCTGCTTGCTTGGCTCAAACAAGTAGTCAGTGGAAACGTGAAAAAATTGTCTTAGTTTAGCAGGTTCACCTGTTCTTGCAGTTAATAAAACCAAGCTCACTTTAAGAGAATGGAATGAGACAAGATTGTACTTAGGAATCATTCCTGAGCTCTCCTAGTAGCCTCCTAAAACTATTATTATTGATTACTCTTATAATTTGTGTCTGCATTCACTCTGCTCCTTGGTGTTTTTATATTTATTTCATGTCTAATGGGGAAGATGTGAACTGAAATGTGGAGGTGTAGATTTTGAAAGATGTTGGCTATTGTTGGCAAATTAATCTTCTAAATCTATTTACGCTTTTGCTCACTTCTGATTAGTTCCAGGATGTAGGTATGCACTAACATTGTTGTAACAGCACGCTGATAGAAACTGTGTCAAGATGGTACTGCTTTTTGGATGCAGAATTGAAGTAAGAGTTCCAAGTAGAAAGCATCTCTTGAATTAACCATTCCTGTGGCTCTGCTGTTTTTTCTCTTTTATTTTTGTCTGTAATTCCGTGATTACTGCTACAATCCATTTCACTGTAATGAACAGCAAGCTTTCTAACCACGTGTTACCTTTTTTCCTGCACAGATAAAGGAAAAATAAATATTCCAAAGGAAGAATTAGCTCTTAGTGCTGAAGATGGTAAATATCTTGTGTGTTTGCATGGAAGTTTGTTTTCCAGTATTCTCTGCTAGTGAAAGTGTTTTTGAAACCAAGAATTGTATTTTTCTTTGAAATTAGGCTAACTGCAGCATGACTTAAATGCTTTTGTAGAATTTTCTTATATTATTCTTAAGTACTAGACTTAGGTTATGTCTAAGTCTAGTACTTAAGAATATGTCATATGATACATGTACAGAGTGCGTGTCATCTACCAGCGTCTCATTTTGGCCTTTGGTCATTCAGCCTGTGAAACAGTTTCTGTAATCATTCAGAGCTTTGAACACTAGCTTAGCAGGAAAAACTGGGTCTAATTCCATATTGGATTTGTTCATCTCTTACATTATAGCATGCAAAATGACTTTAAACAAAAAAAAACAAAAAAAACAACAACAACAACAAAAAAAGCCCTTCACAATACATCCATTGAAAAGGATCTCTGCTGTCTCAATCCACCAAAGTACAATTAGTTTAAGCAAAATATGACACTGGATTGGCTACTGTAGATAACGTTGATCTATTAATGCATTACAGGTGCCTTACTGTTAATTTTTTCTATGTTCCTTTAGAAATTTCAAATCTAAGCAAAACAAAAGCAAACCTGCTCCAATATTATGTCAAGATGAACATACTGGAGAACAATTAAATAACACTGAATATGCTGGAATATAACACAATTCTTTCTTACTCACTGCATTGTGGCACTACAGTTTTAAAAATAGTTGTGTAAAGTTGCATTTTTTTTGAACTTCAAAGCATTTTGAAGGTTAGTGGTCTATAACAGAATAGAATACATGCAATGTCCAATATGTTAACAAGTCTTAAAAACTCTGTACTTAAGTACATAACGTTGCCTTCAGATGGAAAGCCTTACTGAAAGCATATTATGTATTCAATATGTAGGCGCTTACCTGAAAAGGGTGGCTTTTTTTAGTTAAATGTGTTTTTCAGTTAAATACAATGAGTGACAATTTGAAAAAATGATTAACCCAACCAAACTGATAACTGTACAGATATGGTAAAGCGAATTCTCTTGAAAGTAATATTCATGATTTTGTTTTGCTAAGCTTGCACATTCATGTTCCCTTTATAGTGATTTAACTCCTAAAAAGAATGATGCAAAACATAAACATTCATGAGGATCTAGAAAAGTAAAGGCTTGTCACACATAAAATATGTTGATGTTATTTATAAAACTGTAAAACAGTTGTGCCACTATTGACTGTTGTCAATACTGCACTGAGCAGATCTGAAACCTGATCAGCATCAAGTGAGGAATGAAAATGCAGCAGGAAGTGAGTAATAGGATTCTTCAAACTGATAATGGAGAAGTTTCTCCACTGATATTTAAACTAACACATTAAAGATCTTTTTTTTTATTTAACAACTAACAGTTTGCACATCTAGTCTAGAATATTGCTGAATAAAGTAACTGCATGTAGCTGCATACTGACAATAATTGAAATCTTAACCAGTATTTGAGCTTTGTCATCAAATACTTTGGAAAAAGCTTAACTCTATAGAAATAATCCCAGTATGTTTGTGGTGTTAAAATGTATACAACAGGTACATACATGGTTCTGTAGCTGGCTGTCCATTGCCAAAAAAATTCTCTGTCATGAGATATTCGGTATTAGTATATTTCACCATGTGTGAAATCTACACATCTAGCGTAAAGATGTAAAGCTTTAGTGCATCATTAAATATGAGTGTGTTTAGAGAATGAAAAATTCTAAGAATTGTGAACTGAGTAAATCACAGAATCACAGAATGGCCAGGTTTGGAAGGGACCTCAAGGATCATGAATCTCCAACCCCAAATTAGATCTTTGAAAGTCTGGTTTGTGTAAAGAAATGAATGACGAGCACAGAAGTGAATTTCAGTAAAGGTGTAGCAAAGTTTGAGCACTGGAACTGGCTCCTCAGGGGAGTGGTAATGGTACCGAGGCTACCAGAGTTCAAGAAGCATTTGGGCAGTGCTTTCAGACACAGGGTTTGAATTTTTTGTTGTCCTGTGTGGAGCCAGGAGTTGGACTTAGTGATCCATGGGGGTTCATTCCAACTCAGGATACTCTATAGGATTCTATGAAACTTAAATAGATTGGCTGTAAGAAACTGCATCATTGAGATATGCTTTTAGAATTAACTAAGAATACTTCACACTTGAGACCTTGTTCACATGTAAACATTTCTTGATTCACCCAAACATATTTTGTCATCAATTGGACTGAGAAATAAAATAAACATAGTTTTGCACGTAAACCAACTTCTTATCAAGAACATTCTGATGACTCTAATGTCAACAATGGCAAGATTGGTGCATGAGTACACTTATCCTTATTCTAGAAAGAGAAGCTGGAAGGAAACTGATCATATTTGATCATAGTGAACTTTCAGCACTCAGAATTATTCTGATTATTCCGATATATTGTCAAGCAAAACATTTTGTCTTCTGACAGACAAAGTTTTGTGGCCAGAGTTACAGGAGATGTCAATCTAGATCCTTCATAATGGTAGCATCTCTGAGTTCTATAATAAAGTTTACAACTTAGATGTAAGGTTTTCTGTGCATGTGCATGTATTTCATCCGAGGTTGTTTCTTTTTAACCATGCCCTGTTATGGAAACTCACTCTCTTGATGTCCAAGCTTTTTTTGAAATTTGAATTGCTGCTCTTTAGTCTCCACAGTGCCTTCACAGCCTGATAAGCCATTTTCCAATCCTGAAAAAGTCAAAGGACTGAGCAAGTCAGTACCATCATTCCTACAGGAAGAGGTATGTTACATCTCTTAAAGAACTGTAATTAAAAATTCTGATTGTTGTGGCATTAAGCATTTGCCAAATAGTATTTCCCAGGTTCTGTCAAGCCAGTTTACTACTTGCTCATTGCATGTAACTGTTCGCAGTATAACAATCAGGATGATCACAAGCAATCTGTAGCTTATTAACCTTTCAGACAGTTTAATAACTTTTATTCCTACAGTACAGCTCTACATAAAAAGTATGTTTTATCTAGGAGATTGAAGCATAGTGAATGTTAGCTGTTATTCCCAAAGGCAAATTCTAATCTTAAAATAACAGGTCTTTTATCTTCAGAACGTGTATAAGTTAATATATTTGTTTTGTTGAGAGCCTAAAATGTTTGAGTGTGTGTGTAAGACTATATGTAATGGCATCTTCTGGTTACCCTTCTCAGAGGGGTGGTAGTTTGGGATGGAGGCTCAGGTATGAGGCTCTCTAAATGAAAGCTCAGTATTTCCAGCAATGTCTTCATATTTAATGTATTAACTCAGTATGATTTGTAAGAGTATGGTTGGGCCATGGAATAAACTCTGAGGCCATGTTCATAGCTTCTAAAATGACACCAAAGTTTGAAAAAGATAAGCTATTGGAAACTGGCCGGTGCCTTCCCAAACAGTGAGCAGAGAAAGGTGTTGAGACTGTATTTAAACCAAACACCAATCTCCAAATGTAAATGTCTAAAATAGGTAGCTCTGTAGATAACAGAGTAGAATCATAGAATCTTAGAATCCCTGAGGTTGCAAAAGACCTCCAAGATCGTCTAGTCCAACCATCCACCTACCACCAATATTTCCCCACTAACTCATGTCCCTTAGTACAACATAGTTCAACTTAGTAACTGTATACTAATATATGCAAATATAATGTGTATACCTATAAAATTGCATGTAGCATATGCTGTTTCTGTCTTCGAGTTCATTATCACCTGCGTAAATCTAGTGAATATAAAGCATGAAACTGGTGAATGCATAACATGAATCTGGTAGAAATAAAAACTTAGAAATAAGCATTAAAGACAGCAACTCATTGCTACGCACTGGTACAGAAAAATAGTGAATTCTTCTGGTAATAAAGCACTTTCTAATTAAAAAGGAACTTATGAAGAAACCAGTGCATTATCCTTCTGCACAAACCTAAAAAGTTAAGGGTTCTCTATTTGTAAATAGTAATAACATCCTTATATAACATTTTAAGTTACCTTTAAAAAAAATAAATTAACATCACGTGTAGTGCATTCTGGAGGCATGCAGTCACCCCAGTGATCAATAATTCCTAGTCTTTGAACATCACACATTCCAAAACCTTGATGAGATGACTGCTCCCATTCAGAGATGGTGCTTAGCTGACTAAGGACAAGACTGGCAGAGAACAGCTTAGTACTGTAGCTTCTGAAGACTTGCTGCATGCCAAATGACTAAAATAATCTTAGGCAAACGTTTGTCCCGGCTTAACATGAGGGGGGCTTTCCTGTCTTTTTCAAACAGTGCGTGTAACAGGGCTGATTATCCACCATGCAACTGTTACTTCACTCCTTGGATTTATTTTGACCAGTCCCAAGCAGCACACTCAAATAATTTCTCTTTCAAGGAGCCCTGCATAACGTAGATGGCAGTCCTTGTCCATGGCCTCATGGCCTGGGGAACAATCCTGGTCTGCTTTTACTTAGCAGCATAGATATAGCCAGAAAAACTCTGAATTTCCATAAGTGAATGCTTATGGAGACTTATTCAAAAGTTTATATGCTAACTACTTATTTCTGCAGATATTCTTAATGTGTGTAGAACTTGTTAGTTTGTATTTGTTAGTGGAATATCAGTGATAGTGATTCATCTGCATAAATGAAGGGGGGAAGCCTTGTACATTGTTGACATATGGTACACATCAGGGAGATAATGCTTTTTATAGCAAATTGCATAGGAAAGCTTATGTGGAAAGAAGCATCAAGTCTTCTGTTCAGTGATGGCATGGAGATGTCATGAGCGGGGTTGTAAGCATAGTGCCTGATGATGACCAAGTAACCCAAAACTGCAGTTTCTTGATGTAAAAGCAGCTCCTTGCTTGCTGTCTTGCAAAACAAGCATTTTTTCAAAAGCCAATCACTTTATCCAGTGCTGTTTTACTGTGCATGTTACTTTGCAACTAACTTTGCCTTAAAGGAATGGGAGAATTGATGGTATTCTCTGTATAACAGAAAGGGACTGGTGAAAGACCTGAGCACTATCACTTGCATAAGTTTATGCACAGCATAGTGAAGTAGAGAGGCTGAGTTTAGTTGGCCCAATAAAATTAACTTTGTACTTTCGATTGCTATTTGAGATTTAAGAAAAAACAAAACAAACAGTTGCATTATTGCTTTAGAAATGTTTTAGCTTTCTGTTAGAAAATTTAGATTCTAGTATTCTTTGAGTCCCAATCTGTGTTATTAAAATTGTTTTTTTTTTTTTTTAATGTTCCTTGTAACAACAAAGAACCTGCACAGACCTTCTTTCTGTGATGTTTTTGTAGAGTGATGACAGAGAGACAGATACAACATCAGAAAGCAGTTATTCCTTTGGCAGAATCAAGAAGAGTCCCAGCTCTCTAACCAATCTTAGCGGTTCTTCTGGCATGGCCTCCTTATCCTCTGTATGTACACAAAAGCCTTGTTTTAATGACACTTTATTTTTGCTAATCTCTTCAGAATTGTTTTGGCTTCCTTCTTCCTCTTCTACTTCTTTCCCTGGCATCTTTCTCCTTCCTTTCCTCTCTCTGCTCTTTCTGTTATGTGAACTTTTGCTTGGAATCACCTTTAAAAATAAATAAAGAGTATTTTTATTTTTTGTTTTTTAGTGGTATGCTGGAGCTTGCTTGGTCCCACTCTCCAGCATACTCTAAGAACACTACACAAAGAGGCTTTTACAATAACAACTTAAAGCTGTATCAGAAGTGGGGAAGAATTTATATAGTACAAACACTTAGAAATGGATTAAGGGGTAAAGGAGAAAATAAGTGAAAGAAAGACAATATTGGTATGTGGAATGAACTAGATAATCAATTCTAAGAAAATTTGAAAACAAAACAAAACAAAACAAACCACATATATTCTTCTATTTCTACCTGTCCAGGGTTTAATTTTCATGTATGCTTTCTTTTGGCACATAATCCAGGCACATAAAGACTCTGTTGATTTCTTTGTTGCTATTTTCAGAAGGTATGTTGTCCTAAAGTTTTAGGCTCTGCTTTCTGCAAAGATAAGCTGAAGAGATTTACATGTAATATCCCAAGGATATGATCTCACACAGTCTCTAGATGTATAGCATCATATAATTTTTTTATTCTGCCTCAATACAATAAATAAGTTCTCCTGTTGTTGTTGTAGAAAACTTGGCGTAACACTTTTTAAGATTCACAAATAACATTCTTCCTTTTGCTAACCTGTTTGCTAAGGAACTTGTATAATAGTGTCTGCTAGATTTCATAACTGTATCCAAAGGGTCATAGTTAATTTCTTTATTGTCTGAATCCTGAAAGTAATTTCTGCTCTCTTGAAGTATTTGGTAGAAATGTAAAGCCAGAAAATTTTTTATCCTTGTGTATGATACAGGTGAGTGGAAGCTTAATGAGTGTCTATAGTGGAGACTTTGGCAGTGTTGATGTGAAGGGGAACATTCAGTTTGCTATTGATTACGTAGAACAACTGAACGAACTCCACATTTTCATTTGCCAATGTAAAGACTTGGCAGTTGCAGATGTCAAGAGACAGCGTTCAGACCCGTAAGTAAAAACAGAATATTTTCTTCCTTGTGTAATTTTTACTTTTAATGTGCAGATGAGAACTGTATTTTCTTTCCACCAAATCTGTATGATTGAGTAAACAACCAAATAAGTGGAGGCTATAACATGCTTTACATGTTTTTCTACTCTGAAATGAATATAGAATTGCTGTATAAATTGTCACGTACATTCATGTGGGAAACTCAAACTTCTAAGAATATGAAATTCTATTTTAAATTTTAACTTCCAAGATTAAGGGAACTTAGTTAAGTGGATTTCTTTTACTTTGAAAGTAAATACTTGTGTATTTTGGAATAATTTTGGAAGTTGGACAGGGTGTTTTCTGGCTGCCATTATCAATCTGTTTACGTTTTAGGTATGTGAAGACCTACCTGCTCCCAGAGAAATACAAGCTGGGCAAACGGAAGACCTCAGTGAAAAAGAAAACTTTTAATCCAGTCTTCAATGAAATACTGCGGGTATATAACAAACACAGATTAGGCATGAAGTATAAGAAATTCTAACTTTCCAGATATTCGTGTCAAGATGAATTGCTCCACAGGTGTACCACTGTTTATCCACTGATAGTTTATAGTATTCTCTGGACTGAGCACACTGACTGTTGTGTAATACTTGCAAACAAACTCAAGCTACTTAGGAACTTAAGATTTGAAATATTAAAATATGAAGAGAGTTTTGTCTTGAAATGAAGTGAGCAGTTATGTATGTTATAAACTCAGACACATTTTCCTCTAACTGTCATTTTCGTTTTCCCCTTCATTTCTCCTTTCTGGCAGTACAAAATTGAGAAAGATCTCCTAAAGAATCAAAGCCTTAATATCTCTGTCTGGCACAATGATACCTTTGGGAGGAATAGCTTCCTTGGTGAAGTGGAGCTGGATTTAGGAACTTGGGACTGGAATGATAAATCCAACAAGCAGATCAACTGGTTTCCACTCAAGCCTAGGGTATGTTATTAAGGATGGGTTAGCTGTTTTATATTTTCTGCTGTGTATGTGAAAGACCAAATCATTCTTTATTTAGACCTGACCTGTGTCTTCTGTGTTTTTTTTTTCAATGTGAAGAAGTGAGGTGAATATGAAGAAGTGACACATACTTAGGCCTTTTTACAAGATAAATGCTGCTGAGGCTGATTTCTAGATAAATATTCCTACAGAAGTGAGTTTATGAAGTGCACTTTCCATTGCACAAATAATAAGTTTCTTATGTACCACTTCTAAGTACACAACAATGGAAAAGAAGTGTTCTCAAGGACTTTTGATCTCTTCTGGGTCTTGTCCATCACTCTGTATCTGAGGCACTGGCTCAGCTTGCCCTAAATCTGTGGTGTGCTTAAACTAAGGGAAGACTGAAGGAGAAGAAAACTAGAAGAAAAATTATCATGTACAAGTCAAGCTTGATACTGTGCAAAATTTTGTGTGTGTGAACTGTAGCGTTTGAGAGGTTTTTTCTTAAATTTCAGACTTCAGCAACGGCTTTTGAACTAGAAAACAGAGGGGAGATGAAACTAGCCCTCCAGTATGTTCCACAACCTGTTGGAGGTATGCTTTGCTTCTTGGAGTTTGCCAGGGATTTGAGTTTTACCTGGGGGCAAGGGATGGGTCCTGGTTTTAGCAGTATTCAATGTAATGGCATCATGTGGCAAGCTGTCTGATGCTTAAGCACAGCGCTGGGTGTACTTTCTGTGTGTTGTGCTTCTAGCAGACTCAGCTATTACACGTGAGTTCTGGCTCTAGGAGACATGATCTTCCAATTCTAGGTGAGGGGGAAGCGCTGACAGCTTTTCCAGGAGGCCAGCTGTGAGGGCCTGCTGATAAAGACTAGCACTGACTCTCTTCCTCCTCCCCTTTATTCCTGTATCAGGAATGGTGTTGTGAGCAGGACTAGGGAAGTCATCCTGCCCCTGTACTTGGCACTGGTGAGGCCTCACCTCAAATACTGTGTTCAGTTTTGGGCACCTCAATACAGAAAGGACATTGAAGTGCTGGAGCAGGTCCAAAGAGCAACAAGGCTTGTGAAGGCCTTGGAGATTATGCCGTATGAGGAGAGACTGAAGGAACTGGGCTGTTCACTCTGAGGAAAAGGAGGCTGAGGGAAGACCTTATTGCTCTCTTCCAAGATCTGAAAGGTGCTTACAGCAAGAGCGGGGTCAGTCTCTTCTCACTGGTGACAGGTGACAGGATGAGGAGAAATGTAGGTAAGTTTAGGTTGGATATCAGGAAAATGTTCTTTACAGAAAGGGTTGTTAAGCACTGGAATAGGCTCCCCAGGGAGATGGGTTGATGTGGTGGTAGATGTGTTTAAAAACAGTTTGGATGTGGTGCTCAGGGACATGATTTAGTGGAGGGTTGTTAGAGTTAGGGTAGAATGGTTAGCTTGTGGTTGGACTCGATGATTTTATGTTTTGGTCTTTTCCAACTTAAGTGATTCAATGATTCTATTCTCTGATTTATTTTTTGTATATTTGATTTTTTATTCATAACTGTTGTGTATTATTTCACATTCCATTTCATAAATTAGTTCTCCTTCAATGAGGTTTTTTTTCTTCTAACTTTCCTTCCTTCCTTTTCCAAGGGGAGAGAAGGGTGTTGTGTGATTAACACTTCAAACTGCAACAGGTGGGAAGTAGCTGTATAAAATTTTTCAACAAATTTGTATGTCTTGTTTTAAAATAAAACTTAATCCTAGAGGATTAAGTCACTCTGGCCATGATTTCAGTTTGAGGATCACTTCAGGGTCTCATATTATTTTTATGTTCCAACAGAAGAAATTACCTGACTGTTGTAATATTAGATGTACAGTCCATGTTAATCCAGTCCGTATACTTATGTTTTGTTTTCTCTCTACGTTTTGGAGATTATGAAATCATCAGACTGTGATTTGTTACATAAACAATTACAATGCATTATGTTCATGGAAGCAGCTGCATGATCTTTTAGGTTGTTCTTGCCTGTCAATTTATAACTGGCTGGCCTGACACTGAAGCTAGGTCAGGTCTTCAATCCAGCCAGCCAATTGATAAGAATGAAATATATTAAGAGCACAGAGGAGTTCATTTGAAAGTATAAGCAATGATAAAGGCTACACCAGGTACCTACAAAGATGAATCAGAGCCAGGATTTTTTATTGTCATTTTAAAGGAAAGAAGATTCTGTCCACTGGTGAGGTCCACATTTGGGTGAAGGAATGCCGTGATCTTCCTCTTCTGAGGGGAAACAGACTCAACTCTTTTATTAAGTGGTAAGAACTGTGGTCGAAGTCATCAAAAATGGTGGCACAATAATGCCACTGTTATTTCTAATCTTACCTTCAATTTTCACTGTTTAAATTAAACACAAAACCACAAATAATTAATTACTTTCTGATTTTTCTTTATTGTAATGCAAATCGTCCTGCAGGGCTTGTAACTTCAAGATGCTAACTATTTACTAGCAAGCAAGATGTACTGGGAAAACTTTCTTAGTAGCCACCACCCTTTCGTTTCAACTGCTTAGCTTGTAGGTGGTAGGGCTACTTAGATTTAAGTGAAGTTTTGTGTCTGGTACAAGTTGTATTTAAACAAAGCAGATTTGTGCAAGAGTATGCTTTAGTTTACTGAATCAGGGGAGAAGATAGAAGTGAGAGGCTCAGTTGTATTTCTTCCTCTCTACAAGCTGATTTAAAATGTAAAGGGGATAGCAAGATGGTTGGGAAACCTCTGGCAGTAGCAAAAAGATTTCAGCATCATCAGTGATAAGCCAGCAAACAAACTCACTTGTGCTTCTTTCCTTCCGTCCTCTGAAGTACAAGAGCGGTTGTATCCATTTCTTGGAAGGGTCTGAGAATGTGACCTTTGAATTTATCTCCAAGATGCTGAGCCATTTTATCTTTAGTTGCTTTGTAACATGCAAAAGAGTGTTTATCAGTAGTTTTTATTTATGAAATACTTTTAATGCCAGTTACGCTGTTAACCTAAAGTGCAAACTGACAGTGTTTTTTTCTGTTTGAAGTACGATTCTTCCCGATACCAGCAGAAAAAGTCGCCAGAAAACAAGAACAGTGTCAAAAACTACAAACCCAGTATTCAACCATACCATGGTCTATGATGGCTTTAGACCAGAAGATTTGAAAGAAGCCTGCATAGAACTCACAGTCTGGGATCACAACAAACTTGTCAACCATTTTCTGGGAGGTCTCAGGATAGGCCTTGGAACAGGTACTAGAAATTAAGAGATTAATCCTTAATTTACAAAATTGTCTTTCCTTTCTATCCTTTCCATTTCCATTTCTTTAAAAAAATAAAAATAACAGCCTTCCAGCCATTTAGTTACTTAAGAGTTTCATTCAGTGAGTTATCTGTTCTTTGTCATGGATCCTGCCGTGTCAGTCAGCCCTAATACTAGTTCCATTTACAAGTTAGAACAAATGTAGTAGAAATAAACCTTTGTCCTTACATCATACCTCATATGAAATACAAGAATATACTATTTCTGTACCCAGAATCTTGATAACATATCACAAACTTCTGCATGCAAAAACTAGATAGGTGGTGTAGAATCAGTATTGGGTGGAAATAGGATAGACTGGGGATGTTTGTTGATAAGATACGAAGATTTTGGATGTGGAAACATATAAATGCAAATATGTTTATCTACAGAAAAAGATATGTAGATGGAACTGCATGTTTTTCCCAGCTGGTATGTATATATATATATGTCCCTTTCTAGTCCAAGGAGGGACAGTGCATTTACTGTCTTTCAAAGCAAAAGCAAGAAAAAATGAATTCTCAGATGGTTCAGCAGAATAACTTAAAATACAAGTGAAGTCAGTAAACATCAAACTTAGTCTTAACAAGTGGAGAAGGATAACACAGTTTGGGTGCAGAACTGTCACTAATTGCATTTGATGGAATTGTTCAACCATAAAAATAATAGAGTTAGATCTTGAAAGCACTACCTGAAGAGGTGAAACTGTTTGAGAAGACAGGCAAATTTGATTGTCATCTCTCAACTTTGCATAATATTAAGTGATTAATGCTTCTGACATTTTTCTAGGCAAAAGTTATGGAACTACAGTGGACTGGATGGACTCTACTTCAGATGAATCTGCCCTGTGGGAGAGGATGATAAAGTCACCCAACACATGGGTGGAAGATACACTACCTCTCAGGATGCTAATGGTTGCAAAACTGACGAAATAAGGGCTTTCTGATTGCTAGCAGCAAAAAGAATTCTTGGGAATGGAATTAAAAGGTGTGGTGGTGAAGCTTGGAAGAGGAGCACAACAGCTGCTTTCATAGTCTGTGTTCTGTGGCTGTTCTGTTTCTGTGCTATCAAGTGTCACTTCATATTTCAAGCTAAACTTCTGCCTGCAGATCTATGCAAATTTAAGGGGCTAGTTCTTCTTATTCACTGAAAATATACTCAAGTAAAAATGCACTTAGCAGTTGAGTGATAGAGGAATCTGTGGTACCTGAATGCTTGTGTTGCCTAACTGAAATGTTGCTTATTCCTTAACTTTAAATTGACAAAAAAAAGCCAAAAAAAAAAAAAAAAAAGGAAAAGTGAGTAAACTTTGCCAAACTTTTCACATTGATTGTGAAGTGTTGTTAATGACTTAATATCAACAGGTGGCATTTTGTTCATGCTTCTCAGCATCCATCTACATCTGAGTCTTCATTATGCTACATTGGATCTCCCCAGCAAGGACTGTGCAGAATGTTTGTTTTTTTTTTTAAATAAGTCCCTTTATCTGTGGTTGTACTTTTATATAATATAGAAGTTGCTTCTATAATGGAGAAGCAATACATGAAGTGGAACTGTTGATATCTTATTCTGCAAGGTGCAGAGGACTGTTAATTCCAATTTACTAGGAAAAATTAAGTTTATAAAGTTGGCTTATACATTTGTTCATCACCTTGCTAATAAATCAACATTACTTTTAAATGATGAAGGCATTGGAGTCAAACTTTTTCATTCAAATGCTACTCTAAAGGATCTATTCATGCTAGTTTTAATGATGATTAAAGTACTGGGTATTCATTTTGTAAAGTGTACTCATTAGCTGTACCTGCATCTGTTAGCTTGGTTTGCCAAAATCATTTCTCTGTTATTCAGCGCCACCGTCAGGAAAACGCTGGGATTACGGCTGGTCCTGGCTTAGAGAGGTCTGCAGCACATGAAACGGGACAGGGATTTGCCACTTGTAGAAAACGCATGCCACTAGAGGAAGATAAATGCATAAAACACAAAGTGTATTACTCTAAAAGAAGAAAATAATAAAAGCAGCCTTAAATTTAATTAAATCTAAATAAGAATTTGTTCATTAAAACTCAATGCTTTGTTAGCTATTCAGTTTAAATATGCAATATAATGTAATATAACAAATGCATGTTTATGTGAAGTAACTGCAAGGATCCAGAGGTTGGAAAAATCCTGCATCTAAGACTAGGGAAATGAAAATGAAAAAAAAAAATGGCTCTTCGCAGCTTCAAATCAGTTGCTTAATTTAATCATGAAAATGTAAATGCTCAAACTCTTTGGTTATTTGTTGTATGCCATGAATGGGAAAAAGGAGAGGTGCTTTTCAATCTGCCTGGGAACACCCATTCTTTCATCAGCTGGGCAGCCTGGATATTACAAAAAGAGCAATGAGTCTCCATCCCTTATTGCCTCAGCTGCTTTGGATGAGCTAAGTAGCTGGTACAGATTGCACTTTGCTTTTCCAGAATCACCACCCATTCAGGAGAGGCTAACTAAGAACACAAAAGCCAAGTGACTGCTGTACCATTTAAGTACAGATATGTTGTTCTGAAGCGTAGTATGCACACTGGCTCATACAAGAACAATCGTTTATGTCTGGCAGAAACCTCTTTATTTGTAATCACAGAGTGGAAGATTTTCATTTTCACCTTAAAAAGTTGCTGAAAACACAGCAACTTAACAGGTATATAAATTTTTGCTGTTTTGTTTCCTGTGAAGCCTAAACACATTGCTGTGCCAAAATAGCTTGGGGAGCTCAGCTCATAGATGGGGTCTTGAGGCTTTAGATTTACAGGCAAGTGCTGCATGTCCTGTATTCTATACTGTACAACATTTCAGGACTTAAAAACTTAATTGCTATCAAAATAAAAGTTCTGTCCATATATATATGGACTCCACAAAAACAGGAGGTTTTTTAACGCCCTTGGAAGCACTAGCAGCATTTGTTTGCTAAGAACTACTCCCAGCTACTTCCACAACTTCTGGATGAAGGCAGGATTCGGGAGTGACCCATTGAGAACTGCATTGCCATGGACACAAGCCCCATGCTAGGAGTGTCAACAAACAGGCCAAGGAAGGAAAACACCTGGCAACAGAAAAGATTTGTCCTCCTAAGCCCCTCTCTTTGTCTTTTTTTTTCCACTGGATAGCCTCAGCCTTTTGGTCTTTCCCTGTTACAGCTGAATGTTTTGGCAGGAACCAAAGGTGAGTACCCAAAAGCAGCATCCTTGCTGTCACAACTTGGCACCTGTCCAGACTTGGTAGGCTTGGGTTCATTTTTTTGCTGGATGTTGTTCTTCATCCTTCCTTTACTTCTCTCTCTAAGGAATTTTCCCTGTGTCTAAACTTTACCTCCAGCCAAGGCAAAGGAGGTCTCAGAGCCTGATTATCAGCAGGCTGTTTCACGTGCTGTGTCATTGAAGGTCTGCATCTGAAAGTTGTACTTCAGTTTCAGATAAACTTTTCGTACATCTGAGTAGCACTCCATATGATTAGGCACTAAGAGTGATGGTGGTTAGCATAAATACCTTTAGATGAGAAACCAGACTCAGCAAATCAGCATCAACACGCAAATAAGGAACCTTCTCTCCAGGCACTGTCTATATTATTGTGCACTCACTAATTATTGCCACTGAGTAGATGTGTTTATTTTAAATTCATAAATCACTAAGCACAGTGTAAGGCCATTATTATTTTTAATAATAATCTAAAATATAAAATATAAAATATATATAAAATTATATTTTAATGAATGATATACTATCAAAACCATAAAAATCAATTTGAGGGTTGTACTGACTGTCTATGCTCTACTTAGATTTATAATTCCAGATCTGCAAGAAAAAAAAAAAAAAAAGGCAGAGGAAAAAGATTGATAAGCAATTATTTACAGCTTTATCATTTACTGGCTTTTTACATAAATGTAACAGTACTTCTTGTAGTTCTAGCAAGCAGTGCTTTGGGAAGGAATAATTACCAAAGCTAGTAATTGGCAAATGAATAGGCTTATGTAAATACCAAACCTATGGTTCTTTGCTTTTGCATCATGGAATCTGGTATCCTTCTCTTCAGTCTGCTTGTCTTTGAACTGGGGTCCACAGAGGCAGAGAGAGCTGCAGAGCCGCTCTTGGTTTTAGGATTCTCTGTCCACCAGCTTAGTGCAGTTCTGGGAACGCTTCAAACCTGCTGAATGTCACTAAGAGAATTGGTCTCTATGAAATGTTGTTTCATCTTTGTGTGTGACAGTGTCTCCATGGCCCAAGAGGATGGAGAGGCAGTGATGGCCAACCAAAGAAGTGATGTGGAGATGGGCAAACATACAGAAGATCTGACAAAAAGCATGCAGACACCCTGTAGGAGTCCTGAGAAGAGAGAGAAGGCTCTGCTACGGGCACGCCTGGAAGAGCAGCATCGCCTTATCTGTATCCTGAAGAAAAAAACAGATGACGAACGCAAACGCTGCAAGAGCCTGGAGCAGCTTAACGTGGAACTGGAGAAACTGAGGCTAGAGGATGCTGTGAAACTGAAAACCCAAACCCAGCGGATTCAGTACTTGGAGGATTTGGCCAGCAACCATGAAAAAATGCCAAGGATGAGCACAAGAAACAGAACACACAGCTGAAGGAGGAAAACCAGCACGTGCAGAAGGAGAATGAAACCCTCCTCAGCCAAGCAGCGAAGGACAAGGAGGCTGAAATGCTCCAGCTTGCTGCCCAGGCCAGAGAACTCTCACAGCAGCTGGGTGCTCTACATGAGAAATGTGCTTGTGAGAGATCCAGGGCCCAGCAGCTAGAAAAGGAGCTCCTGGAAGCTCAGAGCCAGCAAGCACATGCCTGTGTCTTGCAGGTTGACTCCCTAAGACAACAGCTGCAGCGCCTACAGGAGGAGCACCAACAAATGGTGGAACAGCTAGAGCATGGAGAAAGCCAGCAGAAGGCTCACAGTGCCGAGCTGCAGGCCAAGCTGGAGAGGGCAAATGAGGAGAAAGAGCAGCTGCTGAACCTGGCCAGAGAAAAGAGTAAAGCTCTGCAAGAAAAGCAACAGGAAATTCTGCAACTGGGGAGGAAGCTGGAGATGGCAGAAAGAGCCAAATGGAGAACAGAAAGGAACATTGTTAAAGAAGTGGCAGCAAACTATGATCTGAAGGTCCACGAGCTCCAGCAAGAGCTGAAAAGCAGCCAGGAGGCATACAGTGAGCTCTCACTGCAGTTTGATGCTTACAAAAAGCACAGTATGGATTTACTGTCCAAAGAAAAAGCCCTGAATGTCAAACTCTGTCACTTTAAGGCATAAAACATCAGCTTTCTGCTTGGTTCTTAGCAGGTGCCTCTACTGTACCACTCCACTGATTCTGTTCCTGTTCGTGCAGCCACCTTCTAGCAGATCTCTGTAATGTACTTACTTACAAGCTTAAATCCTTCTGCAAGAACTGGTCTGGAGCCTTTAATTCTTTTTGTTACAGTTTTTCATAAGAGCTCTATGGCATTCAATCCGAGCAGGGGTTGTCAAACTAGCCAAACCATGTCTGATCTGTAACATGAAAGATTACAGGGGATAACTTCAAATGTGAATTTGATTTTATTTGGTCCTAGATTTTTTTCCCAGAGATTTTTATTATTTATCCAAAGCACTTGTAGACTCTAACATTTGATTCTCTCTTGAAGTTCAAGAGATGTGGGATGCTTTAGAGGCATCTTTGGAGATCCAAGAATGGAATCCAATCTTGCAATGTCTGCAGCATGAACAGTAACAATATATAAACTTACTGGGTCCAAACAGTAAAATCACTGAATGAATACCTACCTGAAGCTGAAGTAAGATATTACATGTGGTTGTTCTACAGCTGCCTACAGTTCTCTTAGTCTTACTTAATGCCAGTGTTGTTTATACCCCTGTTCAACTCAAAGTAAGAGATTCTTTGGGTGATTTCAGTTGTTTTCAAAATAGGTTGAGGGTCTAAGTAGTACAAAACCTAAGGGCACAGGTCTGCCAATTTCTGGCCAAAATTCTTCTGTTTCTTGTCAGCACCGTGGGACAGCGAGACTCCCCATCCTCTCCTGCCTCTCTCCCAGCTGAGGAGGTGGTTTTTGGCTGCTGAGTTTCAGCTCCTGAAGCCTTCAACACTCACTCCACAGTATGCCAAATGGCATCCTGCAGCTGCCAGGATTGCTCTCCACGTTCTCATCATGTAAGCGCGTCTTAGAGACTGACTTTTTACAGTCTGATGCACTGGGGTGCATTAATAAGAGTGTGGCTGAGGGAGGTGGTCCTGCCCCTATGCTCTGCCCTGGAGAGCCCACAGCTGTGTCCAGTTCATAGAATCACAGAATCAATAGAATGGCCTGGGTTGAAAAGGACCACAATGATCGTCTCGTTTCAACTCCCCTGCTGTGTGCAGGGTCACCAACCACCAGACCAGGCTGCCTAGAGCCACATCCAGCCTGGCCTTGAATGCCTCCAGGGATGGGGCATCCACAGCCTCCTTGGGCAACCTGTTCCAGGTCTGAGTTCCTTAGCTCAAACAAGACGGGGAACTGCTGGAGAGAATACAGTGGGGGGGCACAGAGATGATGAGGGCCTGTGAGGGAAGGCTGAGAGATGGGAGGCTGTTCAGTCTGGGGAAGACTAAGAAGGGATCTTATCAATGCTTGTAAATACCTAATGGAAAGACAGAGCCGGGCTCTTTTCACAGGTGCTCGCTGATACAACAAGGGGCACAAAGTAGGAAAGGAAAGTTCCTATGAGGAAAAACTTCTTTACTGCGAGCATTGGCAGAGCACTGGAACAGGCTGCCAGAGGTGGGGAGTCTGCTTCTCTGGTGATGTTTGACATCCACCTGGACCTGCTGCAGGGAAGGGGCTTTAGCCTGGGGCTGGGCTTCATGCTCCCACAGCTCCCTTCCAACCCCTACGATTCTGTGACTGTGACGGGACAAGGGGGAACGGTTTAAAACCAAATGAGAGATTTAGATTTAGCTTAGGAAGAAATTCTTTTCTCAGAGGGCGGTGAGGCCCCGGTGCTGCAAAGAGATTGATTTTATTATTTTATTATTTATATTATTTTTTATTATTTTATTATTTATATTATTTTTACTATTTATATTATTTTCTTATTATTTTATTATTTATATTATTTTTACTATTTATATTATTATTTATTATTTGATTATTTCGTTATTCATATTATTTTTTATTATTTTTATCATTTTTAATTATTTTATTATTTATATTATTTTATTATTATTATCCAAAGCACTCGTAGTCTCTTAACTTCTGACTCTCTCTTGAAATTGGAGAGATGCGGGACGCTTTGGAGGCATCTTTCGAGATCTAAGAACGGGATCCCATCTTGCAGCGTCTGCGGTGCCCCCATCCCTGGAGGTGCTCGGGTTCGACGGGCTGCGCGCAGCCTGAGCTGGTGTGGGGCACTCAGCCCACAGCAGGGACGCGCCTTAAGGTCCGTCCCGACGCAGCCGTTCAGGCACTGTTAAACTCCGCCACAGACGCGCTTTTCCCGCGCGCGCGTCGCAGCCCTCAGCCATTCCCCCCCCCCTCTCCCTTCACGCTCACCGCTTCCCGTCGTGCACCGCGGCACCGCCGCTCCGCGCCGCTCTCGCCGAGCCCCGCGGCCGCCGCCTTCTCCCCTCTTTCGTCCTCCCGCCGCCATGCGGCACAGCCTCACCCAACTGCTGGCGGCTTCCTCGGGCGGAGCGAGCCCTTCGGGAGCCGCGTGGCCTCTCGCCGGCGCGGGGCAGGCCCCGAGAGGGAGGGATGGCGGCGGGGAAGGGGATCCGGGAGCGGCGAGGCCCAAACAACAGCAGCAGGAGAAAGAGGCGGCCGAGGGCCCGCCTGAGGTGTGGGAACAAGAGGACTGGTTCCCCGGGCTGGAGCTGGGAGATCTGCTGGAGGCGGCCAGGCCGGAATGGGACGCGGGCGCCGAGCTGAGCGGCTGTTTTTGCGGAGAAGCGGGGCGGGGCCGCAGGCGGAGGAGCGGCGGGGCCGGCAGCAGGCTGAAGGCGGCGGCGGCGGCGCGACTGAACCGGCTGAAGAAGAAGCAGTACGTGCTGGGGCTGGAGAGCCGCCTGCAGGGCCTGGCGGCCGAGAACCGGCAGCTGCGGGACCGCAACCGCGGCCTCAGCCGCCGCCTGCGGGAGCTGGAGCGGGAGAGCGGCTACCTGCGGGCCGTGCTGGCCAACCAGAGCGCGCTGGGGCAGCTGCTGAGCCGCCTGGCCGGGACGCGGGCCGGCGGGCTGCGCCTGGGCACCAGCCTCTTCAGGGACGGCCGCCGCCAGCAGCAGCAGCAGCACCAGCAGCCGCCCAGCCGGGCCGGCGGCGACAGCGGCGACCACGACTACGCGCTGCCCAACGCGCGGCCGCCCGGCCCCGAACAGCCGCCGTACGCGGAGGCCGAGGAGCGTTGGGCGGCTCCCGGCGGGATCTGCCTGCACGTGGAGCGGGATCAGGTATCGGTGGAGTTCTGCTCCATCTGTGCTCGGCGAGCGGCCGCCTCCTTCAAAACGTAGGGCCGGCTACCCGCCGCAAGTGCCTCCTCGCGGAGAAGGGGAAGCTGTCGCCTTCGGGTGACGGAATTCCGAACGACCGGTGAGCGCCTCGACCGAAGGCGGTGCGAGCCGGGCGCGGTGGTGACGCGGAGCTGCAGGCGGGGAACGGACGGTGTCGACCTGAGGCTGGACGGCGTGAGGCTGTCGGTAGAGATAACGTTGACCCGGCCGGGTTTGCGTCAGCCCGCTTTATCCCAGCTGAAAACGCTCGCTTAGAAAACCGAAACCTTCATTAAGACGTCGTCGTCGGACGGCAAGTAGTAACGATCGGCAAAAGAAAGCATGCGTATAAAATTGTGCTGCCTCTTGGTTTTACGTTACTATTAAAACCTCTCTGACAGTTTCTCTTTTAGGTGCTTGCCCTGCCAGGCTCCGTTGTGTAGGGGTTAAAGAGCAGTCGTTTCCCACCTCGCAACCTGGTAAGGATCAATATATTCCCATAATGCGGTGTCAGACAGCTTGCTTTGCTTGTGCCGGTCTCGTTCATGCGGTGACTGGTCCAGGAGATGGTATCTCTGGTCCCTGCCCTGCTGTGATGTTTCTGATTCCTAACTCAGTTGTGGAAAACATCGTTCTGAGTAGCTGCTTTCTGTTCTAAATCAATATTCACACAGTAGCCGGTCAGTGAGCTCCGTTTTGAATTAAAAGTAAATGCTTTCTGCCATTTGAAATAGGAATTTTCTATTGAACTATGAGCTGATGAGCTGCAAAAGGGAAAATATACTAATGGTACAACATTTATAGTCTGTTGTCACAGGAGAAGTCCCAAAAGAACAAGTAAATTGCTTTTAAATGAAAAATGTGACCTGATGATTTAAAATACAGTCCAGTGTTAAGGATACATGGTTCCTTTAGAATTGTCCTTTCCTGCCTTTCTTGAATTCATGATGTGGAGCTTTTCCTATTTGAACAGAACCCAAATGTTGCTTACATCTGTTCAGTGGAACCTTAATGTAGAGAAATCACTTTTTTATATAGAACTCCAGTGAGAACTGTGATTGGCATCACACAGAGTTGCAGATAACTCGGTATCTCTCACAAGTAATCTCTGTGCCCGTGCACACTGAAATTCCTTTGTTACTTCAGAGTAGCTTTAAATTTTAAAGAAACTGCATGTATGTGCATGTGCTTAATTTTACAGTAGAGATCATTGAATCATAAAATGCTCAGGTTGGAAAAGACCTTAGAGGTCATTGTGCCAACCACAACCTAACCATACTACCCGAACTCTTAACAACCCTCTGCTAAATCATGTCCCTGAGCACCACATCCAAACTGTTTTTAAACACATCCAGGGATGGTGACTCAACCACCTCCCTGGGGATCCTATTCCAGTGTTTTACAACCCTTTCTGTAAAGAAACTTTATCCTGATATCCAACCTAAGCTTACCCTGGAACAACTTGAGGCCATTTCCCCTCATCCTGTCACCAGTGAAAGACACCAACCCTGCTCTCACTGTAAGCACCTTTCAGATATTGGAAGAGAGCAATAAGGTCTCCCCTCAGCCTCCTTTTCCCCAGTTCCTTCAGTCTCTCCTCATATGGCACATTCTCCAGGCCCTTCACAAGCCTTCTTGCCCTTCTTTGGACCTGCTCCAGCACCATTCTGTACTGAGGTGCCCAAAAACTGAACACAGTACTCGAGGTGAGGCCTCAGCAATGCTGAGTACAGGGGCAGGATTACTTCCCTAGTCCTGCTCACCACACCATTCCTGATACAAGCCAGGATGCCATAGATGTTAATGTAGCTTACTCTTACAGTATCCAGAAATCTGTAACTTCATTCAGTTAGCAGAGTTTGGAGATGAGCAAATATGTGACTAATTAATTGAAAAATTCTTCCTGATTAACTGAGATAGGAGGAAAAATGTTGATGAACAGCAGTGTGTATTCTCTGGTAGTAGCATTTCTCCCCATCACACAGGATGAGCGGGTAGTTGTGTCATAATATTGAGGTGGTTTTTCTGTATGTCAGCTGGGGGAAGAAGGATTGTGAGAATGATAATATATGTAAAGTGAGGTTTCACAAAGAATAGATTTAAATCAGTCCCATGTATTAACATCTTGAAGAAAATATTCTAATAAGTGTTTTGGAAGTCTTGTTTCTTACAGCCTTAAATTTGGTATTTAAGGCTAAGTGGAAGGGTTTTCTCCCAGCAATTGGAACTTTTGGTACTACACCTTATCAAGTGCTCCTTGGTACGAAGAACATCATTTTCTTTGTGAAACGTCACTGTGTGATGAAGTATACGTGTATTTAGCATCCTTGTTTTTCTTTATGCTAAAGTGGATTCAGCTGTGTTGGGGCAGAAGAGACGGGACCAGCTGCTGACCACATTTCCTGCTTTATTTTAAAAGGTAGTATAAGAAATGAGAATAAAGAGGTAACAGGGCTTTTGCTGTCTTTGTTTAAACAAACAAACAAAAAAAGGTTGAATGCTGGGATTCATTAACTGTCATCCAAGGTGTTTTTTAGAAGACAGTATCCTATCAAGCAGTGTTTTCAGAATTCCTTCTGTTCAGAATGTACTGCCAACACAAGAGAGACTTAAGACATGCATTACTGCAGTGGCATTGGCAGGACTGTTCCAAGGTTCAGTCTTCAGCTGTGCGCTCTGCTGTAGTTGGTGGGTTATGCCAGGACCTTCTCAAGATGTGTGCTGACTGATGCACAAAGTGGAAATGAGTGAGTTAGATAGAGCCTAGGTTGAATCTGCCTGGCTCAGGCTTCACGACCATGCTTCAGTTTGAATTTTAGTGTGCATGAGGTGCAGCAATGTGGGATGTTAGTGGCATTTCTACAGTCACTTCAGTGCAGAAGTTTATTTTAAGTTAAATATGCATTATTTCATTTTGCATCACTGAAAAACGGTAGGAGTCAGAGATCTCTGTTATGAAGCTGCACATCACTCCAGCCATGAAACCACCCGTGAGCTGTGTCTGAGAGTAGCTGATGTTCTGGTACACACAGTGACATAGACCTGTACAAGAACAAGGTCAAGTCCCAGAAAGTAAGTGTCTACAGGCATATTTAGTGCCTACTGAATCATATTTAAACCAAATAGAGGGGAGGAGGTTATTTGAAACTAACCAACTGTACCATCTGTATGGTGTATTAATGTAGCTTTTTGAAGTGAAAGCCTTGAAATGACTTTACCTTAATACTTGAAAATATATTGTAAATGTTTCTTTGTAATGACGTGCCATCCAGATGAGAATATGATATCGTAATAAAATCAGACCTGTTGATCTTTCAGTTGATGGGCTCAAATGTTTTCTTCATCTTTTTCTTCTCACTGGTACTTTGCTTTAATTGAATGCTTCACTACACAAAATGGGAATTGGGAAAATTCTGCTGCATGGGTAAGCTGATGGAACACCAGATTAAATGGATCAGCGCATCCTGAAGGAAGGTTCTTGCTCGCCTGTCTTTCAAGTTAGTTTGGGGTAAAGAAGAAACAAAGGCATTGCTCCTTGAACCAAAGATAGAACTTCAGCAATAACTATGTTTTGTATTTCACAGCTGTTTCCCTTTACTAGTGTGAATATGTCTAATCAGTAAGCCACAGGGGAGTGAAGTTTTTACATTCCATGGGCTGCCATCTCCCTCTTTACTATCCTTACTAGGTTTCTGAACTTTGATAAATAGTAATGTGCTTGTAAGCCATAACGTTCCACCATACTGTTGTTTCTATGCTCAACACTAGGGTGAGTATATGTTAGAGGGTTCTAAAGGGACAGCATTTGTTAAGTTCCAGAGTGATCCACGTGCTGCTGTGGACCTTGATTTCTATTACTCTTAAATGCATTATTTGTAAAGAGCACATGAAAGAAATGTGCTGGCTTTCAGTGCTGAACTGCCTAACTATACTAAATTTTCCAGTGTTTCTTCATCCCAAGGTCACCTGGAGCCTATTTAGAGTTCAATAAGAAGCATTTTCATTCTCAGTTCTCTGGTAGTCTTTCACAGAGAGCACATTAAGTTTTTTTCTGTTTTCTGAAGAGCTTAGCAGCGTCTGGAGGAACATCCTAACAACTAACAACTGCCCACAGAGCCTGTGTTCTCAAAAGCTAGCAAAGTTTCCCTGTGAGAATCAACAGGATTCTATTTGCAGCATTATATTTGTAAATGTTTCAAGGATTCATGAGCTGTTGTGGATACTCAAATGGGTTGTGTTTAAAGAACACCCTGTGTAAAACTGCACCTTGGCAGTAACGGAGTCTGTGTTTTTTCATCCAACTGATGTGGGATATAGAGAGCTGGAGAAATAACACTGCCTCTGCTCACTGGCAGGAAGGTGCCAGGAGCAGGACTTGATGCAGGAGATGTGGAGTAGATGTAACACAGATTTGCCATCTGATATGAAAAAACGTACAAGATAAACACTAGAAAAGTACTAATTTTATCTTCATTTTTCTCTATAGCCAGTCCCTTAGTGTCCTTCTGGTAGCATTCAGACTTAAACTAATCACAAGTCTATCAGTACAGGCTACTTATCAGGCATGTGATGTGTAGTCTGTGACTGCCTCCTTGCAGCTACAAAGGTAGCAGACGGCATACAGATCAGACCCCAAGGAGTGTTGTTTTTCTACTGTTATACAGAATGCTCTCTACCTTCCATCCTAAAATAAGAGTGGAGAACAGTTTGTCCTCACTGAATTACTTAAAAACACAGCATGCATTTTGATTAGTTGGAGAATAATTACCACTTGAATTCATAGCAACATAAAAACAGTGCACGGAATGGAAGGAGGTTTTGAATATCACCCACAGTACGAAGGTCTGCTTTCACTGTCAGCCAGATCTATGTAAACACTCAAGTAACCACCTCTGAACCATTTTCTTAAAGACACTAGTGCAAAGTAATAGCTTAAAATATTATTATTATTTTTTTTTTTTGTCACAGGTTAAGTGGTTCAGTGAGTTAAAGTCTGATGATACAACTCCTGGAAATACCATCATTCACTGCCTAGTAAAATATTTGTGAGAATCACTAAAGTGGAGGATGATGAAGGTAAGGCTGGCCAAAATGTCCCCTTAAATGCAGGTCAGTGTGAGAACATAGGAATACTTCAGGCTAAGTAAAACTAAACCAACTTTGTGTAACAGCTGGTGCAGCTGTAGTGTCATTTTGCTGCTTTGCCTGTACAAATAAGGCCACTGTTCCTGGTTATAGAGAAATAATAGCATGGTAGAATGATTTTAGAGCATGATTTTCCTGCTATAACAAGGAAACTTAAAAAAAAAAAACAAAACACAGAACTAAAATACATTCTTCATCAGTGTCCAACTTTGAATTGTCAAGAAAGCCAGATCTCAATACTGAATTCTTAATATATAAATTACTGTTTGCATCTCTGGGGATAGTAAATTTCAATAAAATGTATGTAACTGAATCAGTAATGATACAGGTTTTACAAAGAAGACCATGCAGCACACTGAGATAATTGCTTTTGTAAAAAATCCTACTGTCTACACTCAAAAAGATGTTAATACTGGTCCGAATGCAAACTCTTGAAGAGCACTGCTTGCTGCTGGTCTCCAGCTGGACATCAAGCCTCTAGAACATAGAGCTGTCAGGGTGAACACAGGCCTGACTCACAAAGAAAGCATTCTGAACCATTAATTTTTAACAAGAGGATGCTGAGATACCACAGCAACAGCCCTTTGAGGCCTCTCAATATAGTTCACTGCTTCAGGAGGAGACCATCTTCAAGGCAAACTGGTTGGAAGACAGTTTGTTCCAGTTAGGTTTTTTTTTGATCCCAGTGTAAAATGCACATGCTGGGAATTCTCTGACATATCACTCCTGACTGCTCTGTTATCGTGGTGTTCACTGCAGTTTATAGCTGTACCCAAACAAAAATCTGTGACAGGAATTCTACTTCAGTGAAGTTCAAGGAGGAAAGTTCTCAGATTCTGAGGAATCTCAAGAAAAAAAACCTTGCCTGATTTGTTTTTAAATATCAATGTTATTTGCATTATTGTAATATTATTAATTTTTTTGTCAATAAATGTACTTGCACACCTTCTGTAAAATGCAGAATGACCACCTTAGAGCCAAACTTTAAGCAAGCAATAAAAAAAAAAAAGACTTATTTTTCCCTGTTTCCAAAGAAAAACACTTCTTTTTATACAGATGTTATCAAGGTATATATTCTGTGCCAGGCACGATGAAGAACTTAACTTACATTCAAGTTCAGGGTTGAAAAGAATATCAGCACACAGTGTTAACCTTGTTTTCTATTAGAAGAAGGACAGCAAGCACCAACTTCTTTGTTTATTACAGTTTCTTATCCATGGCAACTAGAAAGTTGTTCAACTTCAGGCTTGTAACTCTTCAGGATCCCTGCTGGGCTTCATCTGCTCCAGTACTTTGACATATATTCCGTGATGTTTAGTGGCAAGAAAAAGCCCAGTCAGACCCTGTATAAGCACACCAAATCTCATCTTTCTAAAGACAGGCTGAGAAACTGAGAGCCAGAAGCGCAGTAAGTTCTCTTTCCCTGGCAAGGGAGATGAAGAGTACCTAAAAAAGCATAAACAGTGGTAAAAACTTACTTTTTTACTTTCTTCCATCCAATTTAAGCATCAGTATTTAAAGTCAGTAAAAATACTCTGGGTAGATATTATTCTCTCCCTCCTCTCCTAAGTTACGTTCACCTGGTGGTACTGGAGTACTGAGTTCTCCCTCTGGTTAAATGCTGTAAAATCACACCTGCCAGGGAGTTTGGGTACTGGGCACTTCAGAAACATTTAGCTACCCAGCCAAATACCACTAAGAAATGTTCACTGCTTTGGGGGATGGGGAGCCTCAATTTAAAATGCCCACATGTATCATGCATAGCTTGCAAGGTTCCAAGCTAAACTCAAGTGTTTTACAATACTCTAGTTCAGTTTTGTAGATCTTTTTCTCCTGTTTGGAGGCTTGGAAGCATGCTTTTCCCTGTAATAAGATGAGTGGTACAAATCACCTTCCACAAAGTAAAAGCTTCCAGGAGGATACTGTGTACATAGACTGAAAATTCACCCAATTTAAACTGAGAGCTGGAAATATAACCAAATTTAACTCACTGCAGAATGATAAGACATACCTGGCTGCAAGGCTTCCGTTCACAGGGATAGCCATGAAAACAGGGTAGAGACAACCCACAACAGCACCTATTAATCCTCCTCTGACCACAGCACAGACTTGGCAGTCCAGCTCACCTGCAGGACAAGCAAAGCATTTCATTGTCAATATCCACATTGGGGGCTGGAGCACCTCCCCTATGAGGACAGGCTGAGGGAGTTGGGTTTGTTCAGCCTGGAGAAGAGAAGGTTGCGGGGTGACCTCAGTGCAGCCTTTCAATACCTGAAGGGAACTTACTCCCAGGAGGGGAGTAAACTCTTTGAAAGGGCTGATAATAGCAGGACTAGGGGAAATGGTTTTAAGTTAAAAGAGGGAAGATTTAAGTTGGATGTTAGGGGGAAGTTCTTTACTAGGAGAGTGGTTAGGTCCTGGAATGGGCTGCCCAGGGAGGTTGTGGATGCCCCGTCCTTGGAGGTGTTCAAGACCAGGTTGGACAGGGCTCTGGGCAACCTGATCTAGTAAAGGTGTATGTTTGGTGGCCCTGATAGGCAGGGGGGTTGGAACTACATGATCCTTGAGGTCCCTTCCAACCCGGGTCATTCTGTGATTCTGTGATTCTGTGATCTCTATCATATTGTAAGCTGCATGCAACACAGAAACAGGCAGTTTGCAGAAATGGCCAAGCTGTAAAGATATTGCAGGATTTTAATTTTTTTTTTTTCCTTTTTTAAAAGACCTCCTTTTGCAAAATAAAACAACTCACGTTATAGCTGTGATGGGTAAACAACAGTGGAGTGGGCACTAAGCACCAACAGCAGTGCTCTGGCACTCCCCCTGCTCAGGACAGAGGGAGAAAATAGGATGGAAAGAATGCTCACAGAGTGGTAAGGATAGGGAGTTCATTCACCACGTACCATCACAGGCAGAACAGTCCCAGCATAAGGGAGATTAACGTAGCAGTGAGCAGTAAGGTAACAAACTAGAGCGTTGAGAACCAAAAGCAAATTAAACATGTCTCACAGGCAGCAACTCCTGCCTGGGGCTGCTCCTTCAGGCTCATCCATTGCTGCACTGTGAGCTCTTCTATGGCTGCATGAGATCTGCTCTGCAGGGTGCCCGTGGGCTGCAGGGAACAGCCTTCTCCACCAGCAGCCTCTCCCAGGCTGCAGGGAACAGCTTTTCCATGCCTGGAAAACCACTACACTGACTTTTGGGGCTGCAGGGCTGCTTTTCTCCTAATTCTCACTCCTCTCTCCCAGCTGCTGTTGCACGGATTTCCCCTCCCTTCAATCCACTCTCCCAGAGGTGCACCCAGTGTTGCTCATGGCTCAGCTCTGCCCAGCAGAGGGTCCCTGTGGGAGCTGCTCTGACACGGGGGCATTGCTGGGCTCTGCCACTCCTGTGGCCCTATTACCAAAACCTTGCCATAAACCTGCAGAGAATTACTGACCTTCTAATGAAACGGTACAGATAGTGAAAACCAAACTGCTTCGTTGTAGTTCAAATGCCTATTTCAAATGAGAGTAAAATCAGGGAGGTCTAACAGGAAATAATTATGTACAAGTGAAAATACACATGCCTCTCTCTCCCACTCACAACTTGAACAGCTCTCTGCTGCCCAACATACCGCATAATGTTTCTGAAACCCTGCTTTACCAATCAAGGCTTTCAAGATTTGCAGAGAGGAACAGCTCATCCAGTGTTCAGTGTGCACAGGAAGCAAAGGCTTTCTGATAACAACAAATTACGTTTTACCTGAAAATAGAGGGTCACGCAGGAAAGCATCATAAACTGCCACTGTTGAAATAAATGGAATAACAGCCATTGGCAAAGCAGATATTATGGCAGCCTTTCTGATATTTAGGATCTTCCTGAAGAAATTATTTGCTGTTAAGCCACATAAGGTTGCATTTCCTGCAAGGAAGTATGATCCATGATTACAAAGGTTCCTGTAAGAAAATAATAAGTCTCTTTAGACAATGAGAAACATAAAATTGCGTTGTTTATTCAGTGCTACAGTTCATTTCTGAATACCCTACAATAAGAAGTGCAACATACTGCTTTTACAGAACCAGAGCTACTATTTTCCCCATCATAACAGAAGGACTGGATTCTGCTATCGTGTTTTTAACATAGAGCTCAGAGCAGTTACTGATGGTGAAATGTAAAATATGGTGAGAGACAGTCTTCATTTAATAGCTTGACAAACACTTCCTGCTGCATTCATCACAGCAGGTAGTGGAAGGGAGGAATGGAAACGTGCCAGTTTTACAGTCCTGAGGAGCAGTTTGCGATTCATCTCACTTGCAGAGGGAAGTTGTGCATTCCTTATCATTATGCCCGTCACTGTCAATTGACCAGTGAAAAAAAATAATGCTTTGTTTGGGTTTCCGCAAACCTAAACATTCCAAGAATAATAATTATTGCTAGGCAAAGCAATTAATGGAAAGGCACCTCAGTTCTGAGGCTGTGCCAATAATGTTCTGTTAAAAGTATATTTTTAAGCGTGTCGTAAATTGCACTTACTGCTGAAAGCCACAAAAATCAAATGCTTCACCAATCACAAAATGTATTCTAGGGCAAATGTCAAACCTATTTGCAAAGTTATCAAATGTAACAATCTCCAATGATTTAGCAGCTAACACCTTGTTTTAAAAATGCACAACTTAAAACTCTTCCACATTAAAACGGTCCAAAGGAGGGCCACTAAGATGATCAGAGAGCCGGAGCACCTCTCCTGTGAAGGAAGGTTGAAGGAACTGGACTTGTTTAGCTTGGAGAAGAGAAGGCCCCAGGGAGACCTCATTGTGGCCTTCCAGTTCTTGAAGGGAGTGTATATATATGAACAGAAAGGGGAATGCCTGCTTACGAGGCTAGATAGTGACAGGGCAAAGGGGAATGGTTTTAAACTGAGACAGGGGAAGTTTAGGTTAGATATTAGGAGGAAGTTTTTCAACAAAGGGTGGTGACACACTGGAACAGGTTGCCCAAGGAGGTTGTAGATGCCCCATCCCTGGAGGCATTCAAGGCCAGGCTGGATGTGGCTCTGGTCTGGTGGTTGGCGACCCTGCACATAGCAGGGGGATTGAAAATAGATGTTCATTGTGGTCTTTTTCAACCCAGCCCATTCTATGATTCTGTGATTCTATGATTAATAACACTGAGTACTCATAAACCATATAAAACATTAGTAGATTTAAGTGTTTATTCTGCAAAGCTTTAACAACAAAAGCATCTGACAACCAATGACACCAATTATTTCCATTCTGAATAGGACAGTACTTTCCTTCCTGGTACATATCAGATTTTCAAACATGGACATATGCTACTCACAATTCAGTTATGATGTTACGCAGCACAGGAACCTACCTGGTCAAATATTGTTCCCGCTCTTATTTAGGAATCATGGTGCATTTGTTTGTTTGCTTTAAGAAACAGACCTATTTGCTTTCCAGATCACCATTCTGACAGTTCTGGATGTCATTTAAGGACTGTCTCCAGAGCATTTTCTGAAAACCAGCCATTTTATTGCTCCATTTACAACCAGAGGTAGTGAAATTCATGCACGCATATGCATACATGCAGAACACTGAGAATAAAATATACAAGTGTATTTGAGAATCCAATTAGAGCACAACAGCAAGTTTTCATCAATCTTACTGATGTACAGAATAGCTGCACAGCACAAAAGGAAAGACAGGGAGGACTGAAGAGTTGTTTCTGTATGGTTTAATATCAGCTCTCTATTGTTAAAAACACAATCTTTGGTGAACATGAACTATCAGTTTGACTGCAGCACACTTCCAGCTGTCAGTGATTCACCCAGTAGGGTATGCAAACTTCAAGGCCTGCTAAGGCAGCTTCAAATGAAGATACAGGTCCCCACAACAGAACTGTGCCAGGGAAGGGTCAGGCTGGACCAGGACAAGGGAAGGACAGACAGGACAACAGGAAATGGTTTTAAGTTGAGGGAGGGAAGATGTAGGTTGGATGTCAGGGGGAAATTCTTTACTATGAGAGTGAGGAGGTACTGGAACAGGCTGCCTGAGTGGTTGTGGACGCCCCATTCCTAGAGGTGTTCAAGGCCAGGCTGGATGGGGCCCTGGGCAGCCTGGTCTAGTATTAAATGTGGAGGTTAGTGGCCCTGCATGTGGCAGGGGGTTGGAGCTTGGTGATCTTCGAGGTCCCTTCCAACCCTGGCCATTGTATGATTCTGTGGGTGTTAGGATAAGGCCCTACACCAGAGGGCAGTGGGCATGGAAAAGGCTGCCCAGGGCAGTGGGCACAGCCCTGAGCTGTTGGAGCTCAAGGAGCATTTAGACAATCCATTCAGGTGTGCAATTTGGGTTTTGAGTGGCCCTGTGTGGAACCAGGGCTTGGACTCAATGTGTCCCTTGTAACTTGAGATATTCTGCAATTGTTATGACAGTTATTTCTTTCCAAGGCCCAGCAATCTCTAGGTACTGCAGTTTCTATCAAGAGTTACTTGCCTTCCACTTAGTTCCCAGTTCTGGGGAAGAAGACATGTTTTAAGTTGTGTCCAAGCACAGCAAATCTTACAGAGAGCTACACCACTGTAATATGAGGGATAAAGCCTTGGTGTTATCTTCTCTCACCTGGGTGAGGAGACCCTGTGTTACTAGCTGTAGTTTGCTTAGCCAGCAATTTAGTCCTATTAGTTTAAAAATAATTTTAAAAGCTTTTCATTACTTTGAATTATTCAGACAAGATGTATGCAAGATACCTATGTGTCAAGCAGCTCAGGTCCAATCTGGCTTTGCAGTGAAATACATTATAAAACACTGGTGTCTGTAAAGCCCAGAGGCTATTTAGCTATTTTTGTGCTGCACAATGCCCCTGCTGATGAGCCTGGCACATGGCTCTGGTCAATTTGTAAGCACCACTTGGCTTTCTCAGCTTCACCTTCCTGAAACAGGGAGCAGCGCAGAATGAAGCACAGAAAGCAGCAGTTTGATGCTCACTCCATTCTAGCCCTAGGCCAGCCCTGCTCAATGCATGACAACTCCAGCAGAACCACATGGGTATCTGCCTTATGCTCTCCAGCATTTCAGTTTCCTAGAAAATGCATGACTGCATGAAGGCTCTGAGCCAGTCAGGACTAATCAGCCATCTCAGAACCTTAAGCACTGGGGTGCACGTGCCAGAAACCAACTGAGCAGGACCACTGAGATATAACCATATTTGAGGAATACAAAACAAGTTCTCTCTTCTGGACAGTAAGGAGTTTCTCAGCAATTCAGTATTTTCGTAACTGTGAGGAAGGTTTGCAATACAAAAGAAAGCAGAGAGAGAACAGCCTCCAAAAGATTTTAAACCTCTGATACAGTTCATTCATTTCAGCAGCACTTACTGATCTGATTTAGGAAGCTCATTCAACAACTTGTGTATGATTTCCACCCGCTTCACTCTCTCCAAATATAGTCTTCGCTGTGGAGAATCTAGTTCAAGAAATTCTCTTCCTGTCATTTTGAAGTCCTGAATCATAAGGAACAAAGGAATGTAATCAAAGTTACACACCCCCAGTATGCACCAAACGAACATTTACATTCCTTTGCACTGTGCAATCAGAAATGCATTTCCTATTTTTTGTGGCAGCTATCAAATGTAAAACGTGCAATCCAGCTCCAGAAGTCTAAGATATTTTTGACTGTGTGAACCCTACTGAACTGCTTTATTTAGCAGGGAGTGGTGCAGATGGGGTTTTGAGCCAACTTAAGTGCTCACTCTGATCACTCCCCACACACCAACTCCGCAGCATCTCCAGCCCTGGGGGCCAGGCAGCATCTTGCTGAACTCACACAGATGGAAACCACCTGAAGGCAATGAGGGATGACAGGGAATGGCCTTAAGTTGCACCAGGGGAGGTTCAGCTTGGATATTAGAAGTTTCTTCTCAGAAAGAGTGGTGAGGCATTGGTACAGACTGCTCAGGGAGGGGGTGCAGCCACCACCCTGGAAGTGTTCAGGAAACATGGAGATGTGGCACTGAGGGATGTCGTTACTGGGCATAGTGGGGATGGGCTGGATAGATATATAGATATAGATATATATATATATAAAACCATATTGTGTAAAGATTTAAAGTAATCATAATGATATCTACTCTCTGCTTTTACATGCCATCACTAATGGCTATTTTATTGGTGCTCCTAGCCAGGGACATCACATATCAAATCAGAAAGCGTAAAGTTCTTTGTTAGGCATAGTATGTAGTGATTTAAAAGCTTTTTTAAGGTTTTTTTTTTTTTCCCCCAATGAATGGAGAATTACCCAAACTTAAGTTGTCCAGTTGTAAGTGGCTTAAGTTTATTTTCTAATTTTTCTAATTTGAAAGCTATTTCATAAAGCCCAACTACACAACTGTATCTTATAATACCTAAAGCACAAGAGTCAAGGGATGGGGCCAGGCTCTTTTCAGCAACGGGACAAAGGGCAACAGGCACAAACTGGAACAGAGGAAGTTCCATACGAGGGTGAGGAAGAACTCTGTTACTGCTAGGGCGGCAGAGCACTGAACGGGCTGCCCAGAGAGATTCAAGGCCCATCTAGATGCCTTCCTGTGCAGCACACCGCAGGGCACCTGTTATAGCAGCGGGTTGGACTCGATGACCTCCAAAGGTCCCTTCCAACCCCTCCAGTGATTCACCTCAGACTGGGATACAGAAACGGGGAACACAGCGACAGAAGAGCAGCGCTCACCTGGGGTCAGCAGGACCAGCGCAAGGTTCGAAGTCTTTTCTTTCTGCGGAGTTTGGGTTGAGGCCACCCACACCTGTTTGTGTGGTAGATGGCGCACTTAAGAGGAGACACTGCGTTACCGACCAGCCAGCGCCCCCAAGCAGAGCCGCACTGCCCGCTTCCCCCCATGGGCACCCAGCAGCCCCCCCCCCCCCCCGCTGTCTTCCCCTCTCCACACCTCGGGTGTCCTCAAGCCCCCAGGGTGCCCAAAGCACCACCAAAGCCGCCGAGCTCCTTCGCCACGGCCGCGCGCTGCCCCGGCCCAGCCCAACTCACCGCACCGCTCCCGCCGCCGGGCCCCGTCCTTACGCCGCGCCCCCCCCTATGGGCGCCACCATCTTGCCCGCGATCACGTGAGCGGCGGCTTCAAGAGGCCGTCTCCGATTGGGCGTTCCCCGGGCGGCGCAGCACGGCGGCACCCGATTGGCTGCTTCGTGTGGCGGGCGGGGGGTCAGCGGCCGGCCCGGCGCGCGTTGCTAGGGGCGGCGGATGGCGGCGGCGGCGGCGGTTCCTCCATGGAGACGGGGCTGAGCTGGAACCGGCAGCTGGCGGCCCAGACGTGGGGACTCCCCCTAGTGGAGCGCGGAGCCTTCCATGGGGGGAGGTCGAGTTCTCGGGGTAACCCGCTGACCCCTTACCCTCACCCGGCCCTGTGGCCTCGGGCCCCTCGCCCTCTCTCCGCCCCCTCCTCAGCCCCCGCCCGCTCCCCTCCGCCTTCCTCCTCCGCTTCGTGCTGCGCCGCCCGGCCCCGCCTGCATCCTTCCTCCATCCCCCCTCCATCAACCCTGTGCCCCCCGCGGTCTGAGGGAAATTGTCTTCTCCCCTGCCCTCTCCGCTCCAAAAAGCACCAGGCGGCCCCTTTGGGAGCTGGAGAAGCGAGGGGTTGTGAAAGCGGGACAGGCAGATGTCTGGTGATGTTTCCCCCCCTTCACACGTTCAGTTTTCGTCTCCCAAAGAAGGCGATGCGAAACCAAAGCCCTGTGCGTGCATCCCGGCTCCCTGTGTGGGAAAGGAGAGCTCTCAGAGCCTGCCCACCTTTTGCATAGCTTTTCCCTAACTACGTCGATGAGGAAGATCTATCCCTGTTCTGTGTCTCTCTTTTTGTTTTTCCAGAAAAAGGGAGAGAGAGGCTCACGTCGATGCCAACCAGCTGCGCTTCTGAGTGGGAAACTCTGGACTGATCTAATGGCTGGCTCTTTCTTTCAGTGATCCTTCATTATCTCTGAAAATGAACCTTTTGTGAAGCTCTGCTCCTCATTCTCCTTATCCCTCTTTGATGAGGCGGCTGCTGTGCGAAGGAAGAAATGGCACGAAGTAAATGACTCCGGTACAAAGCGATCTGCTTTGCCAAAGTGCCCAGTGAGCAGCACTGTCACTTTAATAATTCCAGGTCGAGGGATTGCTTTCCTCCTTTTCAATCCTCTCTTTTAATACATGGGAGGATCAGAGGGACGTTAAAGACCGTAAGGCTGGGTGGCTTGCAGATAATAAAAATGAAAGTGACTGGCCGGTGATTTCTATTGGGTAAGAGGGTAATATTGGAAGGCTGTTATCTGGTGAGGAAAAAGGGACCTTTTTAGTCTGCTGCGTGATCGATACATAGCTAGCAAAATCCATTCAAGAAGTGAAAGAAGTTTTAAGAGTCACTTTGGATTGCTTTTTGTCTTGCTCCTTATTTGGATTATTTGGAGTTTTTGTCCTGCAAATAACGTGTTCTTGAACATGCACAGGTGGAGCATTAAGACAGCTGCCTAGAGATGGACTGTGCCTTAATTGTATTACTTAAAATCTTAATTTTCAAACTTTGCTGCCGGAAGAGGAGTTACAATAGGGTTTTTGTATTGTCAAGGAGCATTTTCTCTTGTATTTTTATAGAATTAAATATATTTTAAAGAAATTGAAAACATCTCTTAAACATCTGAAAAGGTTTTTTTCACCCTTTTTTTCTTATTTGTGGGAAACATCGGAAATCCAATACAAGAAAAAAACAGCAAGTATTGCTAGAAATGAAGACTGAAGCTGCATTTCCTAACTGAACTGTAAAAGTGTTTTGCACTAGATAGCCAGTTCCTGATCTCGCAGTGCTCCATCGTTAATACCTGTAAATAAGTGCTTGCAACCAGATTCAGAAGTAGGAAGAAGAATGCCAGTCAAGAAGAAAGGTGGGCTATGAAGCTTCCTATCTCATTTTGCATCTCCATTGTGTTAGATTGTTGATTTCTGCTACTTATAGTTTGAAATTAAAAGAGCTTTGCGGGGGGATCGAAATTGTTTTTCTTCTGCGCTGAAAACGGGAGGAAAACCTGTGCGCTTTGCAGTAGGAATGTTTAAATGTCATGGTTTAAAATGTGTCCAGTCAAATCTGGCCTTAAGTTTTTATTTTGTAAATATCAGCCCTCAGAGATCTTGAACAGGCACCAAGGGGAGAGCTTGGTGTTTGTTGTTGTGAGAAGCCTCTCTTACAAAAACTGATGACTTTTCAAATCACGGCTTTAGTCTGTTCTCTATTCTTTATGTGTTTGGCAGGTAAAGATCAACCATCAGTAGCAGGGTAAGCAAATAACTAAACAAAATTTCAGTGCTATTTTTAAATAAAAGTTCCAAAGTTGTGTTTTGAAGAAGATTTGAATGTGTTTTTTTTTTTTCTTCTTTTCTTTAATTAATTTTTATTTGCATTTCTTAATCCAGTATAAAAGTAATGTATCTATGATTGTGGTATGTTGCAAAGTCTGTGATCAGAGCAAGTATAAAGCAGCTTTGGAAAATGTGCTTTCCAGTATTCAGACAAGAATTGGGGCAAATTCTTACTCTGAAAGCACTTGTAGACCTTGGGTTGTGTTTGGTTCCCTGCAAATGTGGTACCTGTTTAAAGTTTCAGAAGGTGCCAGTAGGATAAATGACAAGTGAACCTTTCCTATCCAGCTAAGCTCTCCAGCTGTCCTTGGAGTTGATACATCCCTGGGTTTAACTCAAAAAACTGTGGGGGAAGGAACAAAAAGTGAACATTTGACAACAGGAAAGAGTATGTAGTTAATGTGACTTCTCATTGTTTTCCCTATATACCCTCAGTGTTAGTTATGAGTTAACATTTACCGTGTAAATAGTAATAAGAACACATGATTGCTGGCAGTGTTTTCAAACTAATTACAATGAATGAGACGTTGTGATTCTGGTTTAATAGATGACAGTGCAGAAACAAATTTTCAAACCTGAACACATTTTTCAAACCTAAATGGATCATCATCATTCATGGAATTACTTAGGACTGTATGCAGTAATGATGGGAAAGTATGTGGAGGAGTATGACTCTTTATTCATACTGCTGTGCTGCAGACACATCACCCTAATGTACCGTGAGGGCTTGCCTACTATACATGTTCACAGATGGAGAAGTACAACTGCCTTCTTGGTTATTATGTTAACTTTGAAACAGATGATGGACACTGAGGATATCTCTGTGCCTGATGTTTTGCTGCATTTCAGTTTCAGAATAGTTGTTGCAGGATTCTGAGGGATGAAATCATAAGGGCTCCTTTATGCAGGAGATTAGATTGGTAATCTAATCTGGCCTTAAAAATCTGTGCATTTCTTGTTTGTTTCTAGACAGTCTGTTTCGGTCTGAATAGACATCAAGGCTTTAATTTCCCCTTCTGTCATAAAATCACAGGATGGCTTGTGTTGGAAGGGACCTCAAAGACTGTCTGGTTCCAACTCCCTGCCCAGTGAGAATCCATGCTTTGACAGCTTTTAAATGCAATCTTGAGAGACAGAAACGGCCTCTGAAAGACTTTGTATTATTATATAGAATCATAGAATGGCCTGGGTTGAAAAGGACTACAATGATCATCCAGTTTCAACCCCCTGCTATGTGCAGGGTCGCCAACCAGCAGACCAGAGCCACATCCAGCCTGGCCTTGAATGCCTCCAGGGATGGGGCATCCACAACCTTCTTGGGCAACCTGTTCCAGTGTGTCACCACCCTTTGTTGAAAAACTTCCTCCTAATATCTAACCTAAACTTCCCCTGTCTCAGTTTAAAACCATTCCCCCTTGTCCTATCAGTATTGGCATACTGAAGTTGCCAGTGTGAATGTATCAGAGTATTACAAATGTATTTAAGCATGCAGGATTACAAATGTTAGTGAATCAGCAGCTTTACTGTTAGCTTGTGCGACATGATTTATGGCATTTTTGGCAAAAATTAAGCCTAAGTCCATGCAATAGACTTCCTGAATGTAATTAAAAGTTTTCTGGCACCTTGAAACACACTGTCATTTGGGGAAAAAATTCCCAAAACCAAAATAAAAACCCAACTTTCTACTTTTGTTACAAGTAATCCATACTATTCCTGTGGCCAAAGAAGACTGAATGTGTTTTCCCTGTGTTTTCTGTTCCCATTTGTTTGCTTTATGCTTTTGCCAATACTTTGTGTCCAGCTTGTTTCCACCGTCTGCTGATGATTTATTTTCCCTTTCTGGTCATAAGTATTTGGGAGTTCACATCTTCTGTCTCCCTCTCCCATGCCATCTGTAGACATCTCAGTGGGACACTTGCTTCCAGGCTGTGCAAAATCATGCACTGCAATAGCAGCAGTAAGAACAGGACCATCCTTCTGCATTTCAGAACATCTCTATGTGATGCTATTTTGAATTTGATCAAAATATTCTCCTAAAATTGGTAGCCCTGGACTGTTTAGGCAGGAAAAATAGTTTAATTGTTACAAAATTTATAATTTAGAGGAAGCTCTGATTTCTTATGTATGTGGAGAAGAGGGCTTGCTGCTGATTCTGATTGTGTTTATGTCAATTTGTGATTGCCCTTGTCTGATGAGCTGGAGTGACATGATTTTCTCTTCTCAGCTTACTCTGGAGGGAAATAGGGTCTTCGCAGATAAACTAGTGTATGTTTAAATACAACTGTTCATTAAATACTTTAGGAACTTCATGAGGAAAGCTTCGCTTCAAAATGAAGTAGTACTAACATCCAGAAGAATCTTACTAAGCCGGGATAGCTTTTCAAATAGTTTTTACATTTCTCCTCCTCCTCCCTCCCAGAGTTACTTAGCCCTTTTGATTTTTGTTAACCCTAAGGCAATGTATTTAGACTTGCAAGTGCATGAATGTTGTTTTCATGCACAAAATACTGAATATCGTAAAATTTTACTGCAACTTGTTCACCTCTTTCACAGTGACAGAAAGAGCAAAGTAGATCCATGCTCCTCTATGAAGGAGAGACCGGATTCCAGTCTTGAACCCTGCTTGGGTTGGATGTTGGATGTGGCAGAGACCTCCACATAGATTCATTAAGGTTGGAAAACACTTTTAAGATCACCTAGTCCAACCATCTACCCATCCCCACTGTGGCCACCAACCGTGTCCTTCAGTGCTATCAGAGAAGAATTTTTTTCCTAACATCCAAGCTGAACCTCCCCTGGCTCAACTTAAGGCCATTACCTCTCCTCCTATTGCTGTTGCTTAGGAGAAGAGGCCAACCCCCACCTCACCACCACCTCCTGTCAGACATTTGAGGTCTCCCCTGAGCCCCCTCCGAACTAAACCTATAGATACTTGGCTGCACATAGAAAGGCATTCTGGTTTTTTTTTTGGCCTATAATAATTTATTTTTCATCATACCTATTGTATAAGGAAATGCTTTCAAGGACATATTAAGGCAAAAACAGGAAGAATTAAAAAGCATTGATCTGATCATCAGTGGACTACAGCTGCCATTTAGGACAATCTGATAGATGTGCTTTATGAAATGCTGATTATACAGTGATAATGCTAATTTTACATGCCTGGTCTGTTGAAAAGGTCTAAAAACAACTGAGCAGGAATTCCTAAAGCAAAATATATTATGGGCCAGGAAATTTAGCTTCTGTTAATGTACTGGAGATCTTTGTGCACTATGTTTCTTTTTAAATAACAACATTTTAATTTAGAATTGTAACTTTAGGTGCTCAGAAGTGTTAATAAACACAGTTGCAGTCCCCTTACAGCCTACTAAGCAGGAAATCCAGTAGGTATTGAAGTAGAGGATTTTTGTTTCCCTTTTCCTTCTAGTAAGCATTACAGGCTGTTTGTCATTTCAGCTGCTGAATAAATGTTCTCAAATAAGTACATGGCTAAAAAAACACATTTTATATCTTCATTATTACAGTGAATTGATGGGAAGCAGTGCAAAGATGAAGGCTAGCTTTACAGGCTGGGGAAAGAACAGTTTTCCAAGAGTGGGACATGTAACAGAAAATCGCTCTCTAAGGTTAGTAGAGGGAGCACAGGGTAACCACACTGACTGACATGGCTCAGTGAGATGATGCTCAGCCTCTCCTTTAAACGTTAGTGAGAGGAAAAAAATATATCTCATTTTCTGAAGTCTTTATGAGAGCTGACGTGTGTTCTGTGAGTGCTAGAAATTAACAGCATCATTATTTTTGTGTGGAAAAGTGATATAAATTGTTGTACTGTTAGTCACTGGAATTGGAAGCAACCATACTGTTGATAGAGACAAGAGGCAGCTGTGCATCCTCTCCTCAGTTCCCGTTAAATGCATATTGCATTCAGTGGAAGCAATGCTGTCTTGCATGATAAGCACTTTTTTTTTTTTCTTTTTCATTCTCAGCCTCCCTTCTTTCCTTCTGAATTTGTTCCAGATGGCAAAGTTAGATGGGAGAGGATGACCATGGGGGAGGGGGGGAGGGGAAAGCTGAATTCATACCTGGTTGCCAAATATAAGGGAATTCATCCCAGAAATAACGAGGGCTGCCTTGACCTTGGAAGCTGTTGGAGAGGGTCCAGTGGAGGGCCACAAAGATGGTCAGAAGGCTGGAGCACCTCCGCTATGAAGACAGGCTGAGGGAGCTGGGTTTGTTCAGCCTGGAGAAGAGAAGGCTGTGGGCTGACCTCATTTCAGCATTTCAGTACTTAAAGGGAGCCTACAAACAAAAGGGGAATCAACTCTTTACAGGGGTAGATAACTGCAGGACGAGGGGAAGTGGTTTGAAGTTGAAGGAAGGAAGTTCTTTATGATGAGAGTGGTGAGGTGCTGGAAAAGTCTGCCCAGAGAGGTTGTGGATGCCCTGTCCCTGGAGGTGTTCAAGACAAGGTTGGATGGGGCCCTGGGCAGCCTGGTCTAGTATTAAATGTGGAGGTTGGTGGTCCTGCCTGCAGCAGGTGGGTTGGAGCTTGGTGATCCCTGAAGTCCCTTCCACCCCAAGCCATTGTATGATTCTATGACCTGATGGATGACAACAGTATTAACCAACATCACTGCAACCTACTGGAGCAATTCCAGTCTCCTTCCAGCTGAGTTCTTTGTGTTGTGCACTACACTTTTGCACTTGCAGACGGATGCGCTAAGCTGTGCTTTAAAAAAAAAGTAAAAATCCCACTGCAAGTAACCCAAACAGATCTACAGATGTAATTGCCAAACATTCTAAACGTAGTGTCTGTTGTTGCCTGGAGGGGATGTGTTTTGTTCATCAGCTCAGAGTCTCTACTCTGATACAAAGGTTCTGGGTAAATGTGAGCTCGTACTGTGTATTTTGGTAATAAATAAAAGCACAATGTCATTCCATTCTGTTCTACTTTATATCAGTGTTACTGGATTAGATCTGATTTTTTTAAATTTCACATTGTTTTCCTTCATGTGAAACAATAATTCTGTTGTATGAGCTTGGAAGTCCTTTATTCTGGAACAGAATCCTTTCTGTTCACTTTCTGCCTCATTCCAGTTCTCCCATTTATGTTCATTTTGATTTTGAATGTTCTTTTAAAGCAAAAATGTCCACAGCAGCTGCATGGTGTAACTCCTGGTTTTCACTTTTACAACTATACATCATGTTCCACTGGTCTTGTGTCTGACATACAACTACATTGTAAGCTCTGCAAGCAGGGCTCTTGGATTTTTTTCTGTGGCTGTTAAGCTTTGTGAAGTTGCCTTTATTTTACTGCATAAATAAGAGGTTCTCATTAGGTTTCGCATCATTTTGGAGGTGTGTGGCCTCGTTGTCATTCTGTCTTCATATTTGCATCATTGATTTTTACACTTAGGTTTGAACACTGTGACACCTGAAAGGCAGACATAAGAAGCTCATGTGAAGCTAATTACACTTGCTGGGTTTTTCTGATTCTAGAAGAGTTTCAGGGCTCCAGAACCTGTTTGTTTTAGGAGCTGAAATACTCACAATCTGTATAGCCAGGACAAGAAATGTCCTGAAAGAGGAGACATTGCCTACAAACAGGCCCCACATTACCTTCAGTGTAGCTAGGAAAAAAAAAGAGCTCACTTGGAAATAGGAATGGCCCCAATGGATAGCAGCAGCTGATAACAGCAGCTAAACTCTTCAGCTATCCTATCAGCTGCTGAACCCTTCTGCAGTCCTTAAAAAGAAGTGACTAGTAGACACCAGGTCCCAGAACGATCCAACGGTGAGGAATAAGTGGACTCTTTATTGTTGTAAAGATAAAATGGTGATACAGAAAACAAACAGATTATGCATTAATTATTAAATTTCAGAGAGTTGATTGTAGTTTTACAGGAAGAGGTGAGTAAGGGAGGGGTGTCTGTGGGGTTGCAGGGTAAGCTCTTCCCATCTGCTCAGATGGAGCTTGGGGCACTAGGAATGCAGCTCTGGTTGCAAGGTGCTTTTCCTTCAGCAGAAGGGCTGGAGAAAAATCTGTTTTTAAGATCCCAACCTGATCTTTATATAGTTATCCCGTTCCTTGTGTAAGTACAGTTAATCAAGTTTAAAGGGCTATATTTAAAACTTAAAAATAAATAATAAAAAAGTGAAGGTAGTGATTAAACAGAACAGATGTACGGTTATGTGTTGTAAAACCAAGCGTGAAGATACTCGGACAGCAAGCTTTCATTGCAGCTAATCAGCATTGAAAACTGAATTTGTTCTTAAAGACCCATGAAGTCTGATTCTTAACAAACATGCTAAAAAAAAATAAAATTAAAAAAGGAACTCAAACATACTTTTATTGCATTTATGTTTGTGCTGTGTTTCATAAAGCTGACAGCCCTGTTCAGCTTTACCCACCAGGCTGTGTTCGATCTTCAGTCAGGATTTAGAAATTGTGCTTTAAGAGAAATTTAATTCCAGAAGAGAGAATAAAAGTCTTTGGAAATATAAACCACGTACCAAATTTGCAAGGACTGGAACTAGTCAGCCTGGAAAGGAGACTGAGCAGGGGAGGGATGTGACAAGTCACACTGCATAGAACAGGCTATAAAGGGAGCAGTGGTTTCTTTTCTACATTGGCATCTAGAGGACAAGAAGTCCTAAATTATAATAAAAAAGATGGACATTATATAGCAATAAATAAATAAATATGTATGTATCATTTGCATCCTTAAATGCTGAAGTTAGCTGCTTTGCAGGAGGTTAGCAGTGAAGGTAGGTCCGGCCCAGCAGGGAGGTAGATAGAAAAGCCCTCAAGGGGCTCCTCCAGGCTCTGCGTATCTGCAATTTCCATTTCTCAGAGCATCCAGCTGACGGATCTCAGTGTAATTCCTGCCCTTCTCAGCAATCTCACTTGCAGAGCGTTTAGCCCTGCTCCTCGCATCATTTTCACAAATCAATATTCTGGGAGAAGAGGCTGCTGTGCAATTTCTGCCATCTGATTGCTGCCTTTTGCTCTGACTGTTTGAAACACGGGGAGCTGCAGGAACACAACTGCATGTTAACACAGCTCGGTGCAGAGCTCCTGACCTCCTTCAAGTCTGATCTCACTCGGTGTTTGGATGTTTTAGCATAGCTGTGTGTGCAGTGTTGCTCCGTTCTGTAAAATGTGCTGTTGTACTTGCACAGCAGTTCTTGCTGAAAATCTGAGCCGTTTCTTGGCTGCTAAAAGCATCAAGGTCTGAACTGATACCTCTTCACAACTCACCTGCTCCTAAATTTATGTTTTGCAGGAAGACAGAGAATTCACAAAGGCTAAGGTTAATTTTAGAAGGTTACTCTTCTTTATACATTTAATGGAGAGTGATTGGTTTCTCAGTAGGGTGACTCAGAGCAAAAAGTTAACTTTTCATCTCATTCCTTGAGAGAGTGTCCCTCTGCTGACTCACATTCAATCTTCGTAGCCCTGTGGCAGCCTCCCCTGGCTGCTCTGCTTCCTAGAAGCTGAAACCACTGCAATAAGCCTGCCTGGTAATGACTTGAGTGATTAACCCCCCCTTCTTCTGTCCCCTTGGTTCCCTTAGTAGGACAGTAGATGGGTTTACTTGCCATGCATGCTCCCAAGAACTGTTATTTTTAACCCCTTTACTTGTTTGCTGTGAGTGCTCAGCACACTTGGTGATAGTGTGTTTCTCAGATACGTCATATCTTATGTTTCCTTGAGGTTGCATAACCCATATGGTGTCTTTCCCTGAGGATTTATTAAAGCCCTGTTGCAGTTATGAGGGGCTGGAGCTGCTGAGGGATTTCTAGTTTGTACAGAGCCATCTATTCCCTGTCTGCTGTCCCTCTGTGCAATCTGATAGATTTCTTTTTGCATCTCATTTATGCATATATATGTATTAATATAATTATTGCCCTGTCTATACTCATTCTCAAAGCTTCTGCAGCATTATAACCTGCAATTTGAATTTTCAAATGCAGTCCTCTGTAGGGGTTCTGAACCCCAGGCCTGTGTACTAATGTTCTAATAATTCTAATAATTCCTTTGTGCTTGCTGTTGTGTGTGGAGATGAAGAAAGGTAAATGAGTGGCTGATGGCTGAAGCTTGGATCAGACCCAGGGATATCTGGAACTTAAAAGAAAATATTGCATGCCCTCCCTTTGATCTATGAGAACTCATTTCAAAATTTTGAGGTCTCCAGAGCACAGGATCAAATTGAGATCTCAAAGTGACAGAGGTAAGGGCATAGTGTTTGCTCAGACCTCTGGCTGTTCTGTCAGTGCTCATCTAAAGTAAGGTTTGGATTCCAAAGTAGAAGTAGTTTTGGAGACCCTTTTCGTTTAAAGTTATTGAAGTTCACTGTGAATATTTCCTTGCACTCTTTCTCAGTGCTCTGATTACATTTCTCACTTCTATTTTGGCTGCTGCCTTTTTCCTCCCCCATTTTTCATGCCTTTTCCAGCTTTACTGCCCTACATTTTCCCAATTCTGATTCCCCAAAGACTGGAAAGAGTCTCCTGAAATATGTTGGCATGGTTTTTTTTGTTTTTTTTTTTGTTTGTTTGTTTTTTGTTTTTTTTCTTTGTTTTAAGTCACCTATGCTAAGGACTTTGCAAATCAGAAGTAATTAAAATCCCTTTTTGGAAAGGTAGTGGACACAATTAAAAATGAAAAATTGAAGTAAAAAGCCCTCTATTTTATTAACTCAGCAAGGGTTAGATCTCAACTCATCTTCAACAGCTCTCACTGAGGAAATAATAATAATGTTTAATTATTTTAAGTCAACACTGTTGTACCCCCAAAATCTTGTAGTTCATAGAGTCATAAAGTCACTGAATATTCCGAGGTGGAAGGGACCCACGAGGAGTCCAACTACTGGCTCCGTGCAAGGCTGGACAAAATTCAACTCTTTGAAAGGCTAGTTAATAGCAGGACAAGGGGAAATGGTTTTAAGTTGAGGGAGGGAAGATGTAGGTTGGACGTCAGGGGGAAGTTCTTTACAGAGAGAGTGTTGAAGTGCTGGAACAGCTGCACAGAGAGGTTGTGGATGCCCCGTCCCTGGAGGTGTTCAAGGCCAGGTTGGATGGAGCCCTGGGCAGCCTGGTCTAGCATTAAATGGGGAGGTTAGTGGCCCTGCATATGGCAGGGTTAGGGGGTTGGAACTTGATGAGGTCCCTTCCAACCCAAGCCATTCTATGATTCTATGGTTCAACCCATATTTGATGCTAATAAGGGGAAAGAAATGCAAATATGATACGAAACTTACTGAGAAACTATGCGAGGTTCTGAGCAAACCTGGTGCTCTCTGGGTGTCAGTGGTCACTGGACACTGCCTTGTGATGCAGAGTGCTTTTTACCGTCTGCCTGCAATCTCTTGCATGTTCAAGGGGCTTCTGTCTTCTCCTTTTTAGGTCATCATTGTTCAGCATACGCTGGTTTGCGCTTTGAGAGTGGAGCTTCTCAACAGCTGGTTCTGAATCAGTTTTCTCTTTCTCGTCTAGCTTCAATTAATCATGTTAATCAAATATTTTCCAATTTAATTAGTGGAATTCATAGTTATTCCTAAATTAGCTTGAAAAAGAGCTGGGGCTGTTCAGCCTGGGAAACCTGAGAGCAGCCTTTCTGTATCTCAGAAGAGGTACTGTAAAAAAGAATGGGACAGACTGTAGAAGGGTGTGTTGTGGTAGGACAAGAGGAAAAAGGTTGAAACTAAAAGAGAGGAGATTCAGATTGGACATAAGAAAGAGGGTTACTACAGTAAGGTTGGTGGCGAGGCACTGGAACGTGTTGCCCAGAGAGGTGGTGGATGCCCCATCCCCAGATTCACTCAAGGTCAGGTTGGATGGGGCTCTGAGCACCTGATGGAACTGTGGGTGTCCCAGTTCATTGCAGGGGAGCTGCATCAGGGAAGGGGCAGGTGGGGGTCAGGGAAAGGTTCTGCCCCACAGGGCGGTGGGCATGGAACAGCCTGCCCAGGGCAGTGGGCACAGCCCCGAGCTGCCGGAGCTCAGGGAGCATCTGGGCACCACTGTCAGACATTGGGTTTGGATTTAGGGTGGTCCCGTGCTGAGCTTGGAATCAGACTCGATGGCCCTTGTGGGTCCCTTCCACCTGAGGATGCTCCGGGATTCTGTGCCAGGCATTTCTAAGCACACAGTAGAGCTTGTTCCTTTGTAGTGATGCAGCTGTGGGGTTGGTCATACCGATATAAAGTACTTTTATAATACTGATTCTGATTTCACAGCATTTGTGTGCTTCTTTTTTTTTTGCTGAGCAGCTGTATGAGTGTTCTCACAAACACAGTGGCAGTGTATACCTGCACCATGCAAGCACGTAACTCAATACTGATGTATACAAAATTCCATTCAGATTTCCAGTCCCCTATACACTAATTTATCCAAAAGTGTAGTGCCCACCTGTTGCATTTTCAGTGAACAAACTGAAACTCAATTTTTTCTGTATCTCCTTGCCTGTATGGACTTTCAGTGGTTCTAAAATCAAACTGTAAACAGCAAGAAGATGGCAAAGATCCTGAATCAAACCAGAAGATAAAGGAAATGTCTAATTCCAGGTAGTGATTAGCATTGTACGTGGCATGCAGATCTCAGATATGGACCCTGAGGTATAGCTAAGATAGAATTGATTTTTACATCACTACATCAAAATAAATGATAAAGAAAATTAATTACAGAATTTCCTTTCTTGCTTTTAGTTTCTGTAACTGTAGACATTCAGTCTTTCATATTAGCTTACAATTTAAGAGCAGTGCTTTAAGAAACAATTTTCTGTTGGTGAGAAGTTCATCTCCTGATGCACAGTACACCTTGCTCTATGCCTGCTTCCATGTAAGGCTTCATTTCTTGCTGGCAATATCCTTGGAAAACTTCTTTGTACATTACACTGAAGCTACACTTCATTCATGTATTAACTTGGGTTGCACTGGGTTGAATGTGCAAGTCCAGAAGACAGGATAGGCACAGTGTTCTGAGTTCAGTGAAAAGCATGATGTCATTGAGGTTTTCGAAGTAAAAGTAGCTGAGCTGGTATGTAGGATTAATTCTGGGATATCCCAACCATACACCACTTGGACCAGAACTTTGTTTTGGGGCCATGCTTTTGATTTGGATAGTGTCTAACCAGTGGGTTGGTCTGGTTTGGCAGATTGTTAAAAGGCAGTTTTGCTTTCTGCTTCTTGCAGTGGCTCTGCTTATGAATGGTTTTATGTGTTGCTTCCTTCACCCCAAAAGCTCCAGCCTGGCAAGGTCTGTTTGTAGTGCAGCACTCTGGGGAGAAAGCAGTCGTGCACAAAGGCTTTTTCTAGCCTAGGGAGAATTGATCTCCTTTGTGTGTTGTAATCAGTAGGAAAAACAATTTTTGAGGGTGATTCATGGTGGGATCCAAGCCCAGATATTCTGAACTGGCCTTTAAAAGAGCTGATTTTTCTCCATGTATTGTACATAGGCCCTAAGCTCAATGACTGCTTTAGGTCAAAGCCAGGCAGTTGCCAAACCCTTTCCTCCCTTGTGACAGCTCTCGGAAGAAGTGGTCACTCCAGGTGGGATTGCAGCAGAGATCTGTGAGCTCCTTGCAGTAGGAGTGCCTACACTGCTACAGAATGTTCCTTTATCAGATACATGGGATGTGTGCATATGTATTTATATACAATCAAAATTAAATATATGTATTTAATTCCCATTCCTTTTTCTTCATTGTGTTTTTCTCTCATAAAATGCTTGTGATCAGACAGCTTTCTATGAGGTGAGAGAAAAGAAATCATATCTTCCTAAACATTAATCATTCATTAAACATTTCCCCTTTTCCAACTGGAGAATGATATCAGCTCACAGAATAGAAGTTATGTCTCCCCCCATACTGTGAACTCATTCAACTGTCACACCACAAGGCCCACACTACAAGGATCCCATTCAAGATCCTTGGCAAAGATGATCAAATTTATGTAAAGAAAAAGAAGTTTTGCCTTTTCAAGCATTTTGTCAGAACTTCATTGAGTTTAATCTAGCTCAAGAGTCTGCACGTATCCGATAATTAAGCTTATGTAGAATTTTATGATAAGAAATTTATGTTGAGGCAATTGTTTCATTATAATCATTCATTTTCATTTCTTTAACTGCCTGGTAATCTTACTGCACGCTTGGTAGCAATAGAATTACAAAAGTGTGTGCAAACATCTCAGTGTCCCTTATAGGTATGTGGACATTTCTGCTTAGGATGAGTGAAGGAAAGGTGAAGTCTAACTTCCGGTACTTTATTGTATATACAAAATGATGATGTTTGGATTTCATACAATTTTGTGACACTCATGCTCTTGGCAAATGGCTATACAAAATAGTAGCAGCAAGAAGAGAGCTCGGTTTTCCTGGGCTCCTACAGAAGGCAGGATTGCTACACTGGAGCCAACACATGAATGAATGAACTGCTATCAAAGTCTCATTTTTAACCAAAGAGGTAGACAGCAATTATATGTATTGAGGGAACAAAAATAGCCTTCTTGGACACCTGCCTTTCAGATACACATTTGCTATTCAGAGAACAAAGGAACAAAATGCTTCAGATGCCAAGCGAAGATTTTCATGTCTTCTCTGAATATGTTTTAAGGCCAGTTTTCCTGAACAAACATCCATAATGGTTATTGCCTATAATTATGTAGCTTCTGCAACTTGCAATTTGGTTCAAAACCCATAACTTCCAGCTGGTTTAGGATGAATGAAAGTTATTGTAGACATTATTTAAAAGATATGCTGTAATCTTCCTGTTTTAGTGTTGTGTTATTCTTTCCATTTTGCTTATGTTGTAATGCTCATTGCATGCACCTTATGCAAAACTATTTGATGTTAATATTCTTTACATGTGTGAACAATGCCTTTAGAAATGGTGTCACTATCTGGGCATTTAGATACTTCCCTGAGTGAATAAAAACTGTCTTTGTACTTGTTCATTTTTAGACACTGACCGAGCTCTTGTGCTGTTGGAAGAATACTGTAAAAAACTGAAGAAACCAGAAGAGCAACAACTGAAAAAAGCCATCAGGAAGGTGATGGGCATCTTTAAGAGCAGCTTGTTTCAGGCACTTCTAGGTAGGTACTAATATTTAATGCTACATATATGCTCTTGAGGGCCAGACCTAGGTCAGACATAGTAACTTCCCTCTTATCGTGCATTTGTGTTTATAAGGCAACACTGAGATGAGATGATCCTTCCACGTGCTCTGTGAGGAAACCCACTGTCCTGATATTTCAAAGGTATCACCTTACTAGCTGTAAAGGAAAGCGCAACAACAAATTGATGCAAGATAGGACACTGAATGGTTATTCCTAAACCTTGCCACTTCCTTTTGTTTAATGGAAATTGTTGAACAAGAGTGTGACAGAATTGTTCATGCTAACTTGAATGTGTAGCTGCATCTCCACACATGTAAATGGATACAGTTCCATAGATTTTACTGGTGCAAAATGTCATCTAAAATCTTTGTGTCTTTTGTGTTATGTTTTTATGAGAAGTGACATCCAGAGAAGTTCAGAAATTAGTGAAGAAAATTCCTCAAGGACACAGTGAAGCTTTGACTGAATGTTCCCATCCATGACAATGTTCAAATAGACAAGTTGCTGTACCACTTAGTTTTGTTCCGTTAACTTGAGAGTCACAGAATCGCAGAATGGCCCGGGTTGGAAGGAACCTCAAGGATCATCAAGTTCCAACCCCTCTGCCACAGGCAGGGCCACCAACCTCCACATTTATTACTAGACCAGGCTGCCCAGGGTCCCATCCAACCTGGCCTTGGACACCTCTAGGGATGGGTCATCCACAGCCTCTCTGGGTAGCCTGTTCCAGCACCTCACCATTCTCATAGTAAAGAACTTAAGAGTCCCTCTTTCACCTTATAAATGACAACTTATGTCCAAATGGAGCACGTGGTGTGTTGGATATTTATGTAAAATAACTTCCTTGAGTTACAATATATAAAATAATGCTTTCATGGTCATAAACTTACCCATGTGTCTGTAGCCCCTGTTGTCTCTTCTCCATGAGTGCATGTGCTGCCAGTCCTGGCATGTGGTGACAATAGTTGTGTCATCCTTTCTCTGCCTCTGTCTTCCTTGTTACTCACATTGCATTGTCTCCTCAGTTTTTCATTTCTTCACAAAAATGTTTAATTTTTGTGCAGATTTAGTAGAAGGGAGCATATCTTAACACAAATGACAGCTGTTGAACCACATACATCCTCAAGTTTTGGTTGTTTAAATCCAGAGTACCACCTGTGCATGTTGCAGAGCTATGAAGTGTAGCAGTTAGGGAAAAAATTGTTTATACATCATAAAAGTACAAGCACACCAATATCATGCTACATCTGTGAAGATGAAGGAGCTCTGGAAAGAATTACATTAAGGTTGAATATAAAGGCCAAAGAAAATATTTTTATTGCCATTATAACTGATTGAGGAATACAGCGGTATGGACATAAGACATAATTTTAATTGTAGGCCCTTGAACGTCTTTTCCTTGTCCTCAAATGCTTGTTTGTGTAAAAGAGATTTGAGAATTGTACAACATGTTTGATGTTTCTCATGATTACGTTTGGTTTGCTATTTGGTTGGTCTAGATTCTGGAATAACATGAAAGAGTGACCTCTCAATATTTTATGTGTGAACGATGACTATTATTACACAACCAGTAATGATGTTGTTGCATAATCTTTATTTCAAAAAACCCACAACATTTCCATTACATCTATTTTAGTTTCCTCTCATAGTTTCTTCCATTCATCTCTGAATCAGTCAATACAAAGATATACTGAAAGCAAAGCTCTTGGTCACATTTTAATTTCTCTATGACTAAAGTACATTTGCTTTTATATTTACAGAATGTCCTGACAGCATTCATTTTTGAGTTTCTAATCATAATTAGATATAATTTTCAGAATTTGTTTTCTCAGCACTTTCCAAAATTTGATCTCACCTATATAATGGTCCAATGTCTGATATTACTGTGAATTTGTTTTGATTATTTAGGCTGTAATTGATACCAAAAAACACCACATTATTTTTTTTACAGAAATGTTAACTTGGATGCATAACACCCAATCCTACCAGCCATAAAGTCAGTGTTGTTTCAAGTTCTCAACTCAGTTCTTGTAGGTCTTGCAGCTTCAGTAGAATTTGATTCCTTTACAAACAGATTCAGCTATTGTAACCATCCCTGCCCTTTACACCTGTGTTCAACTCTGGTTAGTTTCCAAAATTCTTTAAAAATCTGTAAGATAGCTTTGACTATTACAAGAACCAATAAAGAAGAATAAATAGAGCTAGAGGTATTTTTCAAATCTGAGCACCTACACTGATGTGTTGTCTACTTCCTTTTGTTCTGAGATTTATGTCCATGTGATTTGATTCTACCAGCCATGTTTGAACTTGGGCTCTCGTTGTGCATCTGATTTTAATTTTTTTTTAAATCTTCCATGCGTTTAAGAAATACCAATTACTGGCTTTATGAGTAACATGAGAAAAGTAAGGACTCAATATATTTTCTGAACACATTCTACACATGGATGAAGTGACAGCAAAGATGGAAGTAAAATGTCCGTAAGTGCTTTACAAAAGGATTATTGATGGATTGTCCTTTTGCATTTTAATTTGGGTTCAAAGCATCTCCTTCTCCCTTAAGGCTGTTCTTGTTGCTGGACTTCTTGTTAGCATCGCTGTGTTGAGTTACAGCAGAATTAGTTGCCAAGAGGCACATTTTCAAAGCGCCATGTGGAGCTGCAGTCTCTGGAGCCCTGTTATACTCAAGTGGCCTCTATACAATTCTTTGAAAATCCAGTCAATCCAAATTGTTTTCACCAAAAAGATTGAACTAATCCTTCTATGTATGGTAAGAAGAGGAGTTAAAGTACTGTGGCTACTCTGAGCTCATAAGGATTTTGGCTTTTTAGCTACAAAGCATCAAATTCATGGGATCCTCTCAAATTGTAGCATGTTTTGCTGTGATGGGAACATTTATTTTTTCAGAAGTAACCCTGTAAGGAAAAGGAAGTGAAACCTGCAGAAATCCAAATGTTTCATTTGTTAGGATTGTCTCTTAATGGGGCATCTTGAAGCCCCATTAGAGAGAAGGGAGAGGAAAACCAGGGAAGAGAGTGATAACAAACATCTGGACATGTCAAAACTGCAAAACATCTTTTTTTTTCCAGTTCAGTTCTTTGTGAAGACAACATGGTTTAGTATAATGCATTTCTAAAATCCTCTGCTATATATATGCCTAGTCTTCATTTCATTAAGAAAAGTGCATCATTTGACAGCTTAGAAGGCTGTTCTGTGAAATGGGAATGGATGAAAGAGTGTTATGTCAGAGTTGGGTTTCTGGGGGCTTGGTTTGTTTTCTTGTGGTTTTTTTTTTTTTCTTTTTCTTTTTTTTTTTCTGGATACATCTCTATAAAACATCATTTTGTTTCTAGCAGGAATTAAAGTGCCACAAATAGCTGTAATCATCTTAGGCAGTATTAGGTACAAACTAATCTCAATAGGTTTTTCTAAAATTCGGATAAACCCAATCTGTAGAGGATGACGTATTTCCTGAGGACTTTTAAACGAAGTCTTAGGGCTTTTTTTCTTATGCTTGCATAACTTTGACAGAATTTTAAATTGGCAAATTTTCAAATGCAATCTACATCATCTTTTTTTTTTTTTTTTTTTTTTTTTAATAGTATTGGGCCATTTCTGCAAATTAATATGAATGTTATAAAACTGCCTGTGTTAGAAGTTGCTGTAGTAAACACTACTGAAAGGATTACATAATTCACTGATCATCTGTGACACAGCCTGTATTTAGAGACTTAGGATATAATTTCATAGTTTTAGTGTGCAGGTTTTTTTAGACTCTTTACCCATGCAGCTCACCTTTAAATAAGGCTTGTTATAATGATCTATGTTAAAAGAGACATTTTCTCTCTATGTTTAGTGGCAGTATAACGTAGCAGTCATTGGTATCCAGACTTCCATGAATGCATCTTTTGATCCTCTGCATTACTAGAGTGATGCGGGACAAACAGGATATATATAAGGGGACATAAAACATAGCCATTTATTACGTTAAGAGACCCTAAGCAAATGCCAGTTTGTTTTCATTATTTCAGGATGTTTTAAACTAGTAAGATACATGTCAATTTAAACTTACAGTAGCCATTGATGAAGATGAACATCAGGGCAGTGAGCATGAAGAAAATAGAGCGTGGTTTCCAATGGCTTCGCTTCAGTTTGATTGACTTCAGTATTGAAGAAGCTGTGTGCCATGGCTGGAACTCACTTAGGACATTTGCTGCAGCTGTCTTCTCCGTAGGTTACCCATTAAGTGCCCTCTCTAGGGAAACATTAAGACAACCCATTCTATTGACTGGGATAACTGTTTTCGTGTAATGATAATGTAAAATGTAATGTAAATGTAAAATGCTTAATGTGAAAATTCTACCAGTCTTTCTCAATCTGCAGAAAGAACCATGTCTCAGCACTTACTGCTGTGTTGGTGTTTTGGGGACGTAAAAGGTGTTACATGAACTTTTATACTGGGAGAGTATCTGGTCCTACCTGTCAGGCTTGCTCTCAGTAGATGTTTTTACCCTGCTTACGTGTTCAGCATGTTTAGATACTTACACTGCTCTTGAATGTAAGGTCACTGATCCCATATGTCATTGTTCTTGAGATTTAATCCCAGCGAGCTGGTTTGGGGTCATATCAAGTCATTTCACCTCATGTACTGACACTGAATTCCTGAGGAGTTAATCCAGCCCAGCCAAACCTGCATCTGGCCCAGGGACATCAGACAATTCTCTTTCCAAGGGCCTGAGTCCAGCATTCACTAAGGCAATAGAAAAACTCCCACTGACTTTGCCTGTCTTGGATCATGCTTTGGAGCAATTCCTCCAGGGATTTATATTCAGATCTTTCCTGATTGAGAAATAAAGATTCTTCTGTAGCTGTATCTAAAAATAATGTAAGTCTCTCAGACTATTACAAATGTTGAGGAACACAAAATACGTGCAGAAACCCTTCACTCTGTCACATTTGAGAAGCACTCAAATGACATCTTTGACAATGGGGAAGCCTGTTATTACTCCTCACAGAGTCCTACTTTTCCCAAACTGGCATCTTTCTTTGTTGCAGCATGAATTAGAACAGAACAGAAATTTAAATTCAAGAGCAGCTTTTGTTTTGCCTGAAGACAGCTGCAGCTGCTTCTATTCTTGAAATCCAATTCTCTTAGTAAGCGAATTTCTTCTCTCTCTCTGAAGAGCTGAAGGTAGCAGCACTAGATCTTCAGGTTGATTTGAAGCCTTGTGATCTTTTTCATATGAAAAGGGGTTGGACCTCAGCCAGCTGATGGGACCAGCCCTTGCTGTTCTCCAGCAAAAATCTGGTAACGTGTGAATTATGTATTCCAAAAAATGGCAGATTTAATGTACCCAGTTTCCTATGTGTTCTGTCCCAATGCTATTTCTCATCCCCATAGCCGTGAAATTTCCCCTGAAATACCTCAATTTCTCTCCTGGTTCTCTCCACCCTTGTTGAGTCTTTTGTGGAGTTGAGGCTTCACTGCCACCAAATGGCAGTGGCATTGAGAAGGGCGTTTGAAGTCAGCAGGTGAGAACTGGCAGACAAACATCACATTGCTTCGGGGAAATCAGACTGAAGATATGCAGAGATCAGAGCTTTACTTGAGGTCTGAAATGTTGTTCGTAGAATCATTAAGGTTGGAAAGACCAATAAGATTGTCTAGTCCAGCCATTAACCCATGCCTATGACAGTTCTAGACCGTGTCACTCAGTGCAACATCTACCCTTTGCCTGAATGCTTCCAGGGTTGGTGACTCCATCATCTTCCTGGTCAGCCTGTGCCAACAACTTTCCTTTTCTTTTTCTGAAAAGAAATTTTCCCTAAAATCAAACCTGAGGCTTGACAAGTTGTGAAGAAGGAACAGATACTTGAGGAGGACGCTGCATGGATTCTTCTTGGCTTCCTTTCCCACAAAGGTTGGGCCTATTGATTTTTTGAGGTCCCTTCTGATCTGAGTAGTTCTATGATTCTATAAATATTTATGTATTTGTAGAATGTTTGTTTTTTATTTTTATTATTATTTTTTTTCCTGTGGGACTTGCAAAGTGTTACTGATAGAGATGAGGAGCAGCCAAAGCCAAGGCATGGTGCTTGCTGTTCTTGCTAGCCAACGAAGAGATAGGAATAGCCCAGAGAGAATCTTCCCCAACAACAAGTCCTTAATATTGAAGTAATTGTGTGTGAATATGCATTTGGGAAGATGTGGGAATCCTGTATGGATCCCTCAGATTGATTTTTTGCTGGACAGACTATCAGTCTTAAAAGATTGTGAATTACCTGGCAAGACCTGAACCCAAAAGTGAAGTTCTGATACTTCTTGTGGGAATCTTGACTGGAATCTCATCTTTGCTGCTTTTTCTTTAAAGAACTGAATGAAAACTGGATTTAAATGCTGTTGTACTCTAAAACATTTCAGCATCCCAACCCAGGTCTGTATTTTGACTCAGCCTGTGTACAGGAAGAAACTGATTACAGCACTGATACAACCTAGGTAATACATAATCACTTGTAATCCTAATGCAACCCTCTGCTCATGTTTTGCTGCCTTTTAACCAAAGATTGATAGCATTTACATCTCTGCCAAGGAATTCAGGAGCATTGTGGACTTTTCTCATTTGAAATGCAAAACCATTTGTAAGATGAGTCTTTAATGTGAGCAATGTGGTAATTACTGAGCTTGTTAGTTTTCAATATCCAGCAAGAAATAAAAGCTGGTTTTGTTCCTGTAGTGCTTTTTAAATTTTTTCTCTTTTTAAATATGTCCTGGCTATATGGATTGCATGTGTACTTAGAATTAATAAAATGCAGCTGCAGCAGCTGTTGCTGCATGGCTGCTGTCCCAGTGTGGAGCTTGTCTTTTTCTTTGCATTAAGTAGGAATTGCCCTTTACTACTGGTTTGTGACGTGAACGAGAGACAAATTAAGAGATGCATTTAGATAATCTGGTTTTATTATGAGTAATTTATACTTTCTTTCAGGCTGAGGGAATGTGAAGGGATAATGAGAGATGATTTTTTTCTTGCGTTAAATAAAAAGTGTTTTTTTATCTGACTAATGTAGTTCGTTCATCTACTAATAAAATGGAAGGAAATAATCTGGAGCAGGCTGTTCCATCTGTAATCCTGGTGTTTACTTTTGTCAGTAGAGCTCCTCTCTAATGTTTTGGTCACTGGAGTAATTTTAGGCTAGACTGTGGTGCCATTTTTATTAGGCTTTATTATATACAACTTTTTCAGAAGCTACAAGGTAATTTGAGAATCATAGAGACATTTTAGCCTTGGAGAATGGTATACCTCACATAGTCATTAAAGCTGTCTTAAGTGAGCTGAGTTTGTTGCCCAGTGCCACTGCTGTGACTTACAGAATTCCAAGACTCTGGTTTTCTTGACCTTGTCTGTGAGGAGCTTCCAGTGTCATGGAAGTCAATGAAAAACTCTGATTTAAGTGAGTTAAGGTATTTAAGTGCAGTTGAGGTGAGGCACTGAGTAGTAAGATGCATTAAGTTAGTATATGTTTACGTACATATATTCCTATATATGCATACATAAAGGTACATGTAAGGTGTATATATATATATATATATACACACAAATATATACACACATACTACACACATATGTAGTACCTGATACCTGTGGATATATCTCCCTGAAACTTGTACTCTAGTTTGCTCAGGTATGATTCCGTACTTTGGGGATTTGGAGAATATTAAAATATGTTTTGATAAGAAATACTGCAAAGTGTGTTCTTCATTTCCATTGGTGGGAGGTGGATGGTTGGATTAGGTGATCTTAGAGGTCTTTTCCAACCTTAATGATTCTATGAAAGGTAGCTCTGTTATCCTGGCTCAGTTTCTCTATATACAGTGTGATACTTTTTTTTTTTTTCCACTCTTATGTTTTTCCTTCAAAAATTCAGCTTTGTTTAGTGCACAGACAAGGTAGTGCTCAGCTTTTGAGCCAGCATTTAATTCACTGCTTTCACATCATTATTTACTGTCCTGTATAGATGGTACTGAAGCCCTGAGAAATAGAAAGAAAAACATCTACTTATTTTAGAAGCCTGCTTGGAGATGTTCAGTATGTTTATACAATGCTTCATATGTCTGGCCCCAGCTCCACCTGCAAGGAGTATCATTATTCCAGCAATATTGTTCTGATGTCTCGGTTTGGGCACTTTAAACAGGAAGATCATATGATGGGTGATTGTTATGGAAAAAGAATGTGTGACTTCCCCATCATCACCGAGACTCTCTGCAACAGTCAGAGGTAGAATCTAATTCTCCAGGGTAGCATTTAATGCTCTTAAGCAAAAGAACCTTCAAAAAATCTTCTTATCCTTCTCAGCCTTTCAGCCCCTGTGACAAATGGTGCTAAGGATGATCAGACAGAATCCTCAAGGCGGGGCTATTTGGTATACTGAATGGATATACTGAATTTATATCGTGGTTTGAGAACAAAGAGAAAAACAGATCATACACTTAAATTTTATTTGTGACACTTTCTTACTTTGGAGAGTTGCCTCCACAACCATATCATTTTGAAGCTAACTTTACGTTCTTTATGTAAGTAAAGAAGTAAAGAGTAAGTAAAGAAATCTTATGATTTCCTAGACTTTAAGATTGTAAATACTTCACAGATTCCATCATGGGTTTATCAGTAACACAGAACTACTTTATGGAGTTGTTTTTACTCTCTGGTGTTGAATTGCTAAAACTGCAACTTCATACTCACTCTTCTTTAACCTCTATCTAAAACACAAGGCTGCTCTGTTTTTATTTTTATTCTCCTCATTGATTCATCCTTCAGAGGATTTATTTTCTAATGAGTTTTGGTATGGTAGACTGTGATTCTCATGTCTGCTTAGGCTTTTTTCTTCCTTGCAAGCAAATTGTGTATTAAATTTTGTAAACACAATTTTGAAAGAAATGAATACACTTGGAAAAAAACAAATTTCCTCTCTTTAGAAAGTAGTCAAAACCTTTCCCTAAAGTTTAGAGTGACATCTTGTGGTAACACTGATTTCAAATGTACTTATCCGTTGGCATTATTTTGTCCACAGAAAGCATTGTTTTTTCCTTTCAAAATATTATAGATTACTTAACAGAAAGCTGTAATGACTTCTGAGCATCACCAGGCCTCCTGTGAGACCAGAGAAAACATAGTTGAAAGGTGTAAGGGGTCTTACATGTACGCTTTTCAATAATGTTTATCCCATGAATACTCATGAGTTCCCAGTGACAGGAACTGCAGTTGAAGGTTTTTTATAATGCTCTTCTGACTTTCTGGAATTGCTCAAAAAAGTTTCAACTAAAACACACAGAGGAGAGTAACATCTTTTTAGCAACATCTTGTGTTAGTTCAGTAGCTATCCAAGTAGCAACAGCCTCACGATACTGATCTTTCTAATTCCAAGGTGATAGAAAATGCATAGGAGAGCAAATACAGATAAAGACAAGCAGGCCTTTACTGTTGAATTAGAAAATTTGCTTAGTTTTAGGCAAACATAAATATTCCAGGAAATTAGCATGGAGAATTTGCTAATGGAGAAACAAAGAAATCCACTGAAGATCCATACTGCAGACCAATGTATCAGGTGCTGTAAATCACATAATTACAGTGTTGTGGGGGTTGGAAGGTACCTCTGGAAATCATTGAGCTCAACCTCCTGCTAAAGCAGGTTTCCTACAGTAGGTTACACTGGAAAGTGTCCAGGAGGGTTTTGAATATCTCCAGAGAAGGCCCCTCTCTGGGCAGCCTATTACAGTGCTCTGTCACCCTCACAGTAAAGGGTCCTCATGTTTGTATAGAACTTCCTGTGTTCCATTTTGTGCCCATTACCCCTTGTTCTGTCACTGGGCACCACCAAAAGGGCCTGGTCCCATCCTCTTGACACCCAACCTTTAGATATTTGTAAGTGTTGATAAGATCTCCCTCAATCTTCTCTTCTCCAGGCTGAACAGTCCCCAGACTCTCAGCTTTTTGGGTACCTCAGTACGGAAAGAGCATTGAGGTGCTGGAGTAGGTCCAAAGGAGGGCAGCAAGGCTTGTGAAGGGCTTGGAGAATGTGCCATATGAGGAGAGACTGAAGGAGCTGGGGCTGTTTAGCTTGGGGAAAGGGAGGCTGAGAGGAGGAGACCTTATTGCTCCCTTCCAATATCTGAAAGGTGCTTACAGTGAGAGCAGGGTTGGTCTCTTCTCACAGGTGACAGGTGACAGGATGAGGGGAAATGGACTCAAGCTGTGCCAGGGTAAGTTTAGGTTGGATATCAGGAAAAAGTTCTTTACAGAAAGGGTTGCTAAGCACTGGAATAGGATCCCCAGGGAGGTGGTTGAGTCACCATCCCTGGATGTGTTTAAAAACAGTTTGGATGTGGTGCTCAGGGACACGATTTAGACAAGGGTTGAGTATGGTTAGATTGTGGTTGGACTTGATGGTCTTTAAGATCTTTTCCAACCTAAGCAATTCTGTGATTCTATGATCATCTTTTTGGCTCTCAGCTGGACTCTTTCCAGCAGTTCACTGTCTTTGTTGGACAGAGGAGCTCAGATCTAGACACAATACTCCAGATGCAGCCTCACCGGAACAGATTAGAAGGTAAGGATCACCTTTCTCAACCTGCTGGCCGCACTCTTTCATGCATTTCAGGGTACCATTGTCCCTTTTGGTCACAAGGACACACTGCTGGCTCATGGCCAATCTGTTGTACACCAGAACACCCAGATCTTACTCTGAAGAGCTCCTGTCCAGCAGCTTAGCCCCTAACCTGTACTGACGCATCATGTGGTTGTTACTCCCCGGGTTTAGGATTCTGCACTTGTCCTTGTTGGACCTCATCACGTTCCTCCCTTCCCACCTCTCCAGTCTGTCCAGTTCTTGTTGAATGGCAGCACAGCCTTCTGGTGTGTCAGCTACTCCTGCCAGCTTTGTGTCATTAGCAAACTTACTGTGCGTGGACTCTACCCCCTCACCCAGGTAATTGATGAAGATTTTGAACAAGAGTGGACATAGCACTGATCACTGGGGAACACTGCTTGTTACAGGACTCCAACTAGCCTCTGTGCTGCTGATCACAACCCCCTGAGCTCTGCCAGTCAGCCATTCTCAATACACCTCACTACCAGCTCATCCATCCCTCACCCCCTAAGCTTCTTCTTGGGCCACAGGTTCATTAAAGTGGAAAACCCCTTTACTCCATTGCACATATCTAATAAAACAGTCCCAGTTCTGCCATCAAAGGCTGTGAATATGGGAGGCTTGCTTCAGAAAAGGATTCTGTGTTTGTATAGTTTAGCTTTTTTGGAGGCATTTTGATCACAGGAGACTGCCAGTGCTGGGCAAAGGATTCATATGATTTGCTGGCTAAATTAAAGATTTTTAGCTTTATGGTAAAGCAGACAAGGAACATTAGGCCTAGGAAGTTCAAACCAATGACCATCTGGTGACCTAATTTATTAATTTGATGGAAAAATAAAGGCACAATGTTTTCAATTAAGATGAATGTTTGATTTGCCAGCCGGAATTGTTTCTGATTAATAACTAAGCACAAGTTAAGCTGTTAATATAATCCTGATACTGAAATTGGAAACACTGATGCAGATTTGGTGTAAAACTAAGCAAATAATCTGGATAGCCCGCCAGAATAGACCAGCTGGTAAATTCCTCAAATACAGTTTGGTAAGATCTTATAGAAATTGTATGTGAAGTAGACAAAGTGCATAAAGGACATACTTATTAGAATGATTCCCTGGAGATACCTGGCAAAAAATACCTATTACATTTCCTTATTTATTCCAAAAAAGAGCATTTAAAAAGAGTGAATAAATTTGAAGGTAAACTTAGCTACTAAAATTATGCTTATCTTGGTTTGGTTTTTGGGTGGTTTTGAGTCACATGTATGGCTATCCACCTTTGATATAACCACCAAGAGAAATGGGAAGAGAAATGGGACCCTGCGCTAGATGGTGACCGCTGCTCCTGAGTGCAGTACCCTGTACTGTGTGAGATGTGTTGAGAATCAGGTATCAACAGTTTGATGGTGTTTGGCTGAGAGGAAAGAAGAGCTTGTTTATTGAATCCTCTGGACTTCAACCAGACATTTGTAGAATCACACAATCACAGACTGGTTTGCGTTAGAAGGGACCTTAAAGCCCATCCACTTCCAATCCCCTGCTGTGGTCTGGTTGCTTCCCACCAGATCAAGATGCTCAGAGCCACATCCAGCCTGGCCTTGAGCACCTCCAAGGATGGAGCACCCACAGCTTCTCTGGACAGCTGTGCCAGGGCCTCACCGCCCTCCAAGTAAAGAATGTCTTCTTTGTATCTTATCTAAAACTACTCTCTTTTAGTATAAAGCCATTACCCCATTCATATCCTCTTTCAGCAATACAAAGCCGAAATCTTATATTGCTGTGATCACTTAAGTCCCCTCACTCATTTTGTCAGAATAAAAGCAAGATTCTGCCAATTCTGGCCTGGATTTTGTTCTCATATTGCTCTTTGCAGCTCAGAGGTGACAAACTGCCTGCAGAATCCTCCTGTCTTATCAAAAGCCATAGCAAATTTAAATTTAAAGGAGAGGTGGCTGAAGGAGAACTAAGTCATCCACAAAATTTGGGGGCTGTTGCTTTAAGTAATCACTTTCTACCTTTGTAAATCCCTCTTGGGTTTCTTTTGGATTAACTTTTCCTTGCTTCTTCTCTAAAACCCTTGTTTAATATTCATGTGTGGTGTTAAACAGCTGCTGCATCCCACTCAAAAACGGAAAGAGGGAATGCATTCCAGCAACAAATGAAGATACTTAAATATATCCCTTTCCTACTTCAAAGCAGCAGTATGGGAGTTAATTAATATTTATCAAACGCAGTGAAATCCTTGGATAAGAGGTACTGTTGTTGTGCATAGCATTATTTGTTTATTTAAAGCTCTTTTTCCTGGCCAGTTACTAGATGCACTAGATGCACTTGAGAGGAATCACACAGAACTTGTTATAACACTGTCTTGATTTCTCTTGTTATCTTTGAATAATCAGGACGGGCTTTCCAAAAGTATAACAACTGCAGGTGCAGATGCTCTACTTAACCTGACAAAAACACTCTTCACCTAATTAGTATCATGCACTGCATTTTGCAGTAGTTGATAGTATGAAAAAGTGGGATTACCACAAAGCAATATGGAGAAACTGTTGGATTTTATTACATTTTACGTTCGGTATTAAATTATTATTGGAAAGTCTACATCTTTTGCTTGTCATGTAATCATAGCAAGATGTTTATGAATGGGAACTCCAGCTGCTTTTCTGTTTGGAATGTAATTAGATGAGGAATTAAAAGGTCCTTTTATACTGCTAATTTTTCCCCATAACACAGAATATATAAAGCATTCTAAAATGGATATGTTATATTAGGTCAATGTGAGAGATGTAGATGAACTCCAGAGGAGTGCCTCTCTATCTTGTAGATAGCTTCACAGCCCACAGATACTACTATCCCCATTTCATCAAAAAGAGACTTCAGGTGTCTTTGTGGATCGTGGTCCCTAACCCAGAATCTGGGCTATATTTCAGTACCTCCATTTTTACCACTAAGTAGCTTCTAGTATGTGTGTTTGGTAAAAATGAGACAACTAATGTCCATACCTAAACAGCACAGCAGCCCCTAAGGAGTTCTATGTCTGTCATGCCCTTTAGCATTGCTGGGACTTTCTGTTTACAGATTGCAAAACCCAGCTGATCTGAACAAAGGCTTTAGTGACTGACTGAAGATCTCATAGGAGCTTTTGACTGAAAGAGAAGTGCAACTGAGGAATCCAAACCTTACATCATACCATGAGATCACCCAGTATTAGGCTGTCAAGTGAAAATGGAAAGCTTTGTTCATTCTCTTGAAAAGAATTCAGAGGCAGCTATAGTCTTATTCTTTTTAAGTTTTGTTATCTACACTGTGATGAGTGGGATAGGATGTCTACCTAGAGCAGGAGTAGGAAAGAGAAAATGGAGTCTGGCAATTAGAAATTGGAAGATAAGAAATTAGGTGAAGTGGATAAGCTATTATTGGTGCAGAAATCTTTAATAAATATGTAGCCCTGTATTTTTACACTGCTATAAATTCGCTCTTTTTACAAACCTGGTGATTATTCTCGTACAGTTTGGACAAATGTACATCAGTCTATGAGTGGAGCTGCCACCTATGCGACTTTTTATTGTCAGTCTTGCTTTGGGTGATACTTGCTTATAATATAAAATATGAATGGTTGTGATTGAATAAAACAGCTTCGTGGACTCTGAGACAACAGAATAAACACACAGCAACACACTATTTTAATGGGAATATAAAATCAAAAGCTACTAAAAGTCTACTAAAAGAACGTGCTATTTTCATAATCATCTTTGAGTGAGGGTCTTTTAATTTTGTTTGATTACATATTCTCTGAGCTAGCCTGTGAGCAAAGCTCAGATGACTTGTACCAGTTGTGTATTATTCACAGACTGAAAGAAGCTGCACGGTGAGATTCAGTCCACATAATTTGCATCTTAGTTGATTCAGCCTTGGGGATGAGCCCTCCAAATATGATGGTCTGACTCTCCATAGGAAAGAGGTGGTCTCAATGAAAGCAGAGTTTACCTGAACTTAAGTGATTTAGCTTAGCTGCGCTGGCTAAAATGTGGGCTAAGGACTAAGGCAAAACACAGCAATAACAACAGTAAACATAAAATGAGTAAAGAAAAGACTACAGCTATATTTGTTTTTAAAAAATCCATTTTTAGGTGGAGGTGACATTGTTTCTCAGATATGCTATATCCTGTGTCCTATCACAACAGACACTGCTATAGTTTTTCTCCTTCTCTTTTATAGCCCTTCCTTCAGATACTTTAGAATCATAGAATCGCTAAGGTTGGAAAAAAAACCAAGATCTAGTCCAATCACCCACCTACCACCAGTATTTCCCCATTAAGCCATGTCTCTTAGTACAACACCTAAACACTTCTTGAACACCTCCAGGGATGATGACACTACCACACCCCTGGCAGCCCATTCCAGTGCCCGACCACTCTCTTGGAGAAGAAATTTTTCCTAATATCCAACCTCAACATCCTCTGGAACAATTTGAGGCCAATCCATCTAGTCCTATTGCTAGTTATGTGGGAGAAGAGGTCAACTCCCACGTCGCCACAACCTCCTATCAAGTAGTTGTAGAGAGCTATAAGATCTCCCCTGAGCCTCCTCTTCTCCAGACTGAACAATCCCAGTTCCCTCAGCTGCTCCATGTAAAACTTGTGCTCCAGACCCCTCACAGCTTTGTTGCCCTTCTCTGGACACGCTCCAGGGCTTCTTGATGTCTTTCTTGTAGTGAGGGGCCCAAAACTGAACACAGTATTCGAGATGCAGCCGACGCAGCCTCACCCGTGCTGAGTGCAGGGGGATGATCACTTCTCTCCTGCAGGCAGCACTGATACAAGCCAGGATGCCATTGGCCTGCTTGTCCACCTGGGTGCACTGCTGGTTTGTGTTCAGCCAAGTGTCAAACAACTTCGCTAGGTCAATTTCTTTAACACAGTCTTCCAGTTACTCTACTCCAAGCCTGTAGCATTGCCTGCGGTTGTTGTGGGTAAAGTGCAGGACCTGGCACTTGGTCTTGCTGAACTTTATCCCACTGGCCTCAGCCCAGCTGTCCAGCCTGCCCAGATCCCTCTGTAGGATCTTCCTACCCCCAGGCAGATAAGCACTTCCTCCCAGCTTGGTGTCATCTGCAGATTGACTGGGGGTGTACTCAGTGCCCATGTCCAGCTCATCAATAAAGATATTGAACAAGACAGGCCCCAGTACTGACCCCTGGGGAGCACTGCTCATGAGCAGTCACCAGCTGGATGTGACATTTACCACCACTCTCTGGGCCTAACCATCCAGCCCTTTCTTTACCCAGCAAAGAATATACCGTTCAAATCTAGTTCTGCAATTGATCTTTTGCACAAATTTCAATACCGTTCACTTATGGAGTCTGAATCAGTGACATACCAAGCACCAAGCCAAGAAAACCTGTCCTGTCTGTGTTGTGAAACTTGTGTATCAGTTAAAAGGACAAGTCCTCTCAAAAGCTTTGTCAGTGATCCTGGGGATTAAGTAAAGTTTCTTGGTGATAACATAAGAATGCAAATTGATACTCCATCCAAATTAAACTGTATGCATTTTTAATTGATTACTTGTTTGGAGCTATAACAACTGTACCCTGTACTCTGTACTCTGCACTGGCCGCACCTCGAGTACTGTGTTCAGTTTTGGGCCCCTCACTGCAAGAAAGACATTGAGGCCCTGGAACGTGTTCAGAGGAGGGCTACGAAGCTGGTGAGGGGCCTGGAGCACAGGCCTTATGAGGAGCGGCTGAGGGAGCTGGGATTGTTCAGCCTGGAAAAGAGGAGGCTCAGGGGAGACCTCATTGCTCTCTATAACTTCCTGAAGGGAGGTTGTAGTGAGCTGGGGGTCGGCCTCTTCTCTCGTATAATTAGTGATAGAACTAGAGGGAGTGGATTCAAGCTGCGCCAGGGGAGATTCAGGCTGGACATTAGGAAATATTACTTCTCGGAAAGGGTGGTCAGGCACTGGAATGCACTGCCCAGGGAGGTGGTGGAGTCACCGACCATGGGAGTGTTCAAGAAACGTTTGGATGTTGTGTTGAGGAATATGGTTTAGCTGGGAAGTATTGTTAATGGTTGGACTAGATGATCTTCTAGGTCTTTTCCAACCTTGATAATTCTGTGATTCTGTGATTCTGTGAACTGTTAGAGTAACCTAAAAAGAGGACTGAAAATACTGGTTAAGAACATCCAGTACTTTAATTGGATAAACTCACTATCAGAGTTCAGAGGAAAGTAAGGGACAAGGGCTGTCTGTTTAGCTTTGCTGTGTGTTTTGGTTATTGTGTAAGACTTGGCTTGGCACTTGCTGTCAAACACCAGTTTCCCTTTGGAGTGCATTTCGGTTGTACCTTGTGTCACTCATGACCTTTTCTTTAAAGATTGCTTCTTCCTTTTGGAATTTCAGTTGAAGGAGAAAGTCAGCAGGACTAGTTAGTAAAAACAAAAAATGATTGTGAATTAAGTATCTTCACTACATTTCACCTTTGTTCTTTGCAGCTAAGTCAGAAAGATGGAATCTGTGCCTCTTTAGGGGAACTCCTTTCACATATTACTTTCCAGCCCCAGGATGACACCAGACTGCTAAACTACCAGAGTGCTGTTGGTTTGCTTGCCTCCATAATACAAGCTTCCCTGGTGTAGCATTAGGATAACTTATGGAAATAGCCCCTGTAACAAGGCCATGCAGCTGGAAAGCTGCTGGGTTTCTCTCTTTGTACTTTTCTTGCAGGCTGGCTTTACTTAAGAGAGGTCCAAGAAGTGAACTTCAGTGACCTTTTTTTGAAAGCCAGATTTGTGTTCATGCTTGTAGCTTTGTATACCGACTATCATTTTGTGAGGAGGCATGGCACTCTGCAGAAATAGGATGGAGTTGTGAGGCATGATGTAGTAATAGTGCTGCGATGATGAGGCATGCTATGCCAGATACATTTTGTATTTAAATGAGGAATTGGCATTAAATCAAGATAACCCTAAGGCAATGGTGAACATCTGGGTACACAAAAGGCCCACTCCTGAACTTTTGATAAACAGTGTGGGTGGTAAAGGGGTTAGAGATGAAGGCAGAGGGACATTAGAACTCAAAGAAATAAACCCATTTTCAAAGTGGATTGTAAATTAAAGAAGACTTATATTTAAATAACTTGCATTATGTGTTGTGTTGTGTGGTCACATCAAGTGCGTGAAAAAATTTGTGTTTGAAAGCACTCTCACCCAACAACAATTTTAAGGATGAAGAAATACAAGAACTGCCAAGGCTCCTGATTTGGAAATCATATTCTGCAAGCTTTGCACTTAAATAAATTTGACATGAAGGTTTCTGGAAGAACTTTTCTTTGAAACAGGACTTTTATGATCATAGAAGGCTAATACATGCTATGCCCTGCCAGAGGAAGATATTTCTGCATAGAAATATTTTCTTCACAATTCTCTAATGCATTTTTAGGATTGTCACTCATTCAAATTGTCAGCTTTCTCCAGCTTCTGTGCCAGTTCTCATCATTTCATTGAAAAATAATAGTACAAAATTACTCATGATGAAAAGGAAAATGTTATAGCTATGCCAGAACCTCTTCCTTTTGCTGAAGAGAAGCCTTGGAAAGCATTGCAATTTCTCCTCATTGCTTTCCCTGAAAATCACTTGACATGAGAGACACAGCAGTCATCTATCTCAGATCCATTGCTCATTTTGCGTTTATACAGTACCTCTACTGTCAAACTAGTACTGTGTCACAAACAATTACACTTTTTCCCAAACCAGATACAATTAGAGAAATTTTGGGCAAAAAGTGAGGTCTCAGGGAGGCTTTCACTAATCAATAGGTTTAGAATGATTCTTGGCTAAAACACAGTATTTTGCTTTGAAGTACAAATTTCATAGTGCACTAAAAATTCAAGAGATTGTGTAGATTGGTACCAATTGTGGGTTATTTTCTTAATGGCTCTTAATATTGCCTTGAGTCCAAAACCCTTGGCTGGTGATTGCACAACTGAGGATGATGAAGGATATCTGGTTATTTTGAAATAAATAATGTTCTTCTAAGATAGAGTCCCATAAAGTGGTACCAATCTCATATAGAATCATAGAATGTTTTGAGATGGAAGAGACCATTAAAGGTCTAGTCCAACTCCTCTGTAATGAACAAGGGCACCTACTCCTCCCTCCATCAGGTACTTGGAACCCTGTCCAGCCTGATCTCAACTGTCTCCAGGAATTGGGTATCCATAACATCTCTGGGCAACCTGTTCCAGTGCCTCATCACCCTTATTGTAAAAAACTTCTTTATTTACATCCAATCTACATCTCCCTTCTTTTAGTTGGAAAAACATTTACCCTTGTCCTGTTACAACAAACCCTGCTAAAGAGTCCAACTCCTTCTTTCTTATAGTTCCCCTATATATACAGAAAGGCTGCTCTCAGGTCTCTCTGGCTGCAGCCTTTTCATCTTCAGGCTCAACAGCCTCAGCTCTCTTAGCCTGTTGAAGGTTTTACTGAAGTCCAGAGAGGTGACATCAGTGGCTCCTCCCTTGTTCACTGAAGCAGTTATGCCATCAGAAAAAGCAACAGGGTTGGTCAGACAAGACCTGCCCTTGGTGAAGCCATTCTGGTTATCACATATTACCATATATATATTTACAGGTACAAGCAATATACACAAGTGCTAGGACTGAACAGATGGCTCACAAGTCATAGAATCATAGAATCGTAGAATTGCTCAAGTTGGAAAAGAACTTCAAGATCATCAAGTCCAACCACAATCTAACCATACTACCCTAACTAACAACCCTCCACTAAATCATGTCCAGGAGCACCACATCCAAACAGTTTTTAAACACATCCAGGGTGGTGACTCTACCACCCCCCTGGGGATCCTATTCCATTGCTTAACAACCCTTTCTGTAAAGAACTTTTTCCTGATATCCAACCTAAATCTCTCTTTATCTAAACCTCCCCTATCCAACCTAAACCTTCCCTAAGCAGAAGAAGAATTCAGAAGAAGCCGCAGTCAACAAATTCTCAGTAGTTTGCTTCAAGTATGATTGCATGACAGTGTCACTGCAAAGCAAGCAGGAGTATAAATTAACAACAAGTAACTGTCCATGTGCCCACTGCCCAACAAACCACTCTTGGAGATTATACTGATGGCTAAACTGTATTTGGAAATGTTGTTATTAGTGTATTAAAATGGAAACGGGAATGTTTCCACATAATCATCTACACTGTAAAATTGTTGGAGTGGTTTTGGACAAACTTTTGGCTCTTCTGACTATCATTCTCCCCAAAAATTCACCATCCAAATATCATCCCCATAAATCGGTGGATGTGACTGCTCTGTTCTAAAGGTTCAGAAAGTTCTAGAGAATGAATCCAAGCTCAGTACCAAAAGATGGTCCCAAGCATGTTTCATTTACATGGCATAGCTTGTGTGTTGATGGTGTTACAAGAGGTCTCATAACGGGGTATGCATTTTCAGAATGTACATTCATACACTTATTCAAAAGTTGCAAATTGTCCTCACTGGTCTTATTTCGGTTTATAATTGTGCAAAAAATCTAAATCCTGAGACAAAATTTAACATTAGTGGATCCAAGTGGATCCAAGTGGCCCTACAGACTTAGATTGTGTCATTTGTGAAGAATATGAAATGAGGCTAATACACTATCAATACTGTAGGAAATCCAAAGTACTCGGAAAGATAAAATTAATCTTTTAAAAGTAATGGGGTGTGGTGAGCAGAATGGTCATGTATTTTGATGTGAATATTGGACACATTCACCAATGTTAAACACGTTCCCCGTGAGCAGTCTCTCTGCATTGCTCTGGTTTCCTTTGCTGACCCTAGGCACACCTCTCCGTCACTATTTTCAGATGAGAGGAGATGATAGTGAATGGCATATCTTTAGAAACAGAACCTGATCTTAACTAAAACTCCTTCTATACCTACCTTGGAATATTGTAAAAATCCTAGTTTTGTCTAAAAATTCACATTTTATTCTAATTGCTTTACCTCCAATTCATTGATCCAAAAACACAAATATTTTCAATAGAGATTTTCAACATGCCATGCAAAAGTTTACCATTTAAATATGCAGCATTTTACAGATAATGTTAGTGTTCTATAGCATTTTGTTGATCTTTCCCTTGCTTATTTGCTTTCTTGGGAACAAACATGAAAACTGGCTTTTTCACAGCACCTGCACCCTTAGAAAACTTGGACTATTTTAAGGAATTAACAACTTCCCACCCCAGACGGCAGTAAAAGTCCACTTTGTCACAGCAATATCACAGTGATGAATGTTCAAGGGCAAAGCTTTGATTAATGACAGCTGCAGTTTGGATTTCACTGATGGTGATTTTATACCTCCTTCCAGACAGCTGCACACTTATGGCAAGTATCTAACTAGACATATTTATTATGCTAGTTTAGTTAAATGCTCATATAAATTAAGCATATGCATACGTGCATAATTTGCATAGGCAGCACATGATTGTATTGTATGACTTAGGCTTCTAAGAGAAGAATGTCCATAATGCAGTTGAGATATTCCTATTTTGTTAAATTAAGGAGGTCTGTGCTCAGGTTTCATAGAAGGGAAATCCCAGCCTGAAAAGGGTCTTGGTGGTGAAAGAAAGGGGCAGTTTTCTTCAGTTTCTATTCAGGAACACAATATATCTTTAATACAGATTAGCTGCCCAGTGTTTTCATGTGCTCTTTCAAAATGCAGAACACAGATTTTGGAAAAACAAGAAGCCCATGGGTAAAACATTGTCATACAGCTGCTGTGGCCCACTTCCTCACCTCTTCTTTCTTGGATCACTGACCAATAGTGATTATCTTTAGATAACCACTGCCATTTTAGTATATGTTATAATTAATGTACATTTTACATTCACTACACTACATAGCTAAGACACTGCTAAATTGCATTAGAATATAGCTTAAATCTTCATTGCCTAATTTTCATGAATTACTTTTGTTCTACTTGACATTTTGGGTCAGCGTGGAAAACCATAAGGCAAGTATACAGCCTCTAAGTCAGCTTTTTGTTATTAAATATTCCTGTTTAAAAATCAAATTTTGCATATGAGAAATCATCAGTATGACCTGTAACACAAATCCTGGCTATTTTGTTGCACAATGATTATGGTAACTTTAAGTTGGGCAGCACAGTGTTCTATCCATCTTTCTCCACTTCATGCCCAGTCATCTCCAAAACACAGGTTTAATAATTAATAATTTCCATTATTCTCCTCTGCCCATCTCTTTAACTGTTGGCGTTTTGATGGGACAAAGGGAAATGATTTCCAACTAAAAGAGAGGAGATTTAGATTGGATGTAAGGAAGAAGTTTTTTACAGTAAGGTGAGGCATTGGCGCAAGTTGCCCAGAGATGTGATGGATGCCCATCCCTGGAGATACTCAGGCTCAGGCTGGATGCAGCTCTGAGCACCTGATGGAGCTGTGGGTGTCCCTGTTCATCGCAGGGGAGCTGGACTAGATGGTCTTTAATGGTCCCTTCCAATTCAAACGATCATATGATTTACAATTCTATTTTTAAAGCTATCCATACAGAAAACGTCCTCTGTTTTATACATAGGACAGAATGCAATGTATTACTGTTGGTTATACAGCTCAAGGCAGATACCACACAGGCTCTGTGTCTTTGCTGTGCTCTTTCCCTTGACCAAGCAGGGTTTCCAGCCCTGCTCTGCACAGCCACGCTTGTCTCCTCCTTGCTCCAGTAGGTAAGCTTAATGCTACCTGCAGCACAAATTCTGACTTCTCACATAGGTTTTTACTAGCAGGTGAGGAACAAAGGGAAAGCACTAAGGCAGGTGGCTCAAAACCTCATTTCTTGCTTAGGGACTGGAGTTGTGGGGTAGAAAAATCCTACCAGGTGGTGCTAGAGACACACAGCTGAAGCCAAAGAGAAGTTTTGTGAGCCAGGCAAAGTCCCCTGCTCCACCATCCTCAACCAATTCAGATACATCAGTGTCATTTCTCCCTTTTTCCTTTATATAATATTAAATGCATTCTCTTCATGAGCTGAGAACCTAAAATTTGTGGTAATGCCTAAAATGAAAGCTTGTGGAGGAATATTTTCTTCTCTGTTGTTTTATTTTATTTTATTTTATTTTATTTTATTTTTTTATTTTTATTTTTATTTTTGCTTTTATCCTCTGTGTACATTATACTGTGCTCTGCAGGACAGGCAGTTATTGCAGCTGTTGCACTTTTGGGGGTTACTCTGGAAGGGAAAATTTACAGCACATGAATTTATTTTGACTTTCTCGATGAGGTATGGGAACAGTGGATAATACTTGTCACCAGGTGGCACCATTAAGCTAAGTTATATCCCAGCTGGTGCATGCAATGAGATCTGTGTTCAAAAGGAATTTAAAAGAAAGATCGCTCTCTTCACCTTTCTTCAGATCCTAATTCAATACACGAGACAGGATAGAGCAAATTCCTCTGTACAGTGGTACATTTCAAGTTATTCCAGTGTTATAATCTGGTGTATTTTCACATTTTGTGTGTGGTGAATAAACAGTGTGCTTTATTACTCCACGAAACAACTTCCTGCTGATGTATTTTGCAACCTGCTTCCCACCCGATGCATAAAAATGCAACATTTTCCCTTTTAATTTTCGTTATCCTCAGTGGAGCTGGGAAATTCACACATGGAATCGTGTGTCCAAGTATTTTCATTTTTCGAGTATATCCTATGAATGCAAGCAATAAGAAATCGATTTTTCTTGCTTAGTAGTGAGTGACACCGTACACTGAGCAATAAGCTGAGCACACTGGAGCACAGGTGCTGCTTCCCATTTCTACTTGCTATTCAGCAGCAGTGGTGGTGGCCCCTCTGTGTCAGAAATGCGGCAGCCTGATTTTTGGCATGCGTCGGATGGTACAGCTGTCCTCTGAAGCAGAGAACAAAAGTCTTCCAGTGAAAGGCACTTAGCTTGAGTCAGAAAGTGGAGCTTCTTTTGGTAGGATTAGACTCCTCTCTAAATAGTATTGGTGTGTTGTATCAAACTGTAGTGTAGAGGTGTCGTGGTATATTTTCTAACAAATCATAGAGCGTGTTGGGTTGGAAAGGACTTCAAAGATCATCTTGCTCCAACCCCCTCACTATGGACAGTGTTGCCACTAGATCAAGCACTAGATTGGTCTGCCCAGGGCCCCAACCAACCTGACCTTCCAGGGATAGGGCACCCACAGCCTCTCTGGGCAACTTATTCCAGTACCTCACCACTCTCTGAGTGAAGGATTTTCCCCTAACATCTATTCTAGATCTCTTTTAGTCTTAAACTCTTTTAGTTAAAAACTGTCCCCCCTTATCCTATCATTATCTATCTGTGTAAAAAGTTGATTTCCTTCCTGTTGATAAGCTCCAACAACAAACATTGCTATTAACCCAATGAGAGGATTCTAGGATGACTCCTGGGAATCAGCAAATTCTTGTTCTTCTTTTGAGCAGGTATTAAGGAGTACAAACCAGCATCTAGTTCTTTCTGAATGTGCTGGAATATTCAGTCAGCAGTGATTCTATTAGCCACCTTTGGGATTCTTGTAAGCATGGTTGAAGAGTGCAGCCTTTAGTTATTAGATAATGAAAGCAAGGAAGAAAACGGATTTATACTTAAAAAAGTCTTCATTAGCCTTTTTTTTTTTTTTAATATTAAAACTATTTAATGAGTAGTGCTCATGTACATTGTGAATCGTAAGGTCAAATTAGTCCAATAGGCTAATTATGTTCAAGTGTATTCTCTGATTTCTTGGCCATTTCTGGAGTCTTGCTAGATAAGACTGTATTCTACCAAGTTGCAAAAGCTGTAATTTAAGCCATAAATTTTGTGTGTATTTTCTTGTCTTTGCTTGCTTCTCTGGTCAGCCGTGAAAGTCAATGATTTTGCAGTCTTTGTATCAGCCTCAAATTGTGTGTATCTGGGTCCTTGGAGATATTCAAAACCTAGCTGCAAATGGCCCTCTTGTTAACCCCACTTGAGCGGGTTGGAGTAGAGGGTCCTTTGAGGTCCTCTCCAATCTCAATTACTCCATGATTATGTCATTCTCTATCAGAAGAAAAAAAAAAAAAAAGGTCTTGGCAGACAGAAGTTACGAATTTCTGGAGATAAGCCTGTGAAACTCCCAGCCTGGAAACTGCAGAATTGCTCTCAGGTAGACTCCTTGCTCATAAAGATAAGGGCAGTGTTCAGAGTGTTTGGAAAGAACAATTGGTTCTATAAAGATCTGTGCTACCATGCAGTTTTTTACTGACATCTGCCATCTGCTCATTAAAACACAATGGATATTGTAAATGCCTATTTATCTTCATTTCTTAATGAAGTAGAAAACGTGCATTCTTATATAGCAAATACAAAATGGAAAGGTTATGTGATACAGTATCTGAAGGAAAGAAGTGCCATTGAGCATTTTGCAAAAATATTGCCAGATATAAAAAATCCCATGTGCACATATATATCTTTCTTATTTACAGTGTGGTGACTCAATGGGCATTTTGAATAGCAGCAATAATGGTTTTATTATAGTGAAGTTCTGAGTTCTATAGTGAAGCTGAGGCAGGCTGTGTATGTGAGAGCAAGATCAGGCAAGTCTTTTGTGGAAGTTAGGGAGTGCGCTGCCTAAAATAATCCCTCTTATACTGATTTATGTAAAAAAGGCAGTCACAGACTGCAACATCATCGAATGCATGTTTGGTCCAAATAATGCTATATTGTTTTTCACCATTTGAAGGATCCAAATGATGTATCAGGTAACAGAAATATCACTCCTGAGTCATGGTAGTGTATTTATGCTTTTCCAATTTCTCTCACTTAAATGGAGACATGGACAGGGTAGCAAAAGGGAAATGGATCTGATGTGTAGATAAAAATATTTATATAAGATGTTACCTTTGGCACTAAATTCATTGGCACCAAAATTACTCATAATTCTAGAACCCATTTATTTCCACCATGATTTTTTTTCCCATTTAATTGGGTGTGGTTTTCTTGTTTCTGTTTTTCATTTCTTGCAGTCAGTAGCAGGTCATCGATTTTGTATGGGGCATTGTCTGGAATTCCAGAAAGTACCCCAAGGACCCAAATATCTTCTTGGATGTGATGCTGCAGGCAGCTGCCTCTGCTTACAGCTGATTGTGGTTTTCTTCCCTGCAAATCTTCACTGAAACTGGAATTCTTGCACAAGGCCTGGTATGTTAGCAGAAGAAACATCAACTCTGAAAGCACAAGTGTTTTCCCATTTTAAGACAAGAAGAAGCAGTGAATTAAGCAGAATACAAATTCTTGCTTGTTTTCTCATAAAAACAGAGCTCATGAATCTTACTGGCAGGGCATATGCTGATCTATTTCCCCTTCCTTTTTCGTACCATTCATGAATTGATATATGCTGGACCAATTTTAACTATGTTACGCACACAAAAAAGCACTCAGAAGTCTCTTGAAAGAGTACTGCCATTGGCCTCATTTTACAGATAGAGTCATAGAACAGTTTGGGTTGAAATGGACCTTAAAGCCCCTCCTGTTCCAATTCCCTGCCGTGGGCTGGTTGCCCCCCACCAGCTCAGGCTGCCCAGGGCCCATCCAACCCGGCCTTGAGCTCCTCCAGGGATGGAGCACCCACAGCTCTCCGGGCAGCACCAGGGTGTGTCACTGCCCTCTGAATAAATAATTTCTTCCTGATATCTAATCTAAATCTTCTCTCTTCTAGTTTAAAAGTTTCCTCTTGTCCTATCACTATGGCACCTGACAAAGCATGCCTCCCCAGCTTCCCTATAAGCCCCTTTAAGTACTGGAAGGCCACAATCAGGTCTCCCCGTAGCCTCCTCTTCTCCAAGCTGAACAAACCCAGCTCCATCATATTTTCCTCATAGGAGAGGTGCTTCAGCCCTCATCTTAGTGGCCCTCCTCTGGTCTCAATCCAACAGCTCTGCATCCTTCCTTCACTGGGGGCCCCAGAACTGGGCACAGTACTCCAGATGAAGCCTCAAAAGGGCAGAATAAAGGTAGACAATTCCCTTGTCTCCCTGCTACTGCCCTCAGTTGATGCAGCCCAGGATGATGTTGGCCTCATCATTCATCTTGACCATCAGGACCCCTAAGTCCTTCTCCACAGGGCTGCTCTCAATCCATATCAAACAACAGAAGCACTGGGCCTTTCTGACTCATTCTGTCTGTTTTTTTCTCCTCTCCTTCATGCATCTTCTCACGATCATTCCCAATCCAGATGTGAACACTGCTGTGTGTCCATCCATCGGGTGACATCAGTTAACCTCCCCAACAGTATTCCCTGATCTAGTGGTTGGCAACTCCATTCATGGCAGGATGTTGGAGCTCAGTGATCTTTAAGGCACTTTCCAGCCTAAGTCATTCTGTGATTGTATGATTCCATTGCTCAGTGTTTCAGTCCGGCTTCTGACTGTATCAATGTGCCAACCAGGGAAGCTTTTTATATGCACTTTTATTTCATACTGTATACTAGAGAGCAGTATGTTGGAAGGTTGTTGTAACACTGAATGAGAGGGAGCCCTGCAAAGATTTTAGATTTTTTCAAACTCTTATGGGACTACATAAAGGGATTTTATATATTGCTGAGCTAAGCAGTAGCTGGCAAATAGTTTCCTGTTTGAGGGAATGGATATATATGTACCTACTTTCTTTCAGTGTGTATTACTCACTGAACTACATAGGGAATAGCACAAGTTTTCCATTCTGCCTCAGTTTTGAAATTGCAATTTTCGGTAATCTCTTTTAAGCTACGTTAATTAACCCAACTTCACTGACTTTGATCCACTGCTCCACACTATTTCCAAATAAGATAAAATGTGAATGCTTTTCATTATGTCCATTTATGAAATTGGTGATACTGATGTACAGGATGAATTTTGCTGTGAATTTATCTGCTTTATTTTACCTGCTTCACATCAGAAATATCTAAGAACATTCTGGAGGAGCAAACTCCTTAAATTTACTTTGGTGTCTCTGTGACTCCAGTACCCTTGCATCATCAGCTTGCTCCGATTCTTAGTCTATTAAGAGCCAAAGCAAATTATAAAAGTATAGTGATCACCCAACAGCCCGCGATAGCAAATTTCCATGGTGGTAGCTAAAGGAGCTTACAATATAACACAATCAATGACAGACAGTGCAGCAGAGGTGAGCCCTGAAGATGTAGAAGAGGGTGGGCACAGTGATGTTTGACCAGTCCAAGTAAATCTGTGCAAATAAATATCTCAAAGAACTCTGTTATCCTCAAGGGAATTAACCACTGTTTTTGAATGCTGGGAAATGAAATTCCAAGCCATGTAAGACTCTACAGCACTGTTTTCCACGTGGTTACAGAGCCATGCACTGAGATAAAAGCAACAAAGCAAAGTCTCCATTCTTTGGTGTTCCTGAACCCCTGAAAGCTGGCCCCCTGTCCATGGCCCTCCTGTGCTATTTGATGTCATTCTGACCAAGACAAATGTTCTGCCATCCTTCAACTGTTAGCTTGTGAGATGGAATAGCCAACTCCTTGTGTTTATTGAGTCAGTTTCTTTACAGCCAGAGGTTGTTTGCTTACCTCTGAGGCAAGATGCCTGCTTCTCATCTGGTCTCTAGTCCATTTGATTTGTTTTACTTGTAGCCCTACCATGAATTAAAATTCCCTGGGTTTAGTTCTGAATCACTGGAATACACAAATCTTTCTGGAGGTAGTTCACAGGGAAGACTAACACCATAATTGAAAATTAATTAAATGGGTGTAGATGTCTGTCTCTGCATGGGGCAGATATCTTGCTGTGCATGAGCAGCAATGAGGGGAAGGTAAGCATTTCTAATGGGATAGGTTCTTCTCCATACTGGATTCGTTAGCATAATCATAATTGTGATGGTTTGCATGCCATGCAGATAGCAAGTGAATGATTCCGTAGAAACATGGTAACAATGATCAGCTCTGTACATCCATGGAAGTTTTCTGTGCATTGTATTTATTTCATTCCTTTCTTTCTCAGACTACTCTTCCCCCAGTACATCTGTACTCAAGACATTTTGTTTAGCCAATTTGGTCAACACAAACATATAAATGACAGGTTTTTCGATGCGAATGATTGATTCTAATATTCAAAAGTCTTATTAAAGGAAATATGTCACATACACAACTCTGATTTTAAACATGTCTTTAGCTGAAACACTTCATGGATAATACTTCATGGAAAACATAGAAGATGAACTTAAATAAACAAAGTAGATAAATCCTAGTAAGAAGTAGTATTGCTTTTCTTTTCACTCTTGTTGTCTACTTCTGGATATGGACTACATTAGTATTTAAGTAAGAGTAAAAGACAGGAGATCAGGAAGAAAATCAAAGACATCCCAAATTCACTCTTACATTAACAGAACAATACCCTGAGAGGAAAATCATGCCAATAGCTGCATCTGTGCTTTTTGCAAGATGGTGATTAAAAAAAAGAAAAAAAAGGCAAAAGAAGTCTCTTCATTTTCAAGATAGCTTCACAAAGAAAACAACCAGACATGGAACCATCTCCCACACTCCACTGCCAGCGGCTGTTGCATGCGATGTCCTTGGATGCCCAAAAGATTAGGCAGTATGATTCACCTGGCCCAAGTAACAGGGACCAAAGGCATTTCTCCGTCTACAAAGTTAAGCTCCTGGTAAGTGGATCCTTTTACTAAGTCACACAATATTTTCATAATGAATAATATTAGAGCCTTTTTTTTTTTTTTTTTTTGTAATTACACTGAAGTATGATGTTTATATCTGCCACTTGTTATGAACTGGGTAAATAGAGGAAAGGTTGTAACACGACATAAGTAAGGTACACTGATGATGACTATGTATCATGAGGAGTTGATATTCCTTTCTTTTCTTTTTCAGCTCTATGAAAATGAAGAAGAAAAACTGAAAATTTTGCTCTGCACAAATTAATAGGGACCTCTGGCTCTTGAGGGGACAAAATTGTGGATGAGTCCTCTCATGTGGCAATGCATTAAGAGCAACAAAAAAGGTATCCTTTTACAATTACTTCATGTTCTCATTATGAACAAAGAGTATGCACCAGTAAGAACTTTACATACAGATTTTATTTACATAAATCAGAACTCTGTTAAAACAAATAAACAAATAAACAAATAAACAAAAGAAAACAACACCAAAAAAACAGGTTTAATTTCGGGGTGATGATCTCAATTTTTTCACCGTTCAGGAATTTTTTTCTACAGCATTTTTATTCATTTAATCAAGTGGTAGTCTTTGTACTGCAAAAACATTTTGCTTCTCTCTTGAGGGAAAACCACCTCTTCTCCCAGTTACTAAATCTCAGTTACAGTTTGTTTGCAGCAGAAAGTCAGAAAGTAGATGGAAGTTTCAGCATCTCAGTGGTCAGTCAAGACCAGAGTGGGCAGGGAATAAGGTCATGTTCTGACAGCTGAAGAGGCAGCTAATAGTCAGTCTCAGCATGTGAAATATCAGCTCAAAAACCTGAAACCAAACAAGGATTTTGCACTTCACTGGAGTGAAATTTGTGTTCATGTTTTGGTCTGGTTCCACAGACATTTTATGCAAGTCTAGATTTGTAGTGGCACATAGTCAAAATCTCTTGGCCAGCTGGATACCACATGCCTTTCTTGAATTCAAAGTATTATTACACTGGATCATTAAACTAATTTCACACTCATTATACCTGAAGAAAGTGTTTGACTCTATTGGTGATATGTCTTTTTCCGTTTTTCTTAAAGCAGATTTAATAACTGCCAAGTCTTTTCTCCCATTAAGAAAAACAACTTCTTTTGCAATGGAAAACTGTCATCCTTCATACATTGTCATCAATATTGAAGGTTAAATTTGATTACATTTTGATTCCAAATTACTCAGGGTATTTCATATCACAGAATCATAGGAAAAGGATCATAATGATAATCTAGTTTCAACCCCCTGCTATGTGCAGGTTGCCAGCCACTAGACCAAAAGGTTTTCTCTAGAGACTAGAGAAGATAGAATAGTCTTTGTTGGTCTTCTGTGGCTGAATTTCTATTCTTTATGGTCATGGAACTGTGGTCCATGAGGTGCCTGTGCTGATACTTATGTGAAAGCTTTTAGCAGGGTACAGCAGCTGCTTTTTAAGTTCTTTTACATCCTTTCTGAAGTGTAAGGCTGTTATTTTTGTGTGTGTGTGTATCTCTGTGTGGGCACATTTGTACCTCTGTGACTGTCTCAGTTGAATTTCAGTTCAAACTGGGTTGACATAAGTGGACACGGAGCATTCACCTTTTAGATAGCTTCTGATAATCTTGCTTACTACTAGATGTGGAATTTTGTCAGTTTGAAGGGTTTTGTTGCTCTGTGCAGAGGAATTAGCCTGTGCAAGAAAGGGTTTGAATTCCCAGTAGTAAAAAAAGAGGCACATGTGTAGTGTGAAGAATGACATTCAGAAGGGGCTCATAGGAGCATGGCTAGAAAGTCATGGAAGGCTGAGATGAATCTGAAAATAGGACTGGGATGCGTGGATATTGGATAAGACATGTGGGGCAAAGAAGCTCTAGGGATGCTCTTACAAAGCTGATGTAGGTCTCTTCTGGTTTAGTTGTGCTCCATTGTGTCTTCTTACATGTCAGGCAGCTTTCGTACTACCATATCATGATAAGATACTTGTTTCCTTCCTAAAGCACTTCTACCCTGGGAGAAGAATAAAACTGGTTACTTAAGACCAAGTGGATTGTATAGAAATAAACATTGCTACAGACATAAGTGAAGAAATAAAGAGCAATCTTACTTTTCTTACCCATAATTAAATCAGAAAGGTCTCTGTCTCCCCTTATCTTGCAGACTTGCTCTAAATGCTTTCTTGATGCATACCTTTTAAGGAATTATTTTCCCTATGCTTGTCCTACATTTCAGGTTACATGCATCAAAGGGAACCTACCCTTGGCAAAATGCATTAGCTTAACAGTTGTTCTTTTGCAAGTCCCTCAAATAATCTAATTAATATTCATCCTCAAAATATGTACTTCTTTTCCCTTCATAGAATCATAGAACCATAAAATGGTTTGGGTTGGAAGGGACCTTTCAGACCATCTAGTTTCAACCCCTTCTGCTGTAGACAGGGACATCTCCCACTAGACTAGGTTGCTCAGAGCCCCATCCAGCCTGGCCTTGAATGCCTCCAGAGAACAGACAATATTCATACTTAATATATTTTCAGTTATTTAACGAAGAATAAGGTGTCCTAATCATCTTAGACCAAGTATCATCTCTTGAAGTGCACTAACTCTTTAATTTAATGAAGATTGCCTTCTCTTTGATTCAGCATCTCTATCTGTGGAAGTTCATGTTTTGTATTTGATTATGTTGTATTTTACAACTCTGCAGCATGATAAAAATTATGCTTAGTATAAACATCTAAATTGCACAGAGCATGTAGGTTACTGAGAACAGCTGGGATAGTAATTGCCTGGCGTAGATGGAATCACAAGTCTTACTAAGTTGCTTCTTCTGTAATAGCAATAACAGGCAGGGGTAGGATTGGGAGAGATTTATGATGAAATGCTTCTGTCAGAATCTTGGTGAAGGGTACCAAGACATAAGAGAATAAAGAGGGGGAGGAAGAACTTTGAAAACAAAGCATGGTGAAAAGGTAGAGGAAATGACCTGACGAAACTGAATTCAAAATAAGACAAGTGAGGAGAGGAAAACATGCCCTTCCAAGAAAGGAAAGGGAAAGGGAAAGGGAAAGGGAAAGGGAAAGGGAAAGGGAAA